>JZKD02S2302444.1:413853-423923 GCA_000966675.3 Picea glauca | reverse complement strand
AACATGAACTATGATCCATGTTGCTCCCCGTTTTCCCAAAAAACGTTGTTTAAGGCCTCAAAATGGCTCCATAAGTTTAGGACCCGAAAACTGCTAAAAATAGTAAACTGTGCAGAAACTGAAAAACTGAAAGAAGCAATGGTGGGGGTCCAAGTGGAATAGGTGGGTGGCCACCAATATCCACCTAGATCGTTCCTCCCCCCTTAGGAAGCAATGGTCCCCATTGCATTGAGTTCCTCCATGAGATGAGGAAACTTCTGCTGAACTTGGTCCCTGGTGAGCCACTTGCCTTGGTGAAGGAGTTGGCCTGCTTTGACAACTTGATATAGAGGTATCCTTTGTTTTCGGGTGTGCTTGATTTGTGTATCCATGATCTGATCAGTTTAGGCTTGTTCCATGCAGTCTGGATTTAACTCTGTTGGTGTGAGTTGTTCTGCCATGTCAGATGTGTCCAGTAGAGGTGGAAAGTAGGGTCGAAGGCGGTCCACATTGAACACTGGGTGCAGACCAAGGAATGGTGGAATGCTGAGCTCAAAGGCATTTTCCCCTACAGCCTTGGTTAGGGTGTACGGCCCATATCGGAGTGAACGAAGCTTGTAGTGGGGTCCAACGAGGCGCTCCTTTTGCAAATGCAGCCACACTTTGTCGCCCACCTGGAAGTTGTGTGGCACCTAATGTTGATCATGTCGTTGCTTGTTGACACCGACCGCACTCCTCGGAGCACGACCACTCTCACAGGACCTTCTTTTATTTCTCGGCATGAAGAACTCAACAGTTCTTCTATTTCCCTATTGGGAAATTTGCACCCACAGTTCTCTTCGACAGGATCCTCCCTTCTCTATATTTGGACGATCAGAACTCGCGGCTTTGCAAGTTCTCATTTACTCGCTAGGCTCTCGAATCCCCGAGACCTGATATGTCAGTCAACGCTGACTTCCTCTCGCCTTATCAGGACTTCGGCTCTATCGCAACCTCGCTACGCGCGATGCCAATTTCTTAGATTTCCAACTCACGATGTGCTGAAACACCGATACACACGTGTGAGTTGACTTTTTCGACTATCCTTTATCTCATCGGGACTTCGGGCTTTGATGGATTGCGAATCCTAATACCAAATACTCGGGACTTCTCGCGACGAGATCCCGATGACCCGCGTCACCTGCCACATCACCAACTCCTGTGGCCCACACTATTTACTCACCCATCAGAGTATCGCGCTTCGCAATATCGCGACTTCTGTTTCAAAGATTTGGAGTCTCGACTCACGAACTCCTGAGATGCCCATCCACGAGTAGATCCAACAGTCCTCGTGATCCCAATCGACGCCGTACCCTTTTTGGGCTTAGAACCTTTTGATACCCTCGTTGTACCTTCCCTGCTTCTTGGTGAGATCTGACAACTCACAGGCGCGTCGTGAATTCTTTTCGGAGAATTCCGACTGTCCTTCCTTCCTTTGGAGAATATACGAAATAGCTGAGTGTTCCTCCATAGGACTCGTTCCACTACGCGTAACTTACGACTCTTCTTGCCAACCTTTCAAGGCACAACTTTTCTTCGCTTCCCTCGAACTTTCAACGACAGCTTCCCCTGCACTTATCCTCCTATGAGTCCGAAGGCCTACTCCTCCTTGAACTTCCTTACGATTCTCGACTCTTAGAAAGAACTTTGCATGCACTCCTTGCGGCAAATCTTCAACCTTGTCTAAGTGTTGAAGTCATTCGACTCTGCGCACTCCTGCAGCAGCAGTCTTTCAATACTTCGCTCAGAATCGCAACTCTGAGTCTTAGCTTGGCTTGCGCACTCCTTGCATGGCACTTGTACCTAGCTGCACCTTCGAAGAAATGAGAACAAAAGTTGCCTCTAAGGGAACCCTTCTGTCGATGCACTCCTTGCGGACAAATTCGACTGCACTCCTTGCAGGAATCCTTTGGCTCACTTAGAGAAACAATTGCAACTCATTCACTCTTCCTCTCTGACTTCAATTCAACCATGAAATCACATACACAACATATAAAAGCAAATGCATGACAGGAAGAAAACATTCATGAGCAAAACATCAATACACAGAGAAACAACACATCACCATGGAATTGAATCAAAGCGTTCTTCTATTAATTCAATATTTTTACATGGGTGTTCTTTACACAGCTCTCTGCTTGCTCTTCTCTTCCTGAATGCTCGATCATGAATAATGTTACAATGAGGGTGTCTATATCCCGTTTCCCTCTTGGATTCTACGCTATCAAATCTAGAATTAAATATTCTATCTACTTTACATTAATTACCTTAAATGCCTCATCTACCTAAGGACGAGAGATATCCACTCAAGGTCCATTACAATACACAAATTGCGCCACTCTTTAAATGAGTCATTTAAGATTGCGCAACCATCCCAAAGTGTTTTCCAAAAATGTGTGTTGGCTTGTCCAGCTGTCCCCGCTTGATGTGCTGGCTTGCTTGATGTGCTGGCGATGCTCCTACATCATACTCCTCGGCTTGAAAATTTTCATGGGCTCCTGTCCATGAGCTCCTGCACGGTTTGTCCATGCTTCTGTATCACTACTTCAGTCTCCCAGCTGGCATCTTCCACTGGATGGTTCTTCCACTTGATCAGATACTCATAGTATTCCTTTCTCCTGGTCTTCTTACCTACTTGCTTGTCCAGTATGCATTCCATCTATGGCTTTTCTGCTATCGACATCTGCTTCGTCCACTCAATTGCTGGTTCCTCGGTTCCAGTCTCCGTTTCTCCAGCCCTTTATGGGTATAAATCTGCCACATTAAATATCGGAGACATCCCGATGCCATCCGACAATTCAATTTCATACGCATTCTCTCCGAATTTCTTTAGGACTCTGCAAGGCCCGATTTTCTTCATTTTGAGCTTGTTGTATGTTCCCCTTGGGAACCTTTCCTTTCTCAAATGTGTGAGAACTAGATCACCAACTTCAAACTGAAGTTGTCTCCGATGCTGATCTACTCTGCGCTTGTATTCCTGATTTGAATCTATCAGTCCCTGCTTCACTCTACTATGAAGTTCCTTCATCGTTTTCGCAAATTCTTCTGCACTAGCGCTGCTAGTCGCAGTCTGTTCTGAATCTCGCAATTCAGAAACTCCCCTCGGTTGTGTACCATACACAATCTGAAATGGACTTTTACTTGTACTCCGATTCACCGAATCATTGTATGCAAACTCTGCCTGTGGTAATATCTGATCCCAGCTGTTGTGGTGTTCTGTCACCAAGCTTCTCAGCAAGTCTCCCAGACTTCTGTTGACCGCTTCCGTTTGTCCATCCGTCTAAGGATGATAAGCAGAACTAAACACTAAGTTAGTTCCTAGCTTCTTCCATAAGGTCCTCCAAAAATGTCCAATGAATTTTGTGTCCCTGTCCGAAACTATACTTTTCGGCAATCCATGAAGTCGAATGACCTCCTTGAAAAACAAATTTGCGATATGAGTCGCATCGCTGGTCTTCTGGCATGGAATGAAGTGTGCCATCTTTGAAAACCTGTCCACCACCACAAAGATCGAATCAAAACCTCTTTGTGTCCTCGACAAACCTAATACAAAATCCATGCTAATTGCCTCCCATGGCCTCTCTGGTATGGGCAATGGATGAAAAAAACCTCCATTCTTCTTTCTCCCCTTCGAATGCTGGCAAATTCTACATTTGTCGACAAATCTCTTGACATCTGCTCACATTCCTGGCCAAAAGTACGCTTTTCTCAGCTTTGCAAATGTCTTGTCATGGCCAAAATGCCCTGCCAATCCACCATTGTGCTTCTCTTTTAGAAGATTCTTCCTCATGGAGCAATTTGGAATACACAGTTGATTGCATATGAATATCAATCCCTCCTGGACCATGTAATCTATCCAAGGACTTCTGTCTCTGAGAACTGGATTCTCAACTGCTTCATACGCTTCCCCAAAATTTGCATCACCTGCATACATGTCCTTGAGATTTTCAAAACCCAACATCTTGACTCGGAATTCCTGCAGCAACAAACACTTCCTGCTCAAAGCATCAACCACTTTGTTAGCAGTACCCGAAATATGTTTAATCACGAATGTGAAATTCTGCATATACTCTACCCATTTAGCATGCTTCTGATTCAACTTCTCCTGTTGACTCACAAACTGTAATGCATGGTTATCACTGTATAGTACAAATTCTTTTGGGATCAAGTAATGCCTCCACTTCTTCAATGCCTGTATGATAGCATAGAATTCTTTATCATACGTGGAGTACTTTAGTTTTGCTTCATTCAGATTCTCGCTGAAATATGCAACTGGTCTGTCCTCCTGACTCAAGACCACTCCTATGGCATACCCGCTCGCATCACATTTCACCTGAAATGTCTTCTGGAAATCCGGCAACACCAAAACCGATTGTTCCGTGATCTTCTGCTTCAACAGATTGAAGCTCTTCTCAGCCTCCGCTGTCCAGTGAAAAGATTTATGTCTTTTATTGACTGTGTCCATCATTGCTGTGCTAGTCCCACTGAAATTCCTGATGAACTTTCAGTAGAAACTAGCCAGTCCATGAAAACTTCTCACCTCAAAAATATTTCTCGGTGATGGCCAATTCTTAATTACTTCCACTTTATCTGGATCCATTTTTAATTCATTCACCGATATGACAAATCCCAAGTAAATGAGTTATGTCTTCATAAATGAGGACTTCTTCATATTAATCAACAGCTTCTCCTGCTGTAGATTTCTCATCACAATAGACAAATGCTTCAAATGTTCAACCTTGGTCTTACTGAAGATCCGTATATCATCTAGATATACGACGACAAACTTTCCGATGAATTCCATCAGGACTTCATTCATCAGCCTCATAAAGGTACTTGGCGCATTTGTCAAGCCAAACGGCATGACTAACCACTCATACAGTCCCTCATTTGTCTTGAAGGCTGTCTTCCACTCATCGCCTTCTCTCATGCGAATCTGATGATATCTGCTTTTCAAATCTATCTTTGAAAAATAATTTGCCCCACTCAGGCAATCCATCAGATCATCCATTCTTGGCAATGGAAACCTGTACCTGATGGTTATCTTATTTATCGCTCTGGAATCGGTACACATTCTCCAACCTCCATCTTTCTTTGGACTAAGTACTGTCGGAACAACACATGGAATCAGGCTTTCCCTGACCAATCCTTTGTCTAAAAACTCCTGGACCTACTTCTTAACCTCATTTTCTTGCGACATCAATCTGTATGCAACTTTTTTTGGCAAACTGGCTTCTGGTATGAGGTCTATATGGTGACTCACACTTCTCATCGGTGGCAACGAATGAGGTAATTCGTCCACTATGATGTCAGCGAACTCTTCCAGCATTTCTTGAATCTCATCTGGTAAATCGTCTACTCTCGTGCTAGTCAGAACGATTCTCGGCTTCCTGACCACAAAGAATTGTGGATCTTCCTTCTTCTCCATCTCCGTAAGAAGCTCCTTCCCACTCATGAGAAGTATTGTGTTATTCACTTCCGGTTTCACCTCCTTATCCTTTGTCGGAAGCAACCTGTATGTTCTCCCATTTCTCTCCAGGGTATATGTGTTCATTCTCCCATCATGAACCACATTTCTGTCATACTGCCATGGTCTACCCAACAATAAATGACATACATCCATGGGAATAACATCACAGAGTACTTTATCATTATATCCGCCTATCTTGAATTCAACCAAACACCGTTTAGTGACACTCACCTGATGTCCCTTCTGTAGCCATGAAACTTTGTATGGACTCGGGTGATTAGTTGTCTCCAGCTCCAGCTTTTCCACCATCTCGGTTGAAACGAGATTATCGATGCTTCCACTGTCCACGATGACCTTGCATACCCAATCCTTGGTCTTGCAAGCTGTCCTGAACAGTCTGGTCCTCTGAGTTAAGTCCTCCACCTCTTTCCCAGGTGTTAAGAGAGCTTTACACATCATCAATGACCTTCCACCTTCTGTGTCTTTGATCTCAACATCCTGCTTCTGTGCTTCTGCGATGTGAGCTTCTCCAATGTCCTTCTTTTTCTCTGGACACTCAAATGACCTGTGTCCATTCTTCCCACATGTGAAACATGTGATAACTACACCTCTTCCTCTTCCTCTACCTCTAGTATGAGGAAAAGTATTTGCGTCAGCATAATCTCCCTTCTGCTCATTATGATGCCCTCTCTGTTCAATGTATGGTCCTTTCTGTGAGGTACCACCTCTTTCTACTCTACCCTGAGGTTTCTTCCATTCCTCCTTGGGCTTCTAGAATTTCTCCTGGGAAACTGTCTTGCCTCTGGGCTAACTTCTACCTCGCCCTCGCTGACCTTGCTTACGGCTCAGCTTCTCTTCTTCTTTCAGAGCCATCTGATAAGCATCCTCCACCGTCCTGATGGTAACCATACTTAATTCATCCTGAATGTCGTATCTCAGACCATTTAGATATCTGACAACCTTCTCATCATCGCTCTCCCAATGACCTGCTCTGATGTTCAGCTTGTAGAATTCCTCAGTATACTCCTTCACTGTCATCAGCTTCTGTCTCAGATTCTGCATTCTCCTGAACAATTTGATTTGATAATCCCTTGGGATGAACTTCGCTTTCATCTTCGCGATCATTTGATCCCAACTTTTAATCTTTTGTTTACCTTTGGAACGTCTATCAGCTTGTAGCTCGTCCCGCCACAAGGCTGCATGTCCTTTCAGGCACGTGACAGCATGTCTAACCTTCTTATCCTCTTCGATATCTTCATAATCGAAGTAGGTGTCAAGAGCTCAGATCTAATCCAATAGCTCTTCTTCATCCAGATTTCCCTCGTAGACTGGAATGTCCATTTTCGTTTTTGAACTCATCCTGGTGATAGCTTTTATCAACCGTTCAGTTGATGCGTCTTCGGCTGCAACTTCCTCCTCACGTTCAACCTCAAATTCCCCTTCGGAGTCACTTAGATCTCCAGCACTGGCTGTGCGTCTCTGTGCTGCCTCCATATCTTCTAGTCTCGCTCAGAGATCACGCATCTGCCTCTCCATTTCTGGATTCCCTGCTGGCCTACCTCTTCTTCGCACCTCTCTATCCTCTGGATCAGGTGATTGTCTCTCTCTCCTAGGCGGCATGGCGAATTTTGTCCCTCTCTACTATAGAAAACAAAGAGGTAATTCCCGCTCTGATACCACTCTGACGCCGACCGCACTCCTCGGAGCATGACCGCTCTCATAGGACCTTCTTTTCTTTCTCAGCCCGAAGAACTCAACAGTTCTTCTATTTCCCTATTGGGAAATCTGCACCCACAGTTCTCTTCGACGCGATCCTCCCTTCTCTATTTTTGGAGGATCGGAACTCGCGGCTTTTCAAGTTCTCGTTTACTCATTGGGATCTTGAATCCCCGAGACCCGATATGTCAGTCAACTCTGACTTCCTGTCACCTTATCGGGACTTTGGCTCTATCGCAACCTCACTACTCACGATGCCAAGTTCTTAGATTTCCAACTCCCGACTCACGATGTGCCGAAACGCTGATACACACGTGCGAGTTGCCTTTTCCAACTATCCTTTATCTCGTCGGGACTTCGGGATTTGCTGGATCGCGAATCCTAATACGAAATACTCGAGACTTCTCGCGACGAGATCCCGATGACCCGCGTCACTTGCCATGTCACCAACTCCTATGGCCCACACTATTTACTCACCCGTCGGAGTATCGCGCTTCACAATATCGCGACTTCTATTGCGAAGATTTGGAGTCTCGACTCACGAACTCCTGAGATGTCGATCCACGAGTAGATCCAACAGTCCTCGTGATCCCGATCGATGCCCTTCCCTTTCTGGGCTTAGAACCTTTTGATACCCTCGCTGTACCTTCCCTTCTTCTTGGTGATATCTGACAACTCACAGGCGCGTCGCGAATTCTTTTCAGAGAATTCCGACCGTCCTTCCTTCCTTTGGAGAATCTACGAAATAGCTGAGTGTTCCTCCACAGGACTCGTTCCACTGCGCGTAACTTATGGCTCTTCTTGCCAACCTTTCAAGGCACAAATTTTCTTCGCTTCCCTTGAACTTTCAACGACAGCTTCCCCTGCACTTATCCTTCTATGAGTCCGAAGGCCTACTCCTCCTTGAACTTCCTTATGATTCTCGACTCTTAGAAAGAACTTTCCACGCACTCCTTGTGGAAAATATTCAACCTTGTCTAAGTGTTGAAGTCATTCAACTCTGCGCACTCCTACAGCAGGAGTATTTCAATACTTCGCTAAGAATCGCAACTCTGAGTCTTAGCTTGGCCTGTGCACTCCTTGCATGGCACTTGTGCCTAGCTACACCTTCAAAGAAATGAGAACAAAATTTTCCTCTAAGGGAACCCTTCTGTCGACGCACTCCTTGTGGACAAATTCGACTGCACTCCTTGCAGGAATCCTCTGGCTCACTTAGAGAAATAATTGCAACTCATTCACTCTTCCTCTCTGACTCAATTCAACCATGAAATCACATACACAACATATAAAAGAAAATGCATGACAGGAAGCAAACATTCATGAGCAAAACATCAATACACAGAGAAACAACACATCACCATGGAATTGAATCAAAGCTTTCTTCTATTAATTCAATATCTGTACATGGGTGTTCTTTACACAGCTCTCTTCTTTCTCTTCTCTTCCTGAATGCTCGATCATGAATAGTGTTACAATGAGGGTGTCTACATCCCGTTTCCCTCTTGGATTCTACGCTATCAAATCTAGAATTAAATATTCTATCTACTTTACATTAACTACCTTAAATGCCTCATCTACCTAAGGACAAGAGCTATCCACTCAAGGTCCATTACAATACACAAAGTGCACCACTCTTTAAATGAGTCATTTAAGATTGCGCAACCATCCCAAAGTGTTTTCCAAAAATGTGTGCTGGCTTGTCCAGCTGTCCCGGCTTGATGTGCTGGCTCGCTTGATGTGTTGGCGATGCTCCTGCATCACTTGTACTTAGCATTGGCTCTGTCCAAGATGTCATGAACCTATTAGAAGATGTGTTGAATATGCTCAATGAAGTTGTTTGCCTTGTCAGCCTCAGACTGGACATGAACTGAATCTTCCTGAGTAGCCACAAATGGCATGGCTATGTCAATGGGACATAGTGGCTTGAATCCCAAGCCCACTTGAAAGGGGATGTGGTTGGTTGAACTATGGAGAGCCCAGTTGTAGCTGTGTTGTACATAGGGGAGGCTCTCATCCCATGTGTGTGGATGCCTTGAATTGTACATGCGCAGAATGTGTACGATCATCCAATTGACGACCTTTGTCTAGCCATCAGTTTGTGGATGGAAAGATGTGGACTTGGTGAGCTTGGTGTTCAGCATTAACCAGAGGCTGGACCAAAATGTACTTAGGACCTATTGTCCCGATCTGAGATGATAGACTGTGGGATCCCAAAGTGTACCCACACTCGTTCAAAGAAGAGTTTAGCAGTGGCTTCTGTTGTGATACTTTTCTTGCAGGCCATCATAATGGACATCTTCGAGAATCAATTGACGATCACAAAAGCACAGTCATTTCCATGCTTAGTATAAGGAAGGCCCGACATGTAATCCATAGAGATGGATTCCCAAGGTTGACTGGGGGTAGGAAGTGGAGTACAGAGGGCTTGCTTCTTGATGGTCGATTTGGCAATGGCACAAGCAGTGCAGGACTTGATGTACTTCCTGACATCTCATCGAAGGTTCATCCAATAGAAATACTTTTGCAGTACTACCACGATTTTCTCGACCCAGAAATTCCCAACGACCCGACTGTAGTGAGCCTCCCAAATCATCTTGGCACGCTTGCTTGAAGGAACACAAAGGTGTCCCAGGTGACAAAGTAGGGCATCCTAGAGGTGAAAATTGGGAACTTGTTTACCCTCCAAGAGTGTATTTTATGTGTGGCCAAATTCTGGATCACCTGTGTAGAGAAGTGACCAATCAGAAGTCTCGTGCCCACAAGAGTTGAGCACAGTGGTTAGAGCCACGATGGGTGGTCGACTGAGGCAATATGCAACATTATTGGTGCTACCTTTTTTGTACTTAATGTTCAAATGAAACTGTCG
>JZKD02S2302444.1:388050-409052 GCA_000966675.3 Picea glauca | reverse complement strand
TCTCAACCAAAGCTTTCCATTTCTTAAAAGTATCAAAAACATCAGATTTTTGTCGAATGCAATAAACCCAAGTTTTTCTAGTTTCATCATCAATAAAAGTAACATAATAACGAGAGCCACCAAGATATGATACCTGAGTTGGTCCCCATACATATGTATGCACAAGCTCTAACCTTTCACTCTTATTTTCTTTTCCGACTCTGAGAAACCTGACTCTTTTTTTTTTTTTCCATAAACACAATGCTCACAGAAGTCCAAATCAATTTGTTTAAGATCTAGAAACAAATTTCTTTTGTGAAGTATTTGCATCCTCTTCTCACTCATGTGTCCAAGCCTTTCATGCCACAATGTTGTATCCACTCCTGTAGAAGCTAAAGAGATAGAAGAGTTAGTATTACCAGTAAATAAATACAATGTACCTACCTTCTCTCCTTTTTCTATCACCAATGATCCTTTGATGACCTTCCACATCTTATCTGTAAATATGGATATGCAACCTGTTGGAACACATATATATATATTTTCAAAATACTCCAGTTACCAAAAGGTTGAATCCGCCCACTCTTTCAAATAAAAAAAACGATAACCATAAACCTCAAATCTCGGATTTTGGTATTTCACAGATCTAACAGTTATACATATCAAATCTCTCAATGTCCCGACATGAGAAATAACGAAGTTGGGTTAAGTTTAATCATGATCATCAAATCATTAAGCATTGATTATCACTATTTTAATGCATCGCGCCTTCGCGATTCGCGAGTCACGCCTCAAGAAACATTTGAATGTCCAATGTGCGAAGTTGCGAAAGCGATTTAAGATAAACCTGGTTAATCACAAGACTAATTATAATTAACATTAGTTAATTGTTATCATGACTTCGCAACTCAGAGGTTTTAACTTAAAACGACATCTTTGTAACCTAGATACTCGAGGTCGTGAAATTTATAAACTAATCACGATCAATTAAAAACTTAAGTCTGATCAAAGTTAATTAACCAAATCGCAGTATCACAAATTTGGGGTTCATGGCCCAAGATTAAGAATAAAATCGTTCAAGACTACGAACGCCGAAAAAGGATTCAGAACTAATTGCGATTAATTAAAGGATTAAACCGGGTTAAGTAACATCTTAAACAACTTTTAACAAAGCTTACAGAATTAAATGTTTCTACGATCATCCCAAGTCACGAAATATCAAACATTTATGGAATTTATAAGAGAATTAGGGAAATGATTGAAAGTAAGATCTTGCATTATTTCCAAATCTTTCTATGAAAGGAATTAAACGTCGTGTCAGCGAGGACCTGCACAGACTCGAGTACTCTAAGAGAAAGAATTTCCTTCATTATTTGAATTTCATTCTAGTTTCACAGAGCCAGTTTAGCGATATAAACAATGTTTGTATTTTCATCCTCTGTAACAAAAAACATAATCTCAAGATTTTATATCATGGCTCCACGGAAAACGCCCAAAAAAACTGGTGAAATTTCAGGTCAAAGTTCGAATATATTTTTGACACCTCACCTAGAAACATCGACATAGTCAAAACATGGACACAGGTTTTCAACATCTTGCAATACGAGCTGATAAACTTCTCAGACGACTCGAGCAATAATGAGAAAGAAGAATTTTATATCAAATACAAAGTGGTCGCTCAGTCGAAGATGAAAAATATAGCAACAAGGCTACAACTTTTTTCCTATTGTGATATGGTTAAATGGGTGCTGGGTCACGTAGATATCCCGACTAGGACAATATTTAACGCACAAAAGGTGGTTGTTGGGACATTTTAGCCTGGAGAATCTGCAAGAGATGTACAAATTGTCCCCCTAACCCAATTTTACTTACAATGTTGAATTCTTAGAGGGTTTCAAAAAGAAAGAATGCGAGCAATTCGGAAAAATATTATCCAACCTGATCAATGATTATTGCTCCTACACGGAAAATTTCAGAGTGAACACTCATAGTATATACACAATCTCTTCGTTACAACCACAATTTATGTATATAGAAATGATGGTATGCAGGATTTATGGAAGAGAGAATACTACGCATTTTTCTCTCCCATGGGTACCACTTATCCACATAGTAGAAGACGAGTACTCTTTCGACTGGGCTAAATTGTTGTCAGACAGTCTGTCCAGCCAAGTTATAGAATATCATGCACAAAGGGCGAGTGGGAAGGAACCTTCATTTTTCATGTTTGCTTACATTATGGATGTCGTTTGCTTCATGACACCTTTTCCATTAATGAGTTAGGGATGGACTCCAAATAACACAGAACCTATTCATGTGTAACACTCCAAACTTTGGGAATATAAAGACAAAGACTTCATCTATGATATTTTCATCTATGTAATGGTACCAATTCATGTCATTATCTTCGACCATCCACCTCCCAGGATTTCGGATAAATTCATGGAAAACTTAAATAGCGTGGCAGATTGGTACATAGAAAAATAGTTCTTGTATATTAGGGTTTTTGGATGCTATGTTCTCCCATATGCCTTACCACTATTCTTACCAGACAAGCTAGTATGTTGAGAAATCGCCAGGCAAACTGTGCTTAGCGGGATAAGAAAATAAATCAAAGGATTTCAGAAAAAGGTATGGCCATCCTTTCCCATAGACATTGGTACATATTGTTTATTAGATTTTGGCCATGCCAAAGCAGAGGGTACAAACTTGGAGGAAATGAAACTAGTAGACATTGAATTTAAGAAACACGATCCTCATAAGGTCATGGGTAACCATATGGCAAGTTGTGGTCTACAAATATATGAACAAGAAGATCCCCCCCATGACGAAATGTTTTGAGGAGTGAGATCCTACTCAGAAGTATTAAGTTGGGTTTGATATCTGCTACCTAGAGATATGGTCGATTTCTGCAAATTCCAAGAACACCAAAGAAATGTCCTCCCCAAATTTTTGCAGGGAAAAAAATCAAAACCTCCAGGTACACAAAAAATAGAAGCCCAAGGTTCAACCGATACAAATCCCGACAAATAAAAAACTCAGGAGAACACAGAAGAAAACCGAGACCTTGAAATAGGAAACTGAGATCCCAAGATAAGAGGAAGGACTCATAGAGATAGATACACTAGTTAAACAGGTCAAGGATCAAACAGAGACCCCCTCAAAAGGGGTATGAGACACACCCTCGTCTCCATCAAATGAACCGATCAAAGATGCTATCATGAAACAAGCATCCAAAGAAATCGACAGTCCCATTCCATCCTTCATGCCCTTGCAATATACAAAGGGGAGCCCCAATGCAGGGATAATATTTAAAGAGGATTTAACACCTATCTCCATAGAATAATTGCCTCCTAGTGATTTCTTTTTTAGCAAGAAAAGAAAGGTCATGGTGAAGCGATAAACATACCAAAAGGCAGGTGCAACAGCTAAAAAGTACAAAATATTAACGGAAGGAGAAGCCTTAGAAGAGGAAGAATTTTCCGGTGAGATAGCAGGAACATTGGGGGCTTATGTAACGACCAACCAATATTCAGTTGGAACCTTGAAGGAATGAATAAAAAAAAAATACCTGTTGATTAGAAAATCACAAACTCAAATGGCAATTGTAGAAGCAAATGCCAAGAATGAGGCATGTAAAAACATTGAACATTTCAGAGGAGCTAATCAACAGAAAATCGAAAAGCTCAAATCTAATCTTAAGAAAATGCAACAGTCGGCTTAGACAAGTTAAGCACAGATAAGTCAATAGGAGGAGTTAATAAAACAACTACAATCTAAATTAAATTCTATTGAAATCCAAGTCATAGATATAGCGGTATTTCGAACTCAAGCCACAGAAATACGAAAGAATATAGAAGCATATCAACGGAGTCTACTTACTAAAGTAGAAATCATCTAGGATCATTTTTAGTTGATAGATCAAGCCTTAGAAAAAATCACCTTAAGAGAGAGAGAAGGTAAGGTGGCTTGAAGTACTTTCGAAGTACTTATGGAGGCCAATAATATAGTTGCATATTCCATCCCATTTTGGAGCTAGAGGACAAAGAAAGGAAAACACCCCGCCAACATGAAGGAAGACAATGGACAATGAAGTGAAACATTTCATATTTTCATTTGTAACCGAAACTTTTAGAATGATAGAATTCAAAATGTTTTAATCTAGTATAAATATACATTTTGAGAAAGAAACCAAGGCTGCATTTTGTTGATTGTAAAGGAGAAGACTCTCTTTACTGAGAATTAATACAAATGCAGGCCAAATATTCTTCATCTCATCTATTCTGAGTTATGTGTTCTTTGTCTTTCCATATTCCAGTATACTTTCATATATTTTCTTTGATGAATTTAAATCACAATTTAGTACAACTTCTATTGTGGTTATGTTATACTCAATAATCTAATAACAAACAGATTTTCCTTTGTGTTCACTATTAGTTAATACAAGACCTGCATGTTAATTAGAAACTATATTTTATACTTCATTGAAGATTACATCAATCACTTTCTTCTTCTGTTACAAGGTAAGATTCTTCAGTATTTGATGCCTTTCTTTGATTAGCATCTTTATGTTTTTCTTTCCATTCATTCTATATTTTGATTTTAACTCAAGTGTGAGAAACAACCTCAGAGTTGTTATATATTAATTCATTTAAAGAACTTTTCTTTGTTATTTATGTGGTGAAAGGAAAACATTGAAAACTTTTCCTCATTTCTTGATGCCTGACATTCTATTTGTAGCCTTAGTATAAACTTAGGAACAACATCTTTTTGGCGCCATTGCCGAGGACAAAGAAATGAAGTTATTTTTCCCTGGGAGAATGACATTTGAAAGTTTCTTTCTTTGACAGTGAACAAAGACTGATCACATTATAAAGGCTAAGTTTTTATTATTCACTTGGAGACTCCACATTTTAAATCAGCTGGCATCTAGTCGAAGGAACACCAGACAAAACCCATATGATAAGAAGACCACGCTTGTTTCTGACCCTGAAAAAATACTAAAACCAAGAGGATTCCTTAAGCAAGCTACTGCAGTTTACCAACCTAAATCCATAGAGTATAAGGCTAAGGTTCCACTTGAAACCATAAAACCTAGATTAGTTCTACCTGAAATTAATACTGAAGCTCATTCGACTACCTCCTGTGTAAGTGAAGGTAAGACATCTACAATACAGTTTGTTTTGATTGATATCCCATTAGCTCTTGAACTAAATTTCTCAACCTCAAAAATTCTAGAAGAGTATACCATACACTTGGATTCAATTCCTGTAGGTTATCCCATTTAAATATCTTGCAAGTCAGAGGAACCGAATCCCCGTATCTTATTTGCCCCTTTTTCATTTTTTTCGTCTCTTGATAAACAGTTCTCAGAATATATTTTTATTCATCCCGAAGAAGCTAAAGGATCGCTATAAATCTTTTAAAACCCTCTTTATAACGTATCGGTTTCCTCTCATAGAATATCTATGGCAGCTATCGGAGGAGGAGGAGAGGGAGGTCAAGGCCGACCCCCACCCCCCATGATTTTCACTAAAGTAGCTTCCAAATACGCTCCTTTGGTCCTTCCAGTACCCCTTCATGATTTACCTGAAAACTACATGAAAAACCTACCTAAGTTTACAGGGGAGGGAGACCTAACCGCAACCGAACATATAAATTTTTTTGATCAATTCGCAGATATTCTCGGTCTCGAGCACAAAGACATCTATTCACGGTTGTTTGTTCAAACATTTGAAGGATAGGTGACAATCTGGTTTCAAGGTTTAGCTGCAGGATTAGTCAGATCCTACGATGAGTTAGAAAACTCTTTTCTTAGGCAATGGGGTGAGAGGAAAGATCACCTATACTACTTAACTGAGTTTGGAGCCTTAAGAAAGAAAAATTCCAAAACTGTTATTGAGTTCATTGAAATATTTAATAAACTATATAACAAGATCCTGGTTGAAGTGAAACCCTCCCAGCCTGCATCCATGGTAACTTTTGCACGAGCTTTTGAACCTAATTTCACACTATTACTAAGAGAAAGGAGGGCTTCCGAACTTACCCGAATGCAAGGTGATGTCATAGAAATTGAGTCAAATATGACGGCTTCTAGAAAATTAAAAGCAAAAATGGAAACAAGAAACAAAGAGATTAAATGATTTAGGGAACAAGCAGGATCCTCCGGGGGTGGGAGGTCCACAGACGATAAGATGGATGATATGACAAAGATAATCAAAGAACTATCAAATAAAATTTCAAAGATGGAACTCGATCAATCTAAAGAAGACCAATTCGTTAGGAGAGAATTCAGAAGGAACCCTAATCCCCAAATACAACAAAGATAGATAAAAAATGAAGATGAAAAAGTTCAGACTCCTTTAAAAAACAAAAATTTTATAGGAGGAAATTACATGCAATCTTTTGAGGATTTAGAAGATGATATGAATATTATCGATGATGATTGCCAACAACCTCATTTGACTAGACAAGATTACAAGAGGTCTGTAAATATGGAACATCGGTCTAATGAGGATAGCAACACAAATAATACAGAAGATTCTTCTTACCAGGGGATCACCGATACTATAATGGTGGAGCTCCAACATAAGTATAATCTAAGGTCTAAAACTAAAAACGTAACATCTACCCAACCAAAGAAAATCCCGCCAAGAGGCGAAGTATATGAGCCAACTCAAAAGGAAACTGAAATACAAAATACCAAAATAAAAGGAGATGAGATCCAAACTGGGAGAACTAAGACAACTGAAACATAGACAATAGAAACAAAAATAATTGAAAATAAAGAAATACAAACAAATAAATCAGAAAAGAAGGAGTCTGAAGTACCAGTCAGAGAAACTGAGAAAACTATAGGAGGTTTCAGCCTAGAAAATGAGATTAACAAAATCAAAATACTGATACCTCTTGTTGAACTGGCAAAGAACCCTGTTTACCAAAAACAAATCACCAAAATGATAAATTTTTCATATATGGGAAGTAAAGATGACGTTATAAATTTGGAAGATGATAAGGCTAATATAATTTTTGGTCTACATTTTGAAGGGGCCAGAGATACCGTTCCTTCTTTCTACATTACACTAAATGTGCATGATCGTTTTCTGCATAATTGCATGCTGGATTCTGGAGCCTTGCATAACGTGATGCCCAAGGCTATTATGGATAGACTTGGCCTCAAAATTACCATTCCGTACGGAGACCTGTATTCATTTTATTCAAGAAAAGTTAAATGTATGGGCATGATCAAAGACTTAGTAGTAAATCTTGCACAAATCCCAGTAAAAAGTGTTATGATGGATGTGGTTATTGTTGATATACCTTCGAAGTATGGTATGCTATTATCCATCTCTTGGGGTGCTAATCTTGGAGGATCCCTTCAGCTGGACATGACATATTCCATGATTCCCATTTTTGGAGGACAATTCACCCGATTATACCAAGAAACACGACTGGCATACACGATAAGTGATCCACATAATCCTAGAAATTACCATGTTTATGTCACTAATCATGATCTTGGAAATTGTATTTTCTCAATTGATGATGATATAGATGAATGTGCTGAAGATTTCATAGAAAAAAATAAAACAGAAAAGATAAAAGAAAGTGTATATAGTATTGGAATCTGGAAAATGTATTTCGATGGTGCTTCATCATGTCAAGGAGTAGGCGCATGAGTACTCTTTGTATAACTTGGGGATGAGTTTATCATTCCTTTCTCTTACAGATTATGGTGGGACATAGACTACACGAATAATGTATGCGAGTACGAAGCCCTGGTCTTGGGATTGGAAGCTACCAAAAAGTTAAACATAAAAAACTTGGAAGTCTATGGAGATAAAAAATTAATTGTGAAACAAGTAAATCGGTAGTACCAGGCCAAACACCTGAGATTGAGATCTTATAGAAATTGTGTCTGGGATTTAATGGAAATTTTTTTCTCATCAGTTAATGTTCATTGCATTCCCTGTACAAAAAATTTGCAAGCTGATTCGTTAGCCAAAGCAACCTCAACTTTTACACCTCCTACAGCTTTTAAACTTAAGTATCACATAGAGATGAGGCACAGACCCTCCATACCAAACAATATACAACAATGGCAGGTGTTTGAAGACGATGAACACATCAGAAAGTTCCTTGAAATGGTGGAAGACTTTGTTGAGACGCATATTGGCCAAGAAAACCAAAACGACCATACTTGGATTATGCAAGAAGGGGAAGATACTCAAGAGTTCCAAGAAAATATCGTGAATCATCGCATGTTAGTAGTAAAAAAAACCAAATCCATAAAGGTCTAATCCCGTTAGAAAGACTATTTGACCAAAATAACATGCCCTTAAAGTCTACTCTGCAACCTCAACCATAAGAAGTCGAAGATTGCGATATAGGTACCAAAGAAAAGCCTAGAATAGTAAAAATATCAAAATATCTTCCTCTTGAGATGAAAAGAAAGTATGCATATTTACTTGAGCAATATAAAGACATATTTTCTTGGTCTCATGACGATCTGAGAAATTATGACACCACTGTGATCGAACACAAGATTCCTTTAAAGCCAGGTTTTAAACCTTTCAGACAGAAGATAAGGAAAATCAATCCCATATTATTGATCGTGGTCAAAAAAGAAGTAAAAAAGATCCTAGACGCTAAAATAATTGTACCACTCAGGTAATTTGAGTGGGTAGATAATCTAGTCCCAGTTAGGAAGAAGAATAGAGAAATCAGACTGTGTGTAGATTTTAGATATTTAAATACTTCATCTCTCAAAGAAAATTATCCGCTACCCAAAATGGATCATGTTATAGAAAAAGTGGTAAGAGAAAATAGAATGTCAATGATCGATGGTTTTTCCGGTTACAATCAGATTGTTGTTAACCAAGAAAATAAAGAAAAGACAACATTCACCACCCCATGGGGTACATTTATGTATGATAAATGCCTTTTGGTTTGATGAATGCAGGTGCTACTTTCTAGCGAGCTATGGATATCGCCTTCATCGACAAAAGAGATAAATTTGTCGTTATTTATCTCGATGATCTGACCGTTTTTTTCCAAATTTGATGAAGAACATCTAATCCACCTCAAGAAAACATTCGAGAAATACCACAAATTTGATTTGTCTTTAAATCCCAAGAAATCTCACTTTGCGATGCAAGAAGGTAAACTCTTGGGCCATATTGTATCTCAGAACGAAACTAAAATCGATCCTAAAAGGGTCGAAGCTATTGACACTTTAAATATTCCTAGAAATGTAAAAGAAATCCAGTCATTTTTAGGGAAAACAATTTTTTTGAGGAGATTTATCTTGAACTTTGCTAAAATTGTGAAATTGATTACAGATATGCTCAAGAAGAATAGAGAAGTTAAATGGATGACCAGAGAAAAAGCATCATTTACACACATCAAGAAAATTATAGGTGAAGCACCTGTACTAGCAAGCCCTAATTATCTAAAGGAATTTTTGATCTTTTCATTTTCATCCGAACATACAATTGTGACTATACTCCTCCAGAAGAACGAAGAGGGTTTTGAGCAACCAATAGCGTTTTTCAGTAAGAGCCTTAGAGACGCGGAGTTGAGGTATGACATAATGGAAAAATAGGCATATGCCATGGTGAAAGCATTAAAATATTTTAGAACCTACGTACTACATTCCAATATCATTTCATATGTACCCACTAGTTCCGTTAAGGATATATTGGTTCATCTTGATAGTGACGGGTAAAGGGGTAGGTGGCTTGCTAAAATTCAAGAATTCGATCTAGAGGTAAAACCGACAAAGATAGTAAAGGGACAGGGTTTGGCTAAGCTACTGGATGAATCAAATTTCAGAGCACTTGGAATAAATAACCTACAAGAGCATGAATTATATTTAGACATAGACGAATTTGACGACCATATAGCTACAACCATAATCGAAGAGAAGTTTGTGTCTTCATGTTGGTATAAGTACATAGTATCATATCTTCTGAGTCTGAAATGCCCAAACGATATGTCTTTGTATACGACCAGGACATTGAAATTGCATGCGGTAAAGTATTGTATCTCAGAAATCCAGTTGTATTGGAAAGACCCTCTAGGTTTTCTACTAGTTTGTTTAGTAGAATCTGAAAACGAAAGAGTTATAAACAAATTTCACGAAGGAGTGTGTGAAGGACATCATGCGTGGAGAGAAACAACCTATAAAATCCTAAGAGTGGGATATTATTGGCCTAAGTTATTCGTTGATGTGAATGCCAAAGTAAGAGCCTGTAACTCCTGCCAATTATTTTTAGGCAAGCAGAAACTCTCGGCGTTACCTTTGGTCCTGGTTAAAACATAAGCCCCTTTTCAACAATGGGGGTTAGATTTTATAGGAGAAATCAATCCACACTCCAGTGTGCAACATAGATGGATCCTGACTGATACATATTATTTCACCAAATGGGTAGAAGCTGTCACAACCAAGAAAGTGACAGATTCGGTGGTGATAAATTTCTTGGAGGGAAATATATTATCTAGATTTGTTTGTCCACAGAAGATAGTTACAGATAATGCCCAAGCACTCAAATCTATGGAAATGGTTAGATTTTGCAAAAAATACAATATTGTGCTGGGTCATTCTACAACGTACTATCCTCAAGGAAACAGGTTAGTTGAATAATCAAACAAAAGCTTAATCACCATAATAAAAAAGGTTTTGAATGAAAATAAGAAAGCTTGGCATGTGAATTTGAAATATGCCTTTTGGGAAAATTAGATAGGAACCAAGAAATCGATTGGCACTTCTCCATTTCAAATTGTATACGGGACCGATGTAGTATTACCCATAAATTTGGCTCTACCTGTAATGAAACTTTGGCAAAATGAAAAGGAAGAACCAAATCATGTCACTAGAAGAATAAATCAACTGATCGAAGTTCAACAAAATAGGGCTGAATTGGATGAAAAACTTCAGAAATATCAAGAAAACATGAAATCCTTGTTTGATCATAAGGCTAAAGATAGGGAATTCCTCCCTGGTGAGTTAGTTTTGAAATGGGACACTAGGAGAGAAGACTCAACCAAACATGGAAAATTTGATCATATCTGGTATGGACCATTCAAAGTTACAGCCTTCGAAGGGAAGAACTCATTTATGCTAGAAAATTTGGACGATAAAATCCTCAACGCTCCTATCAATGGGCATTATCTTAAGAAGTATATGCAATAAACGATTTCCAAAATCCCATTGTATATACCGATTTGTGTTTTCTATGTTTTATAGTTTTTAGGTAAGTCTTACTTCCACAACAAAGAAAGTAGGTTAGTGATTTCATAGAAAAGTAAATGTAAAATAATTTGCACATTGAACGTTGTGACCCATAAAACCATGACACTCTTCATGTTTTTTTACGCAGGATTGTTGTCGATAGCTCAAACATTATGAAGGAGACAAACAAGTGGTCGTATATCAAAAATATTGGTTATCCCGAAACAGGTGATAAATAAATAATTTACTTAGATGAGGGCGAAATGGCGAAACAAAGGTATGAGCCTATAAATTATTTAGATTTCCAAAGAATATCACTTGGTGCAACAACCGTCTTATATGTATAAAGATACTCGCTAGATGTATTAGCAAAGGAACGATTTTTCAAAATAAAATCATAAAAGTGATCACCTAGATAAAACTAAAATAAACAGAAACAGAAGAAATAAAGTGAACTCAGAGAACATTTTTCAAGAGTCGAGTTTGTGTAACGATAATCACGTTTATGAAATCCAAAACCCCTATGTCACCCTGTTCAAATCTTTGGTATTATTCCCCTTGACTCCAGATACCTCCCCATGGCGTCCACAAAGGAAGGAGGGGTCACACTTTACCTCTGAAAACTGACAAACAAATCTTTAGAAAAAGGGAAAGTCTTCATGGATCCTTGGGCTCCTACTGAACAAAAGTATGTATAGTATAATCCTAAATCTCTTAGTTCTTTTAACAAGTTTTAAATGATTAGTCTTGCTCAAAAGAAGGCCCCTGAAAAAAAAGAATCCCCCATAAGTTTTCCTACAGACTAAGATGTTTTCAATGTCAAAAGAAGACTTTTCCAAAGTAGTCAAAGTGAGTTAATAGACCTCTGTTGCCAAAATTATTAACAGATATCACCCCTGGTATACTTTATACAAATTTATTGCCCCCACTTCATGTTTTAAAAAGAAAGTATCAGACAGATGGTGAAAGGAAATTCACAAATGATTTCCCCCATCTATTCCAAAAAAAGAGATGATGAAATGAAATTCATTAAATGATTTCCCTCATCTCGAAAATTAAATGCGAAGTTACAAACTGAAGTGGTGAAAGGAAATTCAATAAAGGGAATCAGATAAATTCATCGGGGTACTGAATAGGCTCACTGGTAGTGAAGCAATGTCTAATATATCTGTAAGGTTGTTATACATGAATTATATTGTACTCTGGTAACCATCTTTCTTTTCGACTAGATCCACATCCCAAGTTCACACGGGACTCCCTGATTGAAAAAACACTGAAATTACTTCTACTTGATGCAAGAAAGATCGATAGAAACTGTTAGAATTCCTAAGGTTGTTTTGATTATCTTAAGTAGGACCAAAATCAGTTTCAAGGAAGAGGAAGTCATCGAAGGACCTAAAATTGAGATTAGTAAATGATTAAGTTTTGAAATATTTTAGAGATAAAGATTAGACCTCAAATTCCCTCTGTACCCTCTTTCTGAAAAAGTTTCACAAAAATAAAGTAATGACTCCATTTACCTAATAAAGGCACATGGTCTATTGTTCTTCTCATCCCACAGGGAGACAAGATCCCTAGATGGAGCCTATGTTGGAACACACATATATATTTTTTTCAAAATACTAGAGTTACTAAAAGGTTGAAGCTACCCACTCTTTCAAATAACAAAAACGATAACCATAAACCTCAAATCTCAGATTTCGGGATTTCACAGATCTAATGGTTATACATATCAAAGTTCTCAATGTACCGACATGAAAAATAACAAAGTTGGGTTAAGTTTAAGCATGATAATCAAAGCATTAAGCAACGATTATCACTATTTTAATGCATCACACCTTCGCGATTCAGGAGTCATGCCTTGAGCGACCTTCGAATTTCCAATGTGCGAAGTTGTGAAAACGATTTAAGATAAACCTGGTTAATCACAAGATTAATGATAATTAACGTTAGTTAATTGTTATCACAACTTCATGACTCGACGGTTTTACCTTAAAACAACATCTTCGTAACCCTGATACTCTAGGTGGAAAAATTTATAAACTAATCGCGATCAATTAAAAACTTAAGTTTGATCAAAGTTAATTAACCAAATCACAATATCTCAAATTTGGGGTTCATGGCCCAAGATTAAGAATAAAATCATCCAAGTCTACAAACGTTGAAAAAGGATTGCTATTAATTAAAGGATTAAACCAAGTTAATTAACATCTTAAAAAACTTTTAACCTGTAAAGCTTACAAAATTAGATTTTTCTACGATCATCTCAAGTCATGAAATATCAAACATTTATGGCATTTATAAGCGAATTAGGGAAATGATTGAAAGTAAGATCTTGCTTTATTTCCAAATCTTTCTATGAAAGGAATTAAACGTTGTGTCAACAAGGACCCGTACAGACTCAAGTACTCTAGGAAAAATAATTTTCGTCATTATTTGAATTTCATTCTAGTTTCACAAAGCCAGTTTAGTGAGATAACCATTGTTTGTATTTTCATCCTCTGTAACAGGAAATATAATCTCGAGATTTTATATCATGGCTCCATGGAAAACTCCCAAAATATATGGTGAAAGTTCAGGTTAGAGTTCGGATATTATTTTTGATACCTCGCCTAGAAACACCAACACAGTCAAAACATGGACACAGGTTTTCAATATCTTGCAATACGAACTGATAAACTGCTGAGATGACTTGAGTGATAACAAGAAAGAAGACTTTTATATCAAATACAAAGTGGTTGCTCAGTTGGAGATGCAAAATATAGAAACAAGGTAGCGTCTTTTACCCTATTATGATATGGTTAAATGCGCACTGGACCACGTAGATATCCCGACTAGGACAATATTTAATGCGCAAAAGGTGGTTGTTGGGAAATTTAGGCCAGAGCATCTGCAGGATATGTATAAATTGTCCCCCACACCCATTTTTACTTACAATGTTGAATTCTTAGAGTGTTTCAAAAAGAAAGATTGGTGCTCACGCCCGGAAAAGTTCATAACAAACACTCATGGTATATACACAATCTCTTCTTTACAGCGACAATTTATTTATATAGAAATTATTGTATGCAGGCTTTATGGAAGATAGAGTACTGCACATTTTTTTCTCCCATGGGTACCGCTTATCCACACAAAAACAAAAGGGTACTCTTTCGATCGGGCTAAATTGTTGTCAGACAGTCTGGCCAACCAAGTTACAGAATATCAAGCACAAAGGGTGAGTGGGAAGGTAGCTTCATTTTTCATGTCTGCTTACATTATGGATGTTATTTTCTTCATGACACCTTTTCCATTAATGAGCTGGGATTGGACTCCAAATAATGCAGAACCTAATCATGTGTACCACTCCAAACTCTGGCAAGATAAATTCAAAGACTTCATCTATGAGATTTTCAACTGTGTAATGGTACCAATGCATGCTGTTCTCTTCAACCATCCACCTCCCAGGATTTCAGATAAATTCGTGGCAAACTTAAACAGCATGGTAGACTGGTACATAGAAGAACAATTCTCGTATATTAGGGTTTTTGGCTACTCTGCTCCGCCATATGCCTTGCCACTATTCTTACCAGACAATCTAGTATGTAGAGAAATCGCCAGGCAAACTGTGGTTGGTGGGATAAGAAAATAAATAAAAGGAGTTCAGAAAAAGGTATGTCCATCCTTTCCCATACACATTGGTACATATTATTTATTATATTTTGGCCATGCCAAAGAGGAGGCCAGGACCTTGGAGGAAATGAAACTAGTAGACATTGAATTTAAGAAACACGATCCTCATAAGGTCATGGGTAACCATATGGCAAGTTGTGGTATAAAAATATATGAACATGAAGATTCCCCCCATGACGAAAATGTTCTGAGGAGTGAGATCCTACTCAGAAGTCATAAGTCGAGTTCGATGTCTACTGCTCAGAGAGATGGTCGATTTATACAAATTCTAGGAACATCGAAGATGTGGCCTCCAAAAAGTTTTGCAGGGAAAAACCTCAAAACCTCTAGGTACACAGCAAATAGAAGCCCAAGGTTCAATCGATACAAATCCTAGGAAACAAAAAACTCAAGAGAACACAAATGAAACTAAGGCCTCGAAACAGGAAAATGAGATCCCAAGCCAAGAGGAAGGACTCCCAGAGACATATACACCAGTTAAACAGGTGAAGGATCAAATAGAAACCCCCTCAAAAGGGGTAGGAGACACACCCTCATCTCCATCAAATGAACCGGTCACAGATGTTATCATGAAACAAGCATCCAAAGAAATCGATAGTCCCATTCCATCTGTCACACCCTTGCAATCTACAAAGGGGAACCCCAATGTAGGGATAATATTTAAATAGGATTTAACACCTATCTCCATAGAATAATTGCCTCCTAGAGATTTCCTTTTTAGCAAGAAAACAAAGGTTGTGATGAAGCGAGAAGCATACCAAAAGGTAGGTGCAGCAGCTAAAAAGTATAAAATATTAATGGATAGAGAAGCCTTAGAAGAGGAAGAATTCATCGATGAGATAGCAGGAACAATGGGGGATTATGCAATGGCCAACCAATATTCAGTTGGAACCTTGAAGGAATGGCTCAAACAAAAAGACATGTTGATTAACAAATTACAGACTCAGATGGAAATTGTAGAAGCAAATGCCGGGAATGAGGCATGTAAAAACCTTGAACAAGTCAGAGCAGTTGATCAACAGAAAATCGAACAGCTCAAATATAATCTTGAAAAAATGCAACAATCGACTCAGACAAGTCAAGCACAGATAAGTCAATAGGAGGAGTTAATAAAACAACTGCAATCTAAATTAAATTCTACTGAAATCCAGGTCATAGATATAGCAGTATTTCGAACTCAAGCCACAGACATATGAAAGAATATAGAAGCAGCTCAACAGAGTCTACTTACTAAAGTAGAAATCATCCAGGATCATTTTTAGTTGATAGATCAAGCCTTATACAAAATCACCTTAAGAGAGAGAAAAGCTACGATGGCTTGAAGTACTTTCCAGGAGGCTATTATGTCAACGAAAAAAGAGGAAATGGTCATCACTTCTAGATTATCCATTCGAGAACAAACCATAGGTAACATCCTGTTAAAAGCATGGGAGCATAATCTATCAGAGAACAAAAAAATGGCTAAAGAAGTGAGATACTCTTGTGAAGAAACATTTGTCCTAATAAATAAAAAATTGCTAGATCTTGATAAGGAGAATAGCTCTGGAACGTTGGGAAAAATTGACAAAGTTAAACATCTCCTAGATATCAAGGAAAATGTGGATAGATATCAAGTTGAACTACTTCAGATAAAACAGGTCGATATTGCCCAAATAGATAAATGGTTGATAAAACCAAACCTATAGTTATTGTCTATCATTATAGAAGACAGGAAAATAGGAGAAATATTTCCACAGTTGGAAAGGAAGTGCTACACTTTCGAAGCAAATGACCAAACTGAACTTCCCAAGATGATAGCCCAGTTGGTAGAAAAGTGTGTCAATTGTATTTAACAAGTAAAAGGGAAAAATTTTGAAGGCCAATAGTACATTTGCTTATTCCATACCATTTTGGAGCTAGAGGACAAAGAGAGGAAAACACCCTGCCAACATGAAGGAAGACAAGGGACAATGAATTGAAACATTTCATCTTTTCATTTGCAACCGAAACGTTTAGAATGATAGAATTCAAAATGTTTTAATCTAGTATAAACATACATTTTGAGAAAGAAACCAAGGTTGTATTTTGCCGATTGTAAAGGAGAAGACTCTCTTTACTGAGAATTAATACAAAGGTAGGCCATAGATTCTTGATCTCGTCTATTCTGAGTTATGTGTTCTTTGTCTTTCCATATTCCAGTATACTTTCATATATTTTCTTTGATGAATGAAAATCACAATTTAGTACAACCTCTACTTTGGTTATGTTATACTTAGTAATCTAATAACTAACAGATTTTCCTCTGTATTCACTATTAGTTAATACAAGACCTGCATGTTAATTAGATACTATATTTTATACTTCATTGAAGATTACATCAATCACTTTCTTCTTATGTTACAAAGTAAGATTCTTCAGTATTTGATGTCTTACTTTGATTAGCATCTTTATGTTTTTCTTTCCATTCGTTCTATATTTTGATTTTAACTCAGGTGCGAGAAACAACCTTTGAGCTATTATATATTAATTCATTTAAAGAAATTTTCTCTTTTATTTTTGTGGTGAAAGGCGGAAAACATTGAAAACTTTTCCTCATTTCCTGATGCCTGACATTATACTTGTAGCCTTAGTATAAACTCAGGAACAACACAACCTTCACTTGCCAATTGTACTATTGAAATTAGATTTTTTCTTAGATCTGGAACATGTCTTACCTCTTTCAACAACCATTAGTTTCCATTGCTTTGCTTTATTTTTACCATCCCATTCCAATAATTTTTCATGGTGCATCATCACCCAAATGAACCTGTCTAAAATCACCTTGAACATAATCTAGAAAATGTTTCCTATGGAGCGTGGCATGAAATAAATCCCTTGAATCTACCACCCAAGACTCATAAATATTATCTACAGAAAGAATCAAAGCATCTTGTAACACATCACCTAATACATTTTCTCCCTGATTTCTCTCATGCTGTCCATCTCTTTGTTTCTTTGGAACTCTGCAGTCTTTCTTCATATGTCCTTTCTTCCCACAATTCCAACACTCTATCTTTCCAAGTCTAGATTTGGATCTGTCTTTTATATAATTCCCATGGTTCCCTGATCCCTTTCCTCTATCCTTTTGTGTTCACTTGTTCTCCATGTTCAACACATTACCTGATGTCTCACATGTGCTTTTCCATTGCATTTCCTCACTAAGGATAACACCAACAACATCATCAAATTTTAAATTATTTGAACCAGAGATAGAGTTACTTACAACCATGACCAAGCCGTTCCATCTTTCTGGTAACGAGCACAAGATTAGAAGAGACCTGACCTCATCATCAAAGTCCACTTTTACAAAACTTAGTTGATTAGTAACCGTATTGAATTCATTTAAATGATGTGCAACAAACCCACCTTCTGACATATTCATATTAAATAATATCTTCATTAGAAATAACTTATTGGACGCTGAGGGTTTTTCATACAATTTAGCCAATGTGTCCATCAAACCCTTCATTGTCTTTTCTTTCAAAATATTGAAAGCCACCGACACTTCCATGCTCAGTCGTATCACTCCTAGAGAATTTCTGTCAAGAATCTCCCATTCTTCGTCCTTCATAGCCATCAAATTCTTTGTTATTCTGCCCAATGGTAGGAATAGATCCTTTTGATATAAATAATCTTCCATATGCATCTTCCATAACTGATAGTTTTGGCCATTAAATTTCTTGACCCTAAACTTTCCATCTTCCGACATTGCTCCCACTTGAACCAAGAACCCTCTTTTCCTGTGAGTTAACATTACCTCTGATACCAGTTTTTAGAAAAACCAGATCGCAGAGTAATAAAATAAAACAAATGTGGAAATAAAAAACAGAAGATACACAATACAATAGATACATAGATATAGGTGGTTCACCCAGTGTGGGCTACATCCACCAAAGAAATTGCCAGGTCCTTCCTTTATTATTATCCAACAATCAAAGGGATACAACCTACAACAAACCCACTGTAACTTCCTCTTCTTTCTTTCAGTCTCCTATCTCAGAATACAATATTCACTATCATGCCTAGATGCAATACATTTTCCTCATAAGAGAGGGTTTCCTTCTAGGGAAAAAAACCCTAACATAACTTCTATCGTTAGATCCACGACCTTATAATGAACGGTCTAGATTTACAATGAAATCATAATATACTTTTACAAGGCAATTTTTCTTTCAAGGGCTTTTCCCCTGAACACCCATCGGGGGACTGCTTTCGCCTGAACCCCGCAGGGGGGGTAACCCCCCCCCTGCACTCCCCTGCATGGATGAGTGTACATTATTCTGGGGTGTAAAGTCTTCATGGGGTATAAAAACAACTAAAAACAAAGTCCTCTGAATCAGGAAGATAATCAGGCTCCACAACCAATAGAGCTTGGGTTTGAGGTTACAAAAACCTACCATGACCTGTACTCATTTGATTCCAATAAGGTGAAGTGCCTCAGGGTTATTAAATACTTGGTTGTTTCCTTGTTCCAATTTCCAATGAAAAGTGTGGTCATGGATATTATGGTGGTTGATGTCCCCCCTAAGTTTTGGATTCTCTTGTCTAGATCTTGGATCAAAATACTGGGGGGAACTTTGCAGATGGATCTTTTATATGTCGATATTCCTGTGTTTAGGGTGGAACATAAAAGGCTTTATAGGGAAGAAAAAATTTCTTACATCATCAGTGATGAATAAAATCCGACTAATCACCCCATTTTTGTAGTTGAGACTGATTTAGGAACCAACATGCTACAACGCATTGATGCCCCTCAAACACTGATTGAAATCAGAAATCATCCCATCACCTCTTGTGAAGACCCTCCTCCCAACCCCTCTATTTGGAAAATGTGTTTTGATGGAGCCTCTTCTTGAGAAAGTGTTGGTGTTGGGGTAGTGTTCATTTCCCCTACCTAAGAGACCATATCTCTGTCTTATAAGATTGAATTTGAAACAATAAACAATGTGGCATAATATGGGGCTCTTGTCTTGGGTTTGAGAGCTGCCAAATACATGAAAATTAAATAATTAGAAGTGTTTGGAGATGCTATGTTGATTGTTCATCAAGTCAAAAATTGGTATCATGATAAGCACCCCAAGTTAAGGGCCTACAAAAATGAAGTATGGGATATGAGTGACAATTTCTTCTTGGATTTTAATATCTCATTTGTTCTAAGAGAGAAAAACACTATGGCAGATTCCTTGGTTGTCTCAGCAAGTAATTTCAATGTTCCTTTGCCCCCCAAACTCAAGTATGATATGGAAGTAAAGTATAGACCCTCTATTCCTGAAAATGGAAAACATTGGAAGGTCTTTGAGGATGATATTGATATAAAAAGGTTTCTTGAGACTATGGATGAATTTTCTGATTTTCATATTTTTTAGGATTATAATTCTGAAGAAATCCCTCATGCTGATGTTTTTCTTAATAAAATTGTTGACCATCATATTGTTCAGTTGCCTAGTAACCATATTCCAAAGGGACTAGTCTCTTTGGAGAGATTGTTTGACATAAATGATGTTGTTGTAAAGGTTAAAGGTTCTACTGAAAATGTTGATGTGACTGAATGCAAATTGGGAACAGAGGAAGACCCAAAATATGTCAAATTGTCTATCATTTTTTCAAAGGAGAAAAGGGATGAGTATGCCAATATTCTGAAGGAGTTTGCAAGATACTAGATATATAAAATATGTAGAACAGAAATGAAATGCTAGAAATGACAGAATAACAGTAAAATATCCATCATAATCTTCACAATACACATAAATGATATACGAAATAGAAACATAAACAACACTTTGATTCAGATAGCAATGTTCACAGGCCTCTTCGAGGGGGCAACCTCCAGTTGAGAAACGCTCTGTTACAATAATCTCTAAGCTAGGGTTCACATACCCTCGCCCCTTATTTATACTAAATATGTCTATTAAGAGAAGCATCTAGAGGAAGAACCTTCTAGAAGTGGAAGCTTCTATTAGGTCTTCTTACATCTGCCTTATTCTTTTTTATTGAAAGGTCTTATTAATATTGACCTTTATTACATCTGAATACATTGATCTACCTATGTGCGGGTTAGGACCTTAACATGTCCGCCCCCTTAAAAACAACCTTGTCCTCA
>JZKD02S2302444.1:323205-374947 GCA_000966675.3 Picea glauca | reverse complement strand
TCTTGTACTTGAACATTTATGTGGGGTAAAAGGAGGTTGCCCCCTCGAAGAGGCTTATTATCTGAAATTATATCTTTTTCAAGGCGTTGAGTACTTATTCTAAGGTTTTTCTATGTTATATTGATATTTGGTTCTTAACAGTCCCTTCAATATTTCTAAGGTATTTTCAAACAACACTTATAAATTGTAGAAATTGGAGGATTCTGAAGTTTTTGGTGGCCCTGTCAATGGCCACTTTCTGAAACATTATTTTTTTTAAGCCATGATCGACGTTCCACAATTGTAATTACCACTTCCTTTCATTTTTATTTTGAATAAGAAACTCCATAACCCAAAGCTAAGGCACTGAAACTATGCATTCTTGGGAGCTCACTGAGAGCATGTCATCCCCTGTGGACCCAATGTTATCAAATCAGGTTGTCAAGGGTCGTATGTGATTATTGTTAATACCTATGTCTGTACCCTTGTCTCATCTCTCTCTCTCTCTTCCAAACCACCAAGTGCTAGGAATTTCCCTCTAGCTGATAAAGTCATTTTCCCCCTTAGTTGATGACCTGGTTTCCCTTGGTGTCTTCCCTGACCAAGTCTCGACCCGAAGCTTTTCTGTTTTTTTTTTAAGAAGGATGAGCACTCATCATCGTTTTTTCTCGAATTACTGGTCATTTTTTTCCTGAGCCCACAACAATTCATCCAAGTCCTTGTTTTCGAAGGAAGCAGCCATGGGCACAAGGAGAAACACTCAAAGCGGTCTATTCTGGGCTCAAAGCAAGCAAACAGGTAGGTTAAATTTTCAATGACGAAGATCCCAGGAGAAGTTCAGATCAATGACTCTCGATATTTCTAAATTTCTAAATTTTTCAAGGTTTAAAGACCAGGTGGAAGCCCCAGAGTTGAATATCAAGAGCCATGCCTCCTTCCAGATCAAAAGGTCATGATTTACTTTGGGAATTCGAGCTTGGGATTCCCCACTCCCGATTTCCTCCAAAGTAAATTTTCTCGAAGTCAAATATCAAGTGCCATGTGTCCTTCCAGATTAGACGATCATGATTTACTTCGAGAATTCAGGCTTTGGGAGTTTCGAGACTTCCCCTCCCATTTTCATCCAGAGTACTTTCCCTCAGAGTTGCAGCTCAAGAGCCACACGTCCTTGAGAATGGATGGTCAATATTTACTTCGGGAGTTTAGGCTTCAGGAGTTTCATCTTCCCCACTCCTGTTTTTCTCTAAAGTAGTTTCTCCCAGAGTCCATAGATATATGCCACGTTTCCTCCTTAGATCAACTATCGTGGTTTGTTTTTGAGCTTCAACATTCATTCCGGGCTGCCATGTCACTCCGGGCCCATATTAATCCGGGTGTTATACAATATCTACATGTTTTCCCCCACGAACTCCAAGTGTCAAACACACTTGGCACCCATCAGTTCCGACGTGTGGAATCCATCCTTTAGAGACATGTGGAATCCCTCTAACGCTGACATATGACACTCATTTCAATCATTTTTGGACATGTCTTCATCCTATTTTCGAGTGACACATGTCACCCCTCCATTCGCAACATGTCAGCATAGGGGATTCAGGCTGCTCCATCAGCTATAGGAGATCATCCTCTGGGAAGCATTCTTGTTCAAGCGCCATATTAGCACCATCTCCATGCATGGTTTTAATGGATCCTATAATTGGTGGGAAGAGAAACTTTAGCGGTGGTGCTAAATTTAGCAGGTGCACCCAGATCAACAACCAATTTTCATTGTGGGGACACAACATGCTCGAGCGATAAAATTCTTGAGCGGTCTCACAATTGAAGCCATGGTATAGTGGAAGAGCTACGTGGTGGAAGGTGGTGAATTGTAGGCTCAAAAGTGGTGTGAATCCAAACCACTTATGACGACCCTGTGATCACGTGCTTATATAGTGACAAATCCGAGAGAAGCACGTGGCTGTCCCCTGGGCATTAAGCCTCACCCTGATCCTGAGGAGAGATAAATTAAGAAAAGAGGGACCAGTGGCTAATACCTCATCTCAGTCCATAAATATAAAGCATGGAGGGTCTAACTGTGGAGATAGAACTGTCAGCCTGAGGTACCCCTATGGATGGTTTTTCCTGCAGGCCCATGCTAACATGAGCATGCACAGTCTGACAAAAGGATGCACAGATGCAAATCCTTGAATGGGTGGCCAGATCACAGTCCTAGTATTTTGTGGACCGATCTGAGTATAAATAGATTAGTTCAATATTTTTTTAAGCTAGTCAACTACTATGTAATTTTTTATGCCAAAGTTTTTCTCTGGTTATGTATATGATTTGAGACTTTCACATTAATAGAAGTCATTTCTTTTCATCTTCTTTTGTAAACTGTGCTGAAAAACTCGGGCATGGAGGATACAGTTGAGGGTTGTAGCTATATTGTAATGTAGGTTTGATTATAATGTTGTTGTGACCTGTTCTAGTACTTTTTCTTTGTTATATTCTTTCCTCTTATGTTGAAATGCTCGAGCATAGAGGATCTAGTTGATTTTTTGTAGTTGCATGGTAATGGAGGTTTGATTATTATGCAGTTGTGATATATTTTAGTATTTGAAACTTGTGTTCAAGAGTTCTCTTGTGCCCGAGTTTTTCTTCACCAAGATGCTTGAAAGCCGGATGCTCATGGAATAATTGTCCACCTTTCTCACTAATTATTCTCTCTACTCACCTTTAAACTCAAATCACTGACTGAAGTTAATGAGGACCTCATTTCTCTATCCATTGCTTGTCTAATTTATGTGTTAAAACATTCTTGTATTGAGTTTTTTCCATTTGACCTCCATTTATAAAACCAACATCCACCAAACTTTCTGATGGGTACTGGGCTTATCCTCTTGCAATCTGAGGGTGACTCTTAGTGCTAACAAGCCCTTCTAGCTGTAATAACTCTTCCTGATGACATGAAGAGTGATTAACTACACCAAATGGATTTGTTCGGTCATCTTTGCATCCTTCTGCTCCTCATGATCTATCTTTATATGAGATGTTGTGTATCTAGAAAAAGTAACTTCTTCTTCTAGTTATTCTTCTTCGATACATGGATGTATACGGTTATGTATACAAATTGGATAGTATGCTTCATGTTTCATCTAATATGTTTCCTCTTGCAACCATCATTGCATCTCCCTTTAGGGTTATCACCTGTGGCCTTCCCAAAATAAAAACAACAAGGGAGAAACAATAAACAAGAATAATACTCTTTATAATAATTATAAACACAATAGTGAGAACAATCATCACATTAAATATTTTTTAGAGCTATCACTTGTTACCTTCCTGGAACAAGGGTCAAAAGTAAGAAATATAATAATAAGAAATGAGAGAAACACTCTTCTAGCATTCTAATCAATCATTCCTCCATGGTAACATGGAGCCTAGAGACTTGTCCTCCAGAGTGAGTGTTGTTGTTTTTTTTTCGAGTCTCCTTCAATTAAGATGACAAGTATTTTCTTCAACCTTTCCTCTATACTAAGACAATATTCTATCTTGACAAAAATATGAGTTAGGGAATAGACTCTATAATATCAACTTTAATCAATCTAATACTTTGACTTTAGTTTTGACCAATGGTTAGTATGATAACTTCAATAGATCAAAATGCAACCTCGATATTCATAAGATCACAATAATTCCATAATAAGTAGAGGTATTTCAAAATAATCAAACCTAGGGTGCATAGTTCCTCTAAATGTGTTGGATCTGAGATAATTCTGGATCTATGATTGTTTATTAGACAAAAGATCCTTTCGCATGCAGGCACTCTTTAAAATAATGATACAGTTTAAAAATATGTAAGTACATACCTCTCACAAGATCAAAAAGTAGTGGCACCATTTGGAAGCAGCGAAAATAAATAACAAAACTTAAAAACTTCAAAGGTCTTTCAACTTGTAATTTAAAGGTAGTTGGAGATTTGCTAGGGTAAGGCGCACTAGGATAATAAAAACTAGTCCCAACACTTCACTAAAACTTTCACTGCAACTATTACTTGAGCTCGTGTTGCAACTGACATGAAGGAACTGTCACAAAGGAAGTATCACTGCAACTAAAATTGATACTGCAATTACAACTGCAACTGATACTGTAACTGCAACTTAGGGTTTTATGAAGAAACACTAATTTCTCAATCTTCAATTTTCAGAATTCCAATCCAGGGACTATATGTGACCTCTTAGGATACGTTCCTAGGTGTAGTTACTTTCTCCATCATCCTCCTCAAACAAGGAAAACATCACACTTAGGTTTTATGCAAAAACCTTAATTTTGAAGGAGCTACAATACTGAAATTGAATCTTGGAGAGGGTGCATTGAAGCTAGCCACTTCTTATAAATTGTGAGTTGGTCTCTTTTAGGCCTACTATGATACCATGTTAATGTTTTACTTATACAACTAGAAATTATGGTTCTTCTTTGTTATTACAATCATTTAGCACATTAGTTGTATAAATAAGATAATTGAAAGAGAGGAAATCACAGAAACAATAGAGACACATAGATTATCCTGGGAAACCCTCATGGGGAATAAACCCCCCCCCCAAAAAAAAAATCCTCAATATAGATAGACCAAAAAAAAGCACAACATCCTCCTCTACTCCTTCACTAGGAAAGAGTAGTGCACCACTTAACCAAGAGATACCAAGAGATAGAAGAAAACCCTCCATGATGTCACCCCCATTTGTAGCAACTACTCCTCCAAGACTTGCACAATTTTTCCTCTTGTTTCAGAGCACATGAGTCAGTGTACAAATGAGGCGTCGACCTCCCTTATAAATAGTGTTCTGAATACCCTAAAATTAGGTCTGGGATGACCTGTCATTTTACCCTCTTAATTTACATTTCAATTCTCAAGGCACAATAGGGATGAGTTTTACAAAGGCAGAATAGGGCCTAATTAACAAATATAATATAACAATATTATTCAACACTCCTTAGACAGAATATTCTTCGAAGTTACAATATCTCAACATGGATTACGGTTCATATGAATTAAAGGTAGAATGGGCTATATGTGAGAGGAATTAGGGATATAGGATTATGGGTTAGGTTTTATCATGAATAAATTTTATAAGGGTTATAATAAGGTTTGGAGGTAAGGGGTCATATGTGTTTGGATTATAGAGGATAGGGATTATTAGTTAAATATGGTTATACTGAATATACATGTAAGGGTTTATAATATTAAGGGTTAGTGATCCAGATTATTTTTGGCACGAAATGAGAGCGGAGATATAATAAAGAAATATAAAGAGATATCTCGGATATCCAACAACAATAACATAAATGTATCAGTGATGCAACCATAAACAGAGAGATACATGAATACAATTTCTATTAATGAGCGAAAATGTACAAAGACTGTAAATATACAAAGTGAAAGACTCGCTAGAATGGTGGGAGCTTATCTATGAGAAGAGATGTGACGACTACTCTCATTTGCAAGAAGATGATTAAAATGAGGCTCTGAAGGCCTTTTTACAATAAGCATGAATGTCAAAAACCCTAGACATCCAAAAACCTAACCCTAGGAGATGAAGCGCCAAAAGTCATGTGGGCCCCGTCGGGGTAAATTGGTACATCAATTTCCCTGGGTCGTAAATTTGGCATACTATCTTCGTTTGATGCATATGATACATCGTTAGAAAGATCTATCCACGTACTACATACGATGATATTTTTCAAATGATAGATGCCCAAAAAATGTCGTTTAGGGCCTTAAAAAGACTCTACAAGTTCAGGACCCGAAAAACTACCAAAAATAGTAAATTACCAAAATTGCCAGAAAATTGTTTTGAGCAAGTTGGAAAAGGTGGGTGGCCACCTATATTTACCTAGATCAATCCTACCTTCTTAGGAAGCAATGGTCTCCATTGCGTTGAGTGCCTGAGGGAGAGGAAAAAGAGTTTGTTGAATATGCATCTTGATGAGCTGCTTTCTTTATTAGGGAAGTTGTGTTTCTTAACTTGTTGAAGGTTGTCACGAACATGTGGCTGGAAGGGTTGGACCTTTTTAACTAGTCTGGCTACATGAGGTGCCTATGTCCAGAAGGAATCTTTACACTTTACTGCAATCTTTTCAACCTGGTTATGTTGGATAGAAGGTGCTTGGGCCGAGGCTGTAGTGGTTGTAGTATCCTTCTGTTCACCCTTTGAACAGATTGTGAAGAAGCTTAATTTTGTAGTATGAGATACTACCTTGCGGAACTGTTTAGGTGGGATAGTATTTGGAACTACCTCTGGTATTTTGTAGAGATGACCCCCCAAATTAACAATGACACTATGGGGTTGAGACTCATAAACAACATGGAACTTCCGCATATATGGTTGGCCCAAGAGAAAATCACAAACATACAATGGGGAAACATCACATAATACCTCATCCTTGAAGGGTTGGATTCTGTATGACAATCAACACTGTTGGCTAACACAAAGATCTCATCCTTGGTGAAGCCACCTGATGTTGTATGGCTACGGGTGTGGTGTTGTCGAAAATCCCAATTGTTTGACGACCTTTGATGAGATGAGGTTCTTATGGATTCTGCTATAAACAATAAAATGAAGTGGGGTCCCCTTCACCCACATCTGTGAATGAAAAAGGCACTCCTCCTCTTCAGGATCTGTTGGTTCTTCTCATTGAATTGCTGCGGTCATGGAAATAGCAGTGGGGCCTGCATCGATGATTTGTCTTTTACCAGTATTTTCATAATCATATTCTGAATCAGATTTCGGTTCCTTGTCTTTGATCTTGTCCACAAATGACTGTTTTGAGAGACATTCCTCAGTGTTGTTCCAGGGGATTTTGTGGAAATCACACCATTTTCTGGTGTCCTTCTTTGTCTTTCCATGACCCTTCTTTTCCTGTGGCTTGGACTGGTTTTCAGGAGACTGTTTGTTAGGGCTGTCTTTATCATACTTTGGTTGTTTCTGATTTTCAAATCCAAACTTCCGTTGGTTCTGGTTCTTAATTTTCTGCACGATTTTAACAACATATCAATAAGTAGCACTGAGTGATGAGATGTCTAGAAAATCCATTTCAGTTTTGATGTATTTGCATAGAGCGTCACGGTATTTCAGAACCAAATGTCGTTCAAAGTCTTTGATACCCATATTGGTGTGCAAGGTATGGAAGGTATTGGTGAACTTCAGAACTGCTTGGCCCCTCTCTTGTCATAGTTTGGTCAATCTCATGTATTGGTCCTCATAGTTGCCAACAGGGTAATATTGTTCCTATATCGCATCCACAAACAAATCCCAAGTGGTCTCGACCCCATATATTCAAGACTCCTCCGTGGAAATTTGGTCCAGGTAAGTTTCCCACCAATGTTTGACATGGGGGAGATCCTTAAGGAGTGTGAAGCTGATCTTTTCCCTGTCGGAAAAATTATGAATAGACAAATAACCTTCTAAAAAATTTAACCATTTGTGTAGGGAATCCACATATATCTTACCTTCAAATATGGGAATATCAAAATTAACCTATACCTTGAAAGGAGAGGTTCTTCCAAAGAGGTTGTTTGATGAATATATGCCTGTTACTATTGGCAGGCGTTGAAGGATGTGGGAAAAATTCTCCATCATTTCGTCTTTCTGTCGTGTGAGAGCTTGCTCAAGCAACAAATTTATAGGATCGTTTGCTTTGTCGTTTTTATTTTCTTCTACCATGGTGGGTTTCTTTGGAATGATAGAGAGATTGTCTTCAAGAGATACAAGCTCGAGAGCCAACTTTCTATACTTGGACCTCGTTGGGGATATGCACTGAAAAATGATCAAGAGAAACCTTCTCTGATACCACTAATCCGAATTATTTTCGGCACAAAATGAGCGCGGAGATATAATAAAGAAATATACAGATATATCTTGGATATCCAACAATATAACATAAATGTATCAGAGATACAAGAATACAACTTATATTAATGAGAAAAAATGTACAAAGACTGTAAAAATTCAGAGTGAAAGACTCGCTAAAATTGTGACATCTTATCTCTGAGAAGAGATGTGACAACTACTCTCATTCACAAGAAGATGATTACAATGAGGCTCTGAAGCCCTTTTTACAATAAACAGGAATGTCAAAAACCCTATACATCCAAAAACCTAACCCTAGGAGATGAAGCGCCAAAAGTCATGTGGGCCCCGTCGGGGTAAATTGGTACATCAATTTCCTAGGGTCGTAACTTTGGCATACTATCTCTGTTTGATGCATATGATACATCATTAGAAATATCTATCCAAGGAATACAATTTTTGGTAGAAAATTTCATGAAGATAATTTTTGATTGGTAGATGCCCAAAAAACGTCGTTTAGGGCCTCAAAATGGCTCTGGAAGTTTAAGACCCGAAAAACTGCCAAAAATAGTAAATTACCAAAATTGCCAGAAAACTGTTTTGAGCCAGTTGGAAAAGGTGGGTGGCCACCGATATCCAGCTAGATCAGTTAGGGGTATTAGGGCCAGGCTTTATATATTATAGGTTTAAGGTTATAGGGTTATTTGATTTAAGTTTTATCGATATTACATGACATTATAATTAATGATTACATGTTAGGGGGTTTGGGACTTACTTGTTATATGGGTTATCCATTAGAATATTTTAGGTGTTATAAGGGTGATTGAGGTTAGATCTTATAGAAGTTGGCAATTATCAGTGTCAAGAGTTTTCTTTTATAATAGTTACTGGTTATAGGGTCTTGGAATTAATGGTTCAGAATAAGGGACTTTATGTTTTTGGGTTATAGGTTATTTGGGTCAAAGGTTATATGTTAGGGTTTGTGAGTTATCTATTTTATGATGCTTAATTGTTAAGGGTTAATTTCAATATTGGTTAATTTCAATAGGATTTAGATGATATAAGAGTTATGTATTTAGGTGTTAAAGGATACAAAGGTTAACAGTCAGATGTGGTAGGGGTTATTAGGGACATATGAAATGTAGGTTATAATGGTTATGGGTATAGGCTATATGGATTATGTGTTATAAAGGATATAATTATTAGGAGTAATATGTTATTAAAGATTATGGATCAAAGGAATGAAAGGTGTAGATATTATAATGTTTAGGAGTTATGGGTATTATATATTCCATGCATTTAGAGTTATATAGATTATTTATATCAAGGTTTATATTGTTTCCTAGTAGGGCATCATAAAGGTTATGGGTTATAATGATTATAAGGTTAGCAATTATGAGTTGTTAAGGGTAGGGAATAATGATTGTTAAGGGTAGGGAATAAGGATTATAGATGTTATAATATGTAAGGGTTATATGGATTAGTGGTTATACGGGTTAGGTGTTACCATGGTTATGCATGTTAAGGGACATATGAGTTAGTCGTTATGTGGGTTATTGATCTCAGGGAATATAGATTATATAGTTTAGGTTTAAAATGGTTATATGGGTTATAACTTAGAGGTTATGAGGGTTATAATGATTAAGGGAAAGGTGATTTAAGGGTTATATGGTTGTGTTACCATGGTTATATAAGTTAAGAGACATATGTGTCAGTGGTTATGTGGGTTATTGAGCTTAGGGAATATGGATCATAGAGTTTAGTTTTATAATGGTTATATGGGTTAGAAATTAGAGGTTAGGAGGGTTATACTGATGAAGGGCTGGATGAATTAAGGGTTATATGGTTTAGGTACCATTTAGGTAGTAGGGGATTTAGGCAGTAGGGGTTATAGGGTTACATATTACAGAGTTTGAAGTTTATATGGTTTATAGGGTTACATATTACAGAGTTTGAAGTTTATATGGTTTATAAGGTTATATGGATTAAGGATTATAGGTTTTAGGGGTTACATGAGTGTTGGGAATGGATGAAAGCGGTTGAGAGTTATAAATATTATAAATGAAGGGGTATAATATCAGGGGATATATGGGTAAGGATTTAAATTGCATACAAATTATAGGTATTCACATTTATAAGCCTTCAAGTTCATAATGGTCAACATGATTAGGTGATTGAGGTTAGGGTTATAAGTATGGGGTATTAGGAGTAAGGGTTATAAACATTAGGTGTTATAGGGATAATTTAGTTCATATGGGTTATTGAGGTTATAAGTAGTATCATGGGAAATTATTATAGTATATTTCGATTAGGGGTTATAGAGGTTAGGAGTTATAAGGATTGACGATTGATGCTTATATGAATGATGGGATATATTTATAAAGAGTTAACATGTTAAATATTGAAGGGTTTAAAGGGGTTTGGTTTATAGGGTTTCAAGTCATTAAGATTGGTTTTAGTGTTATAATATAAGGTTGATAAGGGTTATAATGTTAAATGTTGAAGGTTTTAAATGGGTTTGGGTTATAGGGTTTCAAGTCATTAAGATTGGTTTTCTTGTTATAATATAAGGTTGATAAGGGTTAGGGGTTGTCATTTTTAAGTATTTCTAACAATATGGGTTATAGGGTTCATAAGGTTTATAAGAGCCAGGGTTTAAAGGTTATAAAGCTTATGTTTTATAATAGTTAACCATTAAGTGTTATGATGGTTATAGTATTATGGTTATGGTTTATATAAATTATGGATTATAGCGGTCAATCATACAGGATTATAGGTATTATCTTTAGTAGCTCGATGAAGTGTTTTAAATGATATGGGTTGAAATTATTAGGTATTAGGAGTAATTGGAATTATACTTATTAGTATAATAGGTGTTATGAGAATAAGGCGTAGGGTTCAGGATTCATATGAATTAAGGCTAATATGAGTTATATGTAAGATGGATTAGGGACTATAGGTTCAAAGATATGTATTTATATCTATAAGAATTATATGTGTTAAGATTCACATGGTTTATTCGTAACTCATCATAAAGGTTAAGGGTTATAAAAATTATAAGGATAGAGGTTATGAGTTGTTAAGTGTAGGGAATACAGATTATAGATGTTAGAGTATATAAGGGTTATATCGATTAGTGGTTATATGGTTTAGGTTTTACCATGGTTAGACAAGTTAAGGGACATATGAATTAGTGGTTTTGTGAGTTATTAAGTTTAGGGGATATGGATTATAGATTTTAGGTTTTATAGTGGTTATATGGATTAGGCTTATATGCTTTATTGTATATATGTGTTAAGTATTATAGGGGTTACATGAATGGTGCTTAAGGGATGGAAGGGGATAAGATTTATAAATATTCTAATGGATGGGGTAGATTATGAGGGAATATATGGGTAAGGATTTAAATTGTATAGACATTATAAGGATTGGCCTTTATAATCGCTTAAGGGATGGAAGGGGATCAGAGTTATAAATATTCTAATGGATGGGGTAGATTATGAGGGAATATATGGGTAAGGATTTAAATTGTATAGACATTATAAGGATTGACCTTTATAATCATTCAATGTTAGAGTGGTTAGTGATTAGGTGCTTGAGGTTAGGGGTTATGAGTATTAGCTATTATAGCTTATATGGATTAAGCTTTATGAGCATTATGTGTTATAGGGACTAGTTGGTTGATATGGGTTATAAAGGTTATAATTTATATTATGATAAATTTTTATATTGTTTTGGGATTAGGAGTTATAGAGATTGACAATTGGTGATTATATGTATGATGGGATATAGCTCTAAAGAGTTAAAATGTTAAATATTGAAGGGTTTAAACAAGTTCATTTTTTGGGTTATAGGGTTTAAATTCATTAGGATAGGTATTTGGTATTATAATGTAAGGCTCATAAGGGTTAGATGTTGTAATGTTTAGGTATTTCTAACGATAGGGGGGTTGTAGGTTTAAGGGTTTATACACTTTATAATAGTTTTGTAATAAATGCTATAAATTTTAGTGTGTATTGTGGTTAATCATTAAGTGTTATAATCTTTATAGTATTATGGTTAGGGTTTGTATTTAGTTTTGGACTATAATATTTGTATTTAATTTGGGATTTTAGGTATTAGTTCTAGTAGAGAGGAAGTATTTTAGAGGGCATGGGTTGTAACTATTATGTATTAGTGACGATAAGAATAATAAGCATTAGTATAATAGGTCTTATGAGAATTAGGGGTAGGGATTAGAGTCAATATGAATTCAGGGTTTCATATGTTGTATGTAAGAGGGATTAGATACTATATGGCTAAGGGTTAGGGGTTATAGAGAATATAATTTACAAGGGTTGGATCTTAAGGAATATATTAGTTTTAGGCTAGGTGATATAGGTTACAATGAATAATTTGTTGGGGGTATGTATATATTACGAGTTACAGTTTTGTAATGATACGTGTTAGGAGTTATAAAAGTGATATTGTTTAATAGCTATAACTTATAATAGTTAAGGGTTAGGGATAATAGGGTTTGGAAGTAAGGGTTATAGGTGTTAGAATTATAGAGGATAGGGGTTGGTTGTTAAATATTGTTATATGGCATATACATGTAATTGCTTATAGTATTAAGGGTTAAGGGTAAAGGTTTTTATAGATTATGGATTTAAGGTTATAGGGTTTATATGAATTAAGTTTTATCAAGATTTCAGATTATTATAATTAAATATTACATTTTAGGGATTTTAGGATTTAGTTGTTATATGGACTATGTGCTAGAATGTTTTAGATATTATATGGGTGATTGTAATTGCTTATAGTATTAAGRGTTAAGGGATATAAGGGTAAAGGTTTTTATAGATTATGGATTTAAGGTTATAGGGTTTATATGAATTAAGTTTTATCAAGATTTCAGATTATTATAATTAAATATTACATTTTAGGGATTTTAGGATTTAGTTGTTATATGGACTATGTGCTAGAATGTTTTAGATATTATATGGGTGATTGATGGGATAAGTTATATGAGTTAGAAAATAGTAATGTTAGGAGTTTGGTTTTATAATACTTAATGGTTATAGGGGTTTGGAATTAATGTCTTAGAATAAGGATTATGTGTTTCGGTTATAGGTTATTAAGGTTAGGGGTTATGTGTTAGGGTTTGTGAGTTAAGGTTTTATAAGGATTAATTTTTAAGGGTTATACATACTAATGATTGTTATTTAATGTCGATAGGGATTAGAGGTTGTAGGAGTTACGTAGTATATGTGTTAGGGGATACATAGATTAATAGTTAGATGTGATATGGGTGATTAGGGTTATATGAATTGTAGGTTATAATGGTTATTCATATATCTTAGGGGATATAGGGATTATATGTTATAAAGGTTAATGAGTGTTGATAGATATTATAGTGATTAGGAGATATTGGTGTTATGGAGGATATGTATTTAGAGTTATATGAATTATTTGTATTAAGGTTTTTATCATTTCCTTGTAATGAATCATAAAGGTTAGGGGTTATAACAATTATAAGGTTAAAAAATATGAGTTGTTAAGGGTAGAGAATAAGGATTATAGATGTTAGTGTATTTAAAGTTTATATACAGATTAATATTTGTATGAGTTAGAGGTTAGCATGGTTACACAAGTTAAGGGACATATGGGTTAGTGGTTATGTGAGTTATTATGGTTAGGGGATATGGACTATAAAGGTTAGGATTTATAGTGGTCATATGGATGACTCGTTATATGGATTAGGGTTATATGTTTTATGGTATATATGCATTAATCATTATAAGGGTTACATGAGTGGTGGAAGGGGATAAGAGTTATAAATAATATAAGGGATGGGGTATGTTGTGATGGGATATATGGGTAAAGATTTGAATTGTATACACATTATAGGGATTTAAATTTATAAGCATTCATGGTTAGAGCGGTTAAGGATTGCATGCTTGAGGTTAGGGGTTAAAAATATTTGGTATTATAGGTTATAAGTACAAGAATTGGGTGTTATAGGGTTATAGAGGTTATAATTAATGTCATGGTAAATGTTTTTAGTGGTTTGGGATTAGGGTATAAAGGTTTGGAGTTATAAGAATTGACGGTTGGTATTTTTATGAATGAAAGTATATAGTTCTAAAGTGTTATAATGTTAAATGTTGAACAGTTTAAAGGGGTTATGATTTTTGGGTTATAGGGTTTAGAGTCATTAGGATAGGTTTTTGGTGTTATGATATAAGGTCGATAAAGGTTAAAGGTTGTAATGTTTAGGTATTTCTAACAATAAGAATTATAGGTTCAAGGGTTCACAAGGTTTATAAGAATTAGGCATTAGAGGTTATAAATTTTAGGGTTTACAATGGTTATAGTATTATAGTTATGTTTTGTATTAGGTATGGAATATAGATCAAGTATCATGGATTATAGGTGTTATTTCTAACAAAGGGGAAGCATTTTAGAGGATATGGGTTGTAATTATTAGGTATAAGGATCAATGGGAATTATACATATTAATATCATAGGTATTATGATAATTTGGGGTAGGGATTAGGGTTGATATGAATTAAGGGTAATATGGGTTATATGTAAGAGGGATTAGGAACTATAGTGTTAAGGGTTATAGTTACTAGAATATATAAGGATTGGGTGTTAAGGGTTAAATTTACTATAGGATAGGTGTTACTATTTATAGTGATATGAGTTAGGAGTCATGAGGGTTATATGGTTTAGTATCTATGACTTACATTAGTTAAGAATTTGGGATAATCAGGTTTGGAGGTAAAGGGTTATACATTTTAGGTTTATAAAGAACAAGGGTGGGTAGTTAAATATATTTATAGGTGATATAAATGTAAGGTTTTATAGTATTAGTATTTATATTAGTAGTGATATGAGTTAGGAGCTATGAGGGTTATATGGTTTAGTATATATGACTTACATTAGTTAAGCATTTGGGATAATCAGATTTGGAGGTAAAGGGTTATAGGTTTTAGGTTTATAGAGAACAAGGGTGGGTAGTTAAATATATTTATAGGTAATATAAATGTAAGGTTTTATAATATTAATATGTATATTAGTAATGATATGAGTTACGAGTTATGAGGGTTATATGGTTTAGTATATATGACTTACATTAGTTAAGCATTTGGGATAATCAAGGTTGGAGGTAAAGGGTTATAGGTTTTAGGTTTATAGAGAACAAGGGTGGGTAGTTAAATATATTTATAGGTAATATAAATGTAAGGTTTTATAGTATTAATAATTAGCAGATATGATGGTTAAGGGTTTTATAAATGATAGATTTTGGGTTATAGGGTTTATATGAATCAAGGTTTACCCAGATTACGAATTATTATAATTATGGATAACATGTTAAGGGTTTTAGGATTTAGTTATTATATGGGATATGTGTTAACAAGTTTTAGGTAATATAAGTGTGATTGAGGTTATAGGTTATAGGATTTAGTAGTTATTAATGTTAAGGGTTTAGTTTTATAATAATTTGTGGTTAGAGGCGCTTGGAATTAAGGGTTTATAATATGGATTATGTGGTTGGGTTATAGGTTATTGTGGTTAAAGGTGATGTGTTATTGTTTAAGAATTATTATAAGGATTATAAATATTAGGGTTTTAAATATTATGATAGGTGTTTGGAGGGTTTTAAATATTAGTGATTTTTGGTTAATCACACAAGGATTAAAAGCTATTGGAGTTATGTATTATATATATCTTTTTTTGTTTGTTAATTTGTGCGGGACCTGTTGGCTACGCGATTAACCTGTGGCTTGAGAAACCGTGACTCAGGGGCATCTAAGTCGTTAAAATCACCCGGGGATCGCACCCGGCCTGAGCCACAACAACCCTTAACATGGTTGGATTTTTTGTCCCCACAGGTTTTGAACCGATGACTTTAACAACACAGAGTGGCTTAACAACACACTCTGTCACTGACTATCCTACACCTCGGGGACTTTAAAATTTGAAGGACATGGGGGTGGGCTTTGATCCACTTATGTGTGCACGGGTCATGATACCATTTAATACGGTATCTCTGGGTGCAACCACATGTTCGACCACTACCTCAAGGTGTCCCCATGGCTCCAGGTAAAGCCCTCACGAGAATTGAACCTTGCCCAACGGTGAAAAAATCCTCGCTTTCCACCATTGGATCCAACCCCTTTGGGCTATGTATTCTATATGTTGTGGTATACAAAGGTTAACCATTATATGTAATGGGGGCTATTAGGGTTATATTAATTGTAGTTTATAATAAGGTTTCCTAATAAGGTGTCATAAAGGCTAGGTGTTATAAATATTATAAGTTTACCGTTTATGAGTTGTGAATGGTAGGGAATAAGTATTATAGATGTTAAGATATATAAGGGTTATATGGGTTAGGGGTTACCATGGTTATACAAGTTAAGCAACACGTGATTTCGTGGATATATGGGTTATTAAGGTTAGGGGATATGGATTATAGAGATTACGATTTATAAAAACTATATGGATTAGTATTTATATGAGTTAGAACATAAGGGTTATGAGGGTTATACGGGTTAAGGGATATTTGAGTTAAGGTGGGTTGGGTACCTTTTAAGCCAATAGTAATGGGGTTACATATTATAGGCATTAAAAGGATTTGTAAGCTTTTTTGATTAATGATAATATGGTTTATAGGGTTAATGGTTCATTATGTTTATAGGATTTAGGGATTACAAATTATATAGTTTAGGGTTTATAATTTTTAACTATTAATAGTTATAAGGCTATGGTATCATGGTTAAGGGCTACATGGGTTAGGGAATATCTTGGTCAAGCACCAATGATTATAGGTACTAGATGATATAGAGGTGGAGTGTTTTAAAGGAAAGAAATGGTAAATGAATAAGGGACATGGATTAGGGTTCATATGAGTTAAGGGTAATATGGGTTATATGTAGGAGGGATTAGGGACTATAGGGTTAAGGATTAAGAGTTATAGTGATTAGAGTTTATAAGGGTTGAGTGTTAAGGGTTAGATTAGTTATGGGATAGTTGTTATAGGCTACAAAGGAAAAATTGTAAAGGGTATATGTATTAAATGCTATAGTTTAGCAATGATAGGTGTTACAAATTATAACATTTATATGTTTTAGTATATATAACTTATAGTAGTTAATGGTTATCAAAAATAGCATTTAGAGTTAAGTATTTATAGGTGTCAAGGTTATAGAGGATAATGGTTAGTAGCTAAATGTTGTTATAGGGCATATGCATGTAAGGGTTTATAATACTAAGGGTTAATGGTTATAGGAGTAAAACATTTAATGGATTAATGGATTTCAGTTATAGAGGTTATATATGCATTATGGGTTATCGAGATTAGACATTATTATAATTAAGGATTACATATTCCAAGTTTCATGATTTAGTTGTTATATGGGTCATTTGTTATATATTTTAGGTATTATAAGCATGATTGAAGTTATAAGAGTTATAGTTTTATAATAATTAATGATTATATGGGCATGGATTTAGGGGTTTAGAATAGAAGCTACATGTTTGGGTTATATGTTATAAGGGTTAGGGTTTGGGAGTTATATATTTTATAAGATGTATTTATTAAGGGTCATATATATTAGTGATTATTTTAGTGGCCATAGGGGTTAGAGGCTATAGTATTTATGCATTATATGTGTTAGCAGATACATAGATTAATCATTAGATGTAATAAGGGTTACTAAGGTTATATTAATTGTAGGATATAATGGTAAAGGGTACATGGTAGGGGTTATAGGGATTATGTGCCACAAATGTTATAATTGTTAGGATTAATAGGTTCTCAAGGATTAGGGATCACAAGAATGAGGGGTGGTAGAGAATATATGGATACAAAGATTATAAATATTATAGAGGATATGTATTTAGAGTTATAGGGATTATTCATCTTAAATTTTTTATGTTGTCTAGTAAGGCATGGTAAGGTTTAAGGCTTATAAGTGTCAATGTTTGCGGGTTATGCAATGTTAGGGTATTTTTTAGTGGTGAATTTTCAATGATTAACTTTGTTTGGACTTATATATATATATATATATATATATATATTCACTAATTTGTCATTTTCCCTTTAAAAATCCAATTTATATGTGTAGATATTGTAAGGGATGAGGTATATTATGAGGGGATATATGAATAAGGATTTAAATTGTATACACACTATAAGAATTAAAATTTATAATCCTTCAAGGTTATAGTGGTTAATGATTAGAGTCATGAGGTCAGGGGATATAAGTATTGGTTATTATAGATTATAGGGATTAAGAGTTATAAGAATTTGGTGTTATAGGGACTAGTTGCTTCATATGGGTTATAGAGGTTATAATTGATATTAGTGGTTTGGGATTAGGGGTTATAGATGTTAGGATTTATAAGGATTCTTGATTGGTGATTATATGAATGATGGGATATAGTTTTCAAGAGTTATAATGTTAAATGTTGAAGGATTTAAATGGGTTTGGGATTTTTGGGTTATAATGTTTACATTCATTAGGTGGTAGTTGTAGTTATAAGGACAAGGTTTCGGTGTTATAGTGTAAGGATGATAAGGGGGTTAGGGGTTGTAAGTGAACCAGATTTTATGAGCAGAATGAAATGACTACAGATTATTAACAGGTGTTTAACACAAAATAACAGAAATACAATAAAACTGGTTTTCTATTCAATAAGGAAATAAGATGAAACTGTAAAATGTAGTGGAAACAAGCTTGTTGGAATGGTGGTGGCTTATCTGTGAGAAGAGATGTGATGGTTGCGCTCATTCGCAAGAATATGATTACAATGAGGCTTTGAAGGCCTTTTTACAATAAACAGGAATGCCAAAAACCCTAGACATCCAAAAATCTAACCCTATGAGATGAAGTGCCAAAAGTCATGTGGGCCACGTCTGGGTAAGTTAGTACATCAACTTCCTGTGGTCGTAACTTTTGCATACGATCTCTGTTTTAGGCATATGATAGCCCATTGGAAAACTATCATCGAGGAGATTCATTTTGGGGGCTCAATCATTCCTTAAACTATTATTGAGAAATTTGATCCCGAAAAACCTTCATTTATGCCCTCAAAATGGCCTCAAAAGTTAAAACTGCTAAAAATAGTAAATTGCCAAAATTGCCAAAAAACTATTTTGAGCCAGTTGGAAAATGTGGGTGGCCATCGATATCCACCTAGATCAATACTCCATCCTTAGGAAGCAATGTTATCCATTGGATTGAGTTCCCCCATCAAATTAGAATTTTTTTGTAGGATTTGGCCCCGGATGAGCCACTTGCCTTGGTCGGTTGAGCTATGCAGGGCTCGATTGTAGCATCTATCTCGATCTCAAAGGGTTGTTGCAGGTCTGGTAGTGAAAGTATTGGGGTTGAGAAAAATCGCTGCTTCAAATCGTCGAATGCTTGTTGTTGGGACCGACCCCACACAAATTTCACCTTACCACCACCCTTAGTTATTTGGCTGAGGGTCCATGCAATATGGGAGAATCCCAACATGAACCTATGATAGAAATTGGCAAGGCCCAAGAAGCTCTGAAGCTCAGTGAGTGTGGTTGGGGTTGGCCAGTCAAAGATGACTTGGATCTTGGTTGAATCCACATGTACGCCATGCTGATCAATTATGTATCCTAGGTAATGGACCCTGTCCATGCTGAAGGAGCATTTTTCCAAGTTGGCATATAGCTTGTGTTTCCATAGGGTGTGCAGAACCTGTTGAATATGCTGCAAGTGTTTAGCCCAAGTCTTGCTGTAAATGAAAATGTCATCCAGATACACCACTAAAAAAGTATTGGTGAATGGTCGTAGGATATCATCCATCATTCTCATGAAAGTGGTTGAAGCATTTGTCAAACTATCGCAGACCCCCTACCCTCAGGCCAAGATCCACTTAGGATATTTTCCAAAACCACGCAAAGAGTTAATTAAACCCTTTGTTTAAGCCCATGAAGGATTTCAGGTTTCGCAAGTTGGAGGTTCTCGATGCAATGCCACAACTCTTGCAATAGCTGAAACACAAAATGTCAATGAATATTGACTCCTCCAAAGAGACAAGCTCACGCCACTTGTCACCCACTAGCTTCCAGATTTCGATACTCTAGCGAACAACCAAAAACCATTCCTCTTCCTCTATGATTCCCCGACTCCAAAATTGTGCCTTGGATAAGATCGATGGCTGCAATCCTCCCTCGATCCAACAACTCATGTTGTATTTGGATTTCACCAACCGGGAATTCACAATGCTTGACCCAAACCACTGGTCACTCCACTCCCTGAACTCCGATGTGTGAATTCACATGTGAGATCAACGGTCCTTGTTGATTTGGATCTGACAGTCACTACTCCTCTTGAGCTTATGGGTGTTGAAAAGGAACTTTGTCCTAATCTCTTCGTTGTTCTAAGAGATCCAATGGTTTATGGGATTTCAACACTTCCTTCTGAAGTGATTCAACCATCTGATTCAATGTCTCAAGGAATTCTAGCCAAACGACTTGGTGCCCTTCCTCCAAAACTTAACTCCTGTGAACCACTTCCACCCACGTCTCCCTATGGAATAATTGAGAGGTTCTAACCCGTCTGAGCTTCCACTTGCAAACTCAAGGCCTCCAAAAGGGTCCCTACACGCACTCCTTGCGGAAACTTTCCAATAACATCTAGTTATTTAGGGTCTTTGACTCCGTGCACTCCTTGCAACAAAAATCTCTCAATCTTCCTCCCAGATTTGTAAAATCCAAGACTTCGCTCAGCCTCTGCACACCTTACATGTCTCTTGTGTCCGTAAAAATGAAATTTGAATCTCTTTTGAGAGTTCTGAGATGAAACTCAGAGTCTGGTCGACGTACTCCTTGTAGACCCTCCACTGCAGTCTTTGCAGGAGTTCTCAAAAATAGAAACAATTGAAACTCATTCTCCCCTTACCTGGAATTCAAACATTTAACTGAAAATTCTAGAACCTACAAACATACATAGCATTGAAAGAAATGCATACAGAGAATACAAGCAAGCCTACAACATATCATTCAACAGGTGGTTCCAACAACCATAACAAACACATAGATTGGAATCAAAGGTTTCTTCTATTAATTCCAGTGCTTCTGTACATGGTAAATATCAATAGAAAAAATGCATGAAATTCTCTGTTCTCCTCTATTCTCTTCTATAGCTCTACAACTTATGAATTATAAATTATGTTTTTTTTTTATGGTACAAGGGTGAGGGTGTCTATCATCCGTTTTCCCTCCTACGCTCCTAAACTGTCTAATCTAACATTCATATCTACCTACTTGCATTAAACAATTATAAATGTCTATTACATCTGGCGGATAGGAATACATGCTCTAAAATCAGTTTAGATATGCAGTTATAAATGCAACTGCATGTTCTTCCTATCTATTACATTAATTTCCATTCATTAATCTTCAAAACACTTCAAAATGTGCGCTGGTGCTTTTCCAGTTGTCTCCTTTGGTTAGGCATGTGTTTTTGGCTTTATATGATGCTCCTGCATCAGAAACCAAAGGGCATGACCAACCATTCAAAAAGGCCTTCCTTTGACTTGAAGGTGGTTTTCCATACATCTATCTATTCTATCGGGACCCGGTGGTAGCCATACTTCAGATCAATATTACTGAAGTATTTCCCCCTATGAGTTGATCAAGGAGGTCGTTGATTCAAGGAATTGGGTATTGATTTCTGACTCTGATTTTATTCAGATCCTGGTAATCAATGCAAAGTCTCGGGGTTCCATCTTTCTTCTATACCAGCATGATTGGGCTCCCGCAAGGTGATGAGCTAGGATGGATGTTCCCCTTGTGGAGAAGTTCTTGGATCTATCACTTGATCTCCTAATTCTCTAACAAAAAGCGGCGATAGATTGTCCCATTGGGCAGTAATGCACCGGGGGTCAGATCAATGGGGTGCTTGACCTGGCAGTGCAGAGGTACCCCAATAGGTGAGGAGAATATATCTGAGTATTCTTCCACGACCTTATCTACTTGCTTCTTTTGTGTGGATAGGTCGATCGCAGAGACCTTGGGTGTGGCTATGATCTTTCTCTTATTCCCAGAGTGAATCACGAAGAAGACAAACCTCCCCATCTAAGAGATGACCTTCCTGCTTTGCTTAGCAGAGATCAAGGAAATAGCACTAGGTGGGACTGCCTCGAGTATCCTGTACAATTTTTTGTTCAAAGTAATAATAACACTACGAGGCTTAGACTCATATACAACATGATGTTTCCATAAATAAGGTTGGCCCAAAATAAAATCACAAACTTCGAGAGGAGAAACATCACAAAATACCTCATCTTTGAAGGGCTTTATGTCATATGACAGTCGACACTATTGGTTGACGCGGAGATCGCTTCCTTGGTAGAGCCATCCAATGGTGTAGGGTTGTGGATGTGATGTTGTTGGAAGGTCCAACCACTTAATGACCTCTGATGAGATGAGGTTCTTTTGGCTACCGCTATCAATGACGAAGTTCATCGGGGTTCCTTTTACCCACATCTGTGAATGGAAGAGGCATTCTCCTTCTTCTGGCTCATCTGGTTCACCATGCTGGAGCTTGATGGTAGAAACGGTGGCACTAGGTTCCACGCCAATGATCCATATTCCCCTTTCTAGTTTCGGCTCAGAGTCTAAACCCGTATATGATTCATAGGCTTTCACTTCGGCCACCAGTGACTTCTTTGAGAAGAAGTCAAATCTGTTATGCCAAGGGCTCTTATGGAAGTCACACCACTTCCCGATATCTTTATTTGTCTTTCCAGTGTCCTTCTTTGCTTGTGGCTTGGACTGTTTTTCCTAATACTATCCATCTTTTCTCTATCCTTTGTTTTGTGGGTTGGGGCCTCCCTTTCTTAGCTTTTGATGTGAGGAGTTCCCAGACACAAATTGTCGTGACTTTGTTTGAGCTTCTACTCGATTTTGACGACATATCGGTAGGTTGTGCCCAAGGATGAGATGTCCAGAAATTCCATTTTGGTATGGATGCATCTATGCAGAGTGTCATGATACTTGAGCACTAGATGTCACTCTGAATGCTTGATACCCATCTTGTTGTGCAAGGTATGAAATATGTTTGTGAAATCTGTCACTGCTTGGTCTCTTTCTTGCCGCAGTGTGGTCCATTTGGTATACAAGTCGTCATAAATTCCGTCAGGGTAGTATTGTTCCTTAATAACATACCTGAAGGATTACCAGGTGGCTGTAATTGTAAATAGTGAGGGTTCCTTTGTTTCCTTTTGCACACAGAAATTTTCCCACCAATGTTTGACATGGGGGACGACTTTGAGGAGCGCAAAAGGAGTCTTTTCTTTATTCGAAAAGTTATGGAAAGAAAAATACCATTCTAGCAGATTCAACCACTTGTCTATAGAATCTGCATCTATTTGACCTTCAAATATAGGAATATCGAAGTTTATTTGTACCTTGAATGGGGCGATGCCTCCTCTCAAAGAAGATGTGTCGCTTTTTGGTAGTCGTCGAAGGATTTGCACGAAACTATCCATCATCTCGTTCCTTTGTTGCATGAGGGATTCCTCAATCAACAGTTTGAAAGGATCTCTTGTTCCATCATCTTTCTTTTCTCCTACCATGAAAGGTCGCTTGGGCATGCGAGAGATTTTGTCCTCAAGAGAAACAAGCTTGAGACCCAACTCTTTGTACTCCGACCTCGTTGAGGACATGCATTAAGACGACAAGGATCAGACCACTCTTATACCACTGATCTAGAGTTTATGAGCAGAATGAAATGACTACAATTTATTAATAGGTGCTTAACACAAAATAACATAGATACAGTAAAAATGTTTTTTTATTCAATAAGGAAATAAGTTGAAACTGTAAAATGTAGCGGAAGCAAGCTTGTTGGAATGGTGGCGGCTTATCTCTGAGAAGAGATATGATGACTCTCTCATTTGCAAGAAGATGACTACAATGAGGCTATGAAGGAATTTTTACAATAAATAGGAATGCCAAAAACCCTAGACATCCAAAAACCTAACCCTAGGAGATGAAGCGCGAAAAGTCATGTGAGCTCCGTCTAGGTAAGTTAGTACGTCAACTTCTCGAGGTCGTAACTTTTGCATACGATCCCCATTTTAAGCGTATGATAGACCGTTGGAAAGGTATCGTTGAGGATATTCATTTTGGGGTCTCATTCATTCCTTTATATATCATTAAGAAGATATATATAGAAAAACCTTCATTTAGGCCCTCAAAATGACCTTGAAAGTTAAAACTGCTAAAAATAGTAAATTGCCAAAATTGCCAAAAAACTATTTTGAGCCATTTGGAAAAGGTGGGTGGCCATTGATATCCACCTGGATTAGTAAGGGTTAGATATTGTTGACAAAAGGAGTTATAGAGTTAAGGGTTCATAGGGTTTACAAGGTCTAGGGATTAAAGTTATATAGTTTAGGGTTTATAATGGTTGACCGTTAATTATTATAATGGTTATAGTATTATGGTCAAGGGTTATGTTGGTTATGGAATATAGTGGTAAAAAATCAAGGATTATAGGTATTAGTTGAACTTGTAGAGGTTAAGTGGTTTAGAGGATAATGGTTGAATTCTTAAGTATTGGGAGTGATAAGGATTATAGGTATCATTGTTATAAGTGTTATGAGAATTAGGGGTAGGTATTGTTAATGTTTTAATTATACAACTAGAAATTATGGTTCTTATTTATTATTATAATCATTTTACAAATTATTTGTATAAGTAAGATCACTAAAATAGAGGAATTGTTGTAGAACCCCCCCTTCTCCCCTCGGGGCTGTTGACCTCGTGGTCAAGGATTGATCAAGAAACTGAGTTGAAGTGACTCTTTGGGCCTCTGCTAGACCCCAAAACCTTTTACATAGGTCTGTTCTTCAAATGTACAGGTCGTATGAGACCCACAGGCCCTCTCTAGGGCATTGTTTAAACCTCCACATCAAACATGCACTAGCTCTTCCCTGGCTAAACCCCTTCCTTCATGTGACCATTGTTGTGACCACTCACCTAGCCAACAGGCACTTCGTGACTTTGAGTATCAGGTGGTTACATATGTGCCAACCCAAACTCTCTGATTTCTAAAATCTCGAAGTGGTACCTAGAGTGTGCTAGCGCCTCCCTTAACCTTCGACGATATGACCCCTCACTGTGACCTAGGTAAACCCCTCAAGCACTTTGTATTTTCACGTTTCACGTTCCCAGAAGGTTTGTAGGCTATTCCTCCAGATTTCCAAAACCTGAACCCCAAGTTCCACTCATGTCAGATCAACGATCCTAAATCCATATGATCTGAAGGTCCTGTCTCCTTCGCATTTCAGAACTTCACGTTTCACGAAGTTGGAGGATCTCTCACCTCCCTTCTCCCAATCCCCAGCTTACCAAAATATCCTCGCGTCAGATCAATAGGCCTTAGCACTCCATGATCCAATGGTCTAGATGGTCTTGCGACTTCAAATTTTTTGAATATTCACAACTCCTGTCTCTGAATCTCCCAATTGCAAATTCAGTGAAATGTTGATCTCTCACCATATGTCCCTTCTTGATGGTCGGTTCTGATGGAATTCATAATTTCACGATTTTTCCTCTCTTGTATGCTTTCAAAGGGTTAATATGTGTGCACCTTACCTAGATCCAACGACTATTGGTACACATGCTCAGATCTCACAGTCCATATCTGATCTCCCTTTGCACGTTCTCCTGAGTGTCTAGGAGTGAGTTTTGATGACCCAATATTTTTCTCCAAAGTTGATCCAACGACAGTTGTCGCTTCCCCTCTTGAGCCTTTGAATCTTTTGAATTAGAGGGTTTTCTAAGTCTTCAAAGGTCTCTAGCCTTGAACCTCTTATGAGTTCGTCTCTCGGATCTTGACTAAACTTATGGAAAGTGTTATTATTTTTTATCTCATCCTTCATGAAGGTTTCAACTATCCTGCACACTCCCGCAAACTCATATCTGAAGGATTTCTTGAAAATAAATTCTTTGCACCCTCCTGGCGTTCTCCTTTTCTGATTATTCAACTTCTTGTGGAGTCCCTTCGACACTTACTCGAATCCTAGATCTGTGCACTCCTTGCAGTAGATTCCTATGCAAGACTCAGCTCCTAAGGGTGATTGTGCACACCTTGCAATAGTTACTTTGCACTTCTTGCAAAGGGGAAGTTTCATGCTACCTCTTTTGAGTTTCAGAATTGAAATAGATTTCGTCAAAGCACTCCTTGCGTTCTATGTGCACACCTTGCATTCACTCAACGGAAGAGAAACAATTGACACTTATACTAACATTCATAGTTTCATCCAGTCACAATGAAATTCATTCATTTATGAAAACACAATAACAACAGGGAATTGCAGACAATGTCCACACCATGCATTGGGTCAATTTTGCTTTGTTATCTTCATTCAAAAGTAAAATGGCTACAACTGTAATCAAAACAAAAACTGAAATTCAAAAATATCCTACTAACTTGCAGCAGCCTCAATTGAGCATACAAAACCTATATTTAACTCAAAGGGTCCTTAGGGTTCCCCTCGACTACTTTTCTACTCCTAAACCTAACATAATGACTATCTTAGTTCAGTCATATTCCAGAGTAGGAGTGGAAAGAACCACTTCGCTCGCGATCATTTAAGCATGCCTTAAAATATTTTTCCAACACTGATCTCAGACATGCTTCAAAATTCGTCGTAACTGTCGGTGTTGAGATCCTGAAAATATTCCCATGCGTTGAGTGGTCCTTCTCTGTGTGCTTGCCAACAATTCTCCCGCATCATACTCCCCTTGAAAAAAATTCATGGACTCCTATCCATGATCTCCTGCACTGATTTTCCATGCTTCTTGATAGCAATTGCATTTTTCCAACTGATATCTTCTATTGGGTGTCCCTTCCACTTGACCAGATATTCAAAACAGGTCTTCCATATGGTCTTCTTGTCAATCCTCTCATCAACAATCTTCTCCATCTATGGTTTTTCTTCTATAGGAAATAGTTTCTCCCATTGAATCTTGTCTTGATCTTATGATCCCTCTTTGTCATCTTTCCTGTAAGGATACAAGTCTGAAACATTGAATATGGGTAATATGCCCACATCATTTGGCAGCTCAATCTCATATGCATTTGCATCAAATTTCCTCAAGATCTTACATGGTCCTATATTCTTCATTTTTAATATGTTATATGTTCCCCTAGGGAAACTTTATTTCCTGAGATGTGTCAGAACCTAGTATCCTACTTCAAATTGAAGTTCTGTGAAATTTTGATCAGTTTTGTGCTTGTACTCGTGGTTAGAAATTTTCAATTGTCCTCTGATTTGTCTATGGAGTTTCTGCAATTCCGCAGCAAAATATTCTGCTCCAACACTTCTGATCTCATTTTGTTCCAAGTCTCTCAACTCAGATACTCCCCTGGGTTGCATTCCATACAATAATTGGAATGGGCTCTTTCCAGTGCTCCTGTTTGGTGAGTCATTGTATGGAAATTATGTTTGTGGAAGAATCTGATCCCACTGATTATGATGCTCATTGACTAGAATCCTCAACAAATTTCCCAAACTTTTGTTTAACACCTTAGTCTGTCCATTTGTTTGAGGGTGATACACTGAGATGACGGACAAATTTGTCCCCAATTTCTTCCACAACATTTTCCAAAAATGACCAACAAACTTTGTGTCTCTGTCCGAGACAATGCTTCTAGGTAGCCCGTGAAATCTCACAACTTCCTTGAAAAATAGATTTGCAACATGTGTTGCATCATTGGTCTTCTGACATGGGATAAAGTGTGACATATTTGAAAATATATCCACCACCACAAATATGGAATCAAATCCTCTTTTCATTCTCGACAGTCCCAACACAAAATCCATGCTTATTGGATCCCAAGACTTATCTGGTATTGGAAATGGTTGATATAATCCATTGTTCTGTCTTTTTCCTTTTTCATGTTGGTAGATTCTACATTTTTTCACAAACTTTATCACTTTTTTTCTCATACCTAGTCAAAAGTATGAACTGCTCAACTGTGCAAATGTTTTATCATGGTCAAAATTTCTAGCTAATCCTCCATTATGATTTTCCTTCAAAAGGTTATCCCTCATTGAGCATTTTGGTATGCACAACTGATTTTCTTTGAACAACAATCCTTCTTCAATCATATACTCTATCCAGTGGATTTTGTCTCTCAGCACAAGATTTTCACATGCTTCGTATTCTTCCTTGAAATCTGTATCATCACAATACATGTCCTTAATGTGTTCAAACCCCAAGGTCTTCACCTGGAATTCCTTAAGAATCAAACATCTCCTGCTTAATGCATCAACAACCTTGTTAGAATTCCCAACAATATGTCTTATGAAAAAAGTAAAATTATTCATAAACTCAACCCATTTTGCATGCGTCTAATTCAATTTTTACTGTTTGGTTATGAATTGTAAAGCCTAGTTATCGCTATACAAGATAAATTCCTGTGGGACAAGGTAATGTCTCTACTTATTCAAGGATTGAATTATGGCATAAAACTCCTTCTCATACGTGGATTATTTTATCTTGGTCTCATTCAAATTCTCACTGAAATAGGCAACAGGTCTATTATCTTGGCTCAAAACTGCTCCAATTTCATCTCCACTTGCATCAAATCTCACCTGAAATGTATTTTCAAAATTTGGTAAGACCATAATTGGTTGTTCTATTATTTTCTCCTTCAATATATTGAATCTCTTCTTGGCCTCTTCCGTCTATTTTAAATACTTGTGATTCTTCTTCACTATATCCATCATTGGTGCACAAATCCCACTGAAGTCTCTGATGAACTTCCTATAGAAACTGGCTAATCCATGGAAGCTCCTTACCTCAAACATACTTCTTGGTGATGACCATTCCTTGATTTCTTTCACCTTCTCTGGATCCATCTTCATTTCATTTGAAGAGATCACAAAACCCAAGTAAATGAGTTCTATGTTCATAAAAGATGACTTCTTAAGATTTATCAACAACTTCTCTTGCTGTAGCCTCCTCATCACTAGTGTCAGGTGTCTCAAATGCTACTCCTTAGTTCTGCTAAAGATCAATATATCTTCCATATATACAACCACAAACTTGCCAATGAAATATTTTAGTATTTCATTCAATAGCCTCATAAAAGTGCTCGGGGCATTTGTTAATCCAAATGGCATAACAAGACACTCATACAAACCTTCATTTGTCTTAAAGGTTGTCTTCCACTCATCACCTTCTCTCATCCTAATATGGTGATATCCACTTTTCAAATCTATTTTGGAAAATAATTTTTCTCCACTTAAACAGTCCATTAAATCATCCATTCTTGGTAAAATAAATCTATACCTGATGGTGATCTTGTTAATGGCTCTTGAGTCTGTACACATTCTCCATCATCCATCCTTCTTTAGATTCAACACAGTTGGTACTACGCATGGACTGAAGCTCTCTTTGACCAAAAACTTGTATAATGACGCAAGCCCCTACCTCAGCAAGGTCCACTGACCTCCTGGCCTATGGATCTTCCTATTCCTTTCGATCCGAAATGGATCCCTTAGTTTCCATTGAAACCTTCAACACATATGTAACTACATGTCCTTTTATAAGTTATGCCTACGTAAACAAGCACTAGGTGTAAACCTCCACTCCTCGTGACCACTGGCATGACCACATAGTTAACCCCACAAGGCACATCACGTTTCACGATGTCGGGACTTCTGTTCCAATGCACCCTGACTTCTCCAGTTCCTGAAAACCCGAAATGGGCTAATGGTCCTCAACTCCTCCCTTATCTTTTCAATGATATGACCTTCACCCATGACTTGGGGCCCACTCTTCGAGCACGTCAAGATTTTGCGAGTCATGAGTCAACAATATATCTCTCCTCTACTCTTTCGAAGTTCGAAATCACAACTTTAGATCAATGGTCCTAAACCCCTCACTATCCAATGGTCCAGATCCTTACTTCTCATGTTGAGATTTCGCGACTCATGACTCCCAAAAAAAACTTTCTCCAATCTTCTGACTCCCGAAATGCCGAAACTTGGAGTGTCCAATCGACGACTCACACTCCTCAAGATCTAATGGTTGTAATCCCTCCTGAGTTGGTGAGTGATGAAAGACTATCAATGTTATCCTCTCCGCTAATCTACTAGATCCAAAGGTTCACGAAAAATTGGTGATTCTCCATCCAAGAATTTCAATCGTTCGTTCAGGCTCTTGATGCTTCCTCGCCAACCAACTCGATGTATTTCCTCCTAAGCCAGATCTTTGCGAGGTGACTTCTACCCTCGTCCTTCCTTTGAAATATTCAAAGCCTCTATCCTCTCTGAGCTTGATCTCTACAAAAACCTCAAGGATTCTAAGAAATTCTTGCACACATTCCTTTCAGCCTTCACAATAACTTCTGGTTATTGAACAACTTCAAACTCTATGCACTCCTTATGACAGAAGTCTTCAACCGCTTCCTTGGGTTGGAAAAGTCTCAGAGTTTAACCTGGCTTTCACACACCTTGCACGACCCTATGCTATGCTTTCACTTCTGCTAGTATAAGAACAACAGTATCCCTCCTGATCTTTTTTGAGATAAACTTGGAATCTTATCAGCACACTCCTTGCAAACTTTCACTGCACTCCTTGCAGGAATACTCAGGAAGAGAAACAATTGAAACTTACACTCTCCCTCTCGGGGACTTCATACATTCAACATGAAATCATGAGAAATCATTGTTGGTATTATGGTAGTTGTGGGAGGTATTTACCTCCACGTGTGAACCTGACGAGAATAGAATACTCTGGGAAGCAAGAAGAAACCCTAATGAGTTGGCTAATAACCCTAGAAGACTTGTCGGCTCAAGAAGATAATTTATATTAGGTTATTAGCCTCCAAGAGAAGAAGTCTTCTAGAAGAAATAATAATATACTGAATAGACAGATACCTAGAATAAGAAGTCGGCCCAGGCAATTAGCCAAGAATACTATAAATACAGAGCGTCAATCTCTCATTTCTCATAGTTTCAGAATTGCAGAGCAACAACATGTGCGCACTGCAGTGCCTAGTCTTGTGCGTAGGTTTGAGGAGAGTTGCTGGTGCAGCTGCTGCAACTATCAGTTACATTTTGTCTTGGAATATCTCTTCACTAGGGTTTGGAACATCTGATCAGTCTTTGTTGATGCGCTATCGTTGGGGAAAGGTGCGCTACCCTTTGTTTGGCTATCTAGCCTAGGGTTTGCTTCCATATGGATTCTCTATCAAGGTTAAGGTGCTCGGAGGGTGGCTTCAGCCTATGGTTGGGTGAAAAGGGTATTTTCAATGGTAAAACGAGCACACATATTTCATATTCTAATAGGTTATGGGCCCACACTGCCTTCATTCAGTCTAAACACTAGAAGGAAACATAACCACTAGGATATTGAGCTTGCTGAGGAACTGTCATTAGGGTTACTAGCAGAATCATCTCTCAAGACATTACCGTTAGTTACTGGCAGGAGTACTTGCACAAACCCTAATCCTCTTGTTGAGGCACCTTAAGTGAAGAGATTGACCTAATCTCTAGACAGATCAATGCACCCTAGAATAGCGCATCTCCTGGTATTCTTAGCAAGCCAAGACGTCAAGTTTGATTTTGTGGTCAAATCTAAGGTTTGACCAAGTCAAAGAAGCCATGACCTATTCTATGAAGTCAGAGAACAAGTTAGATGGAGCCTCTAACTTTAGAGCGTGGAAGACAAGGATTGACCCCATCTTTTCCAAGAATAAAGTGCTGGATATCGTGAAAGGAAAGATCGTGAAGCCAGAGTTTGAAGAAGGAAAATAGAAGGAACTGCAGAACATTGCAACTATGGAGAAGTTCAAATATAGTGACATCAATGCCATGAGTATCATAGTGGATGCCATAAAATACCACTTGATACCCTACATCTCTCATCATGACTCATCGAAGAAGATGTACGATGCCCTAACAAACCTCTTCTCAGTCATAAACATTGGAGAAGTAATGAGTCTGAAGAATGAGCTTCGTGACATGAAGATGAATGATGATGACATCATAACATCATGATTTGTGAGAATTTCTCAGTTAAGAGATAAACTACAAGCTATTGAAGAGATCATCTCAGAAAAGGAGTTGGTAAACATAGTACTCAATGGTCTTCCCAATACGTGGGATGCATTTTCGGCAAGCGTGAACACAAGAAAGGAGTATCCGACACTTGAAGAACTTTGGACTTGTTGTGCTCAAGAAGAATCAAGGATCAGTGCAAAAGACAAACCCCAAAAGAAGTACGCTGATCAAGCCTTCACAACAAGATTCAAGAACTTCAGGAATGAAAGGAAGTTTGGTTCAAGGAGGAAGCCAAATCAAGAGAAAGACATTTTAGAAGTACAATGCTTCAACTATTGAAAGTATGGTCACTACAAAAATCATTGTCCTAAGATAAATAAAAGGAAGGATAAACATGAAGCATCAATTGTCGAAGAAAAATGAACTTACAAAGAAGACTAAATAGGATGGAAGAGACTTCTTCTTCTAAAGGTAACAAAACTCTTCTTAGTTCTTGTACATATCTTGTTTGCATCGTCTCTGTACATATCTTGTATATCTATCTCCTGGAAGATAATGTGTTCCAAGAAGAACTATACCAATGGAAGAACAAAAACATAAGGATTGATATCATTAGATAATATCAAACAAATCATGTGGAAGTTATTGCAAGATAAGACGAATCAATCATGAAGAGACCTAGAAGAAGCAAAGACAAAAAGAAGTCAGCAATCGAGAGAAAATTGGACGTTTTGTAGAAGACAACAAGATGGAAGCGTGGACTCTGTTAGACAAAGAGAGACAATTATATATTGCATAAGACAATAAGGATGCAGACAGAAGTATGGACTCTATCAGATGGAGGGAGTCGATTATATGCACTCATACATGAAGCAAGTATTAGGAGGGAGCTCATCCTATGATCCATTGAATATGATGAAGTATATATCCATGATAACATCCATGAAAGACACTACATGTTCAGTTCAACCATAGAAGAAGACTTCTTCGAAGAAAATCCTCTAAGTATTCCTAGTTGTCCATCCATGTTCGTGATCCTATGATGAAATAAATAAATGGAATATTTAGGGAATGGAATCTACTCCATGGTCCCAAGAGATAAACACAAGGAAGAACATGAAGATTCCAAGAATGAAAGAGAAGCCAAAACAACCAGTCATTGTATCAAGAATCATAAGATTGCCAGCCTAATATAAACTCAATAAAAGCAATCAAGTAGAGGAACTAAAAGTCGTGATGAAGAATAGTGTATGGAATACTTATGAGTGAAAGAATTGCGAGATCTAGAACTAGAGGTTCTCCCAGATGGAGGGAGAAGACTATGATGATTGCTTGTTCCAGTAAACCAGGCTTATCTCTACATGAGTCATTATATCATCTGCAACATCCATGAGTTGGAGTTCTACATCAAATGAATGCAAAGAATGTTCTCCAGAGAAATTGAATAAAGAGCATATGAAGAGTAATTTCAAGACTTTGAGGCATACCAGAAAGAGACTCTTGTATGCAGATAAAAGAATATAACTTGGTGGACAACCTCCACTGCACAACAGAAGCATGGTGAAGATTCCCTATAACATCAATATGACTACTCAGTAGATCATATCTCATGATGATAAAAGAAGTGCCACATGGATATGTTCCAGTTTTCCAACAATGATATACTCTATTGTTCAGAGCTACATGAAACCTTCACATTAAATCAGTGTTCCAGACTAAAGTACATTTGAAATCAAGCATTACATTATCCGTGATGAAGTCCAGAAAGGAGAAAGCGGTTCTCCAATACATATCTCCACAGATGAGCAGATAAGCAGACATTTTGGTAAATCTTCTATCCAATATGAAAGAGTTTGCGTACTCTAGCTGGAGCTTGTGGAGACAACTTCCTTATTGAAAAAGGAAGAGATGACTCCCAGGCTGGGAGGGAGCACTAAAATATTATTGAAAACATTCATTGAAAAATAGTCCAGCTTGGACAGATTCTTTCCTGTTCGGAAAGTGGATTGAGATTTCTGACGGACAACGATTTCCCATTGTGGTTAACATGGGAAATGGTCCATATTTCTGATGTATCATAGACAGTGACTTTCCATTGTGGTTAACATGGGGAGTGGTCTAGGGAAGTCTCTCTTCTTGAGGGTTACTCAAGAAGACTGGCCCACCTCGCCGAACAATGATTTCTCATTGTGGTTAACATGAGGAATGGTTTGTTTTGGAGGTTGATACAGGACAGTCTTTTCCTCTTGTGGTTAATAGAGGAACTGGTCTAGACAATCATTCCTTAGGGTTTAGACATTCTTTCCAGGGTTCACTTTGATTAGTGTAGGAGGAATGGCCCAGGGTGGGGAATGGTCTAGGGTCAACAATTAGGGACATCCATTCCTTAGGGTTTATACATTCTCTCTAGGGTGCACTTTGATTAGTGTAGGAAGAATGGCCCAGGGTGGGGAATGGTCCAGATTCAGAAGACAAGACGATTATTCTTCCTTGCTTGAGAAGAATAGTCCAGATATCTCATTGTTCTACTCTGAGGGCAGATATTCTTTCATATCTCATAGACGTGAGTGAAATATTGGCCCAGATAATTCAGTTTATATCATAACATTGTTTCTGTGCAGGTTGATATCAGATGATTGTTATGAAGATTGTATGATAGTAGATGTATACTATTGTGGTGGATGTGTTCCACTATTAGAGACTATATGTTATCGATCAAGTACTTGTTTTCTACTTCGTGTGGTAGTGTACCATTGGATTGTAGTTATGTACTACTATGGATAGACACAATTTTTTTTTATTTTTTTCTGATTGCCTTGAAGACTATCAAGCAGTTTATTGGAAATAATTATCAGCCAGATGAATGATGAACAAAGATTTTCCAAACAGAAAATGGTTCAGAACATTTACTCTTCTATATTAGAAGAATGGTTCTTGTATCACTCTGTGGAGTGAGCATAATGTCTAATTACTCAGACAGAGTATGGTTTCGAGAGATGATGCAGTTGATGATGATGATGGTGCTCATGATCTAGTCATGATCTAGTTTATATATCTATGTTGGTGCTTCTGGGTGAATGGTATGTTTTGTGCTCAAGACCATTACCTGTAATACCTCCCTAGCTAGGAGGGAGTGTTGATATTATGGTAGTTGCGAGAGGTATTTACCTCCACATGTGAACCTGACAAGAATAGAATACTCCGGGAAGCAAGAAGAACCCTAATGAGTTGGCTAATAACCCTAGAAGACTTGTCGTCTCAAGAAGATAATTTATATTAGGTTATTAGCCTCCAAGAGAAGAAGTCGGCTAGAAGAAATAATAATATACTGAACAGACAGATAGCCAGAATAATAAGTTGGCCTAGGAAGTTAGCCAGGAATACTATAAATACAGGGCCCCAGTCTCTCTTTTTTCACAGTCTTAGAATTGCAGAGCAACAACAGGTGCGCACTACAGTGCCTAGTCTTGTGCGCAGGTTTGAGGAGATATGTCAGTGCAGCTGCTGCAACTATCAATTATGTTTTGTCTTAGACTATCTCTTGGCTAGGGATTGGAACATCTGATTAGTCTTTGTTGATGTGCTATCCTTGGGGAAAGGTGTGCTACCCCTTTTTTGGCTATCTAGCCTAGGGTTTGCTTCCAAAATGATTCTCTGTCAAGGTTAAGGTGCTCGGAGGATGGCTTCAGCCTATGTTTGGGTGACAAGGGTATTGTCAATGGTAAAACGAGCACACATCTTTCATATTCTAACAATAATAGCATTGAAACAAATGCAAACAGAGTGTATAAGAAAATTGTAAACATACCATTCAATAGATGCAAAGAGTAACCATGACACCATGAAATTGGATGAAAGCATTCTTATATTGACTTAAGTGCTTATGCTTATACAACAACAACAACTATCTGCTTATAAAACTTCTACAATCTCAGTTCTTCTCTGCTCTCCTCTATTCTCTCTTGCTTTGCAGCTTCTAACTACTTCAGAATAATGATACAATACAATACAGTACATATGAGGGATATTTCTAGAGTTTTCCTTCCTACACTCTAAGCTATCTTATCGAATTAAAATATCTACAACTACTTTACATTTATTACATTAAATGCCTCCAATTGACAAATGAGAGAAAATGCTCAAGATCTGCGCTACAATATCCAAACCATAAAAGCAAATATATCTTTCCAGATATTACATTAATGTTTCATCTTTTTAAATTCAAATGCCTTCAAAATGCGCATTGGTGTAATTCCAGTTGTTCTCCACTTGCACGTGGTTGCGATGCTCCTGCATCATACTCCTCTGGCTGAAAAATTCATGAACTCTAGTTCATGAGCTCCTGCACCGTCTGTCCATGTTTCTTGATACTCGCTTCACTTTCCCAACTAGCATCCTCAATTGGGTGTCCCTTCCACTTTACCAAATATTCAAAATATTTCTTCCTCTGGGTTTTCTTGCTAACTCTCTGATCAATGATATTTTCCATCTGCAACTTTTCAACTACATGCATCTGTTTAACCCACTGAATTTCCTTCCATTTCTCTTTTCCTTCTGCTTCAACTTCTCTGTAAGGATACAGTTCTTCTACATTGAATATGGGTGATATTCCCACGCCATCTGGAAATTATATCTCATAAGCATTTGCCTCAAATTTCTGTTAAAGTTTACACGACCCTATTTTTTTCATCTTCAGCTTATTATACGTTCCCCTTGGGAATATTTCTTTTCTTAGCTACAATAAAAATAAATCTCCTACTTCAAACTAAAGCTCTCTTCTGTGTTGATCTTCTCTACACTTGTATTCCTGATTAGAATTATTTAACCGCTCTTTAATCTTACTGTGGAGCTCCTACATCTCTGCTGCAAAATCTTTCGCTCCAACACTTCTGAACTCACTTTGCTCTAAGTATCTCAACTCAGATATCCCCTTGGCTACATTATATACACTATCTGGAATGGGCTCTATCTTTTGCTCCTATTAGGTGAGTCATTATATGTAAATTCTACTTGTGGCGGAATATGATCCCACTGACTATGATGTTTAGCTACTAAACTCCTCAATAAGTCTCCCAAACTTCGATTTACTACCTTAGTATGTCCATCCATTTGAGGGTGATATGTTGAGATAAAATGTAAATTCGTCCCCACCTTCTTCCATAGTGTCCTCCATAAATGACCAAAAAATTTGGTATCCATGTCTAAAACAATACTCTTGGGTAAACCATGAAGTCAAACGACTTCTTTGAAAAACATATTTGCAATGTGTGTTGCATCACTGGTTTTATGACATGGAATCAAATGTGCCATTTTTTAGAATCTCTCGACTACCACGAATATGGAATCACAACCTCTCTATGTCCTTGACATTCCTAACATAAAATCCATTCTTATCGCATCCCACAGCCTCTCTGGTATTGAAAATGGTTGATACAATCTTGTATTCTGTCTTCTCCCCTTTGCGTGATGGAAAATTCTACATATGTTGACAAACTTCTTGACATCTTTCCTCATCCCTAGCCAATAATATAAACTATTCATTTGCGGAAATGTTTTATTATGGCCGAAATGTCCATCCAATCCCCCACTATGTTTTTCCTTCAAAAGGTTTTCTCTCATAGAAATCTTCGGGGTACACAATTGATTTCCTTTGAATAGTAATCCATCCTGAATTAAATATTCAATCCATTGAATTTTGTCTCTCAGAACATGATTCTCACATGCTTCATAAGAATCTTTGAAATTCAAATCATCTTTGTACATATCCTTAAGGATATCAAAACCTAAGGTCTTCACACGAAACTACTGCAGTATCAAACATTTCCTTCTCAATGCATCATCAACCTTGTTATCATTCCCATAAATGTGCTTTATAACAAAAGTAAAGTTCTGCATAAATTCAACCCATTTTTCATGTTTTTGGTTCAATTTCTCCTGTCTGGTTATAAACTATAAAGCATGATTGTCGCTATACAAAACAAACTCTTTCGAAACCAGGTAGTGCCTCCACTTCTTCAACGCTTTTATGACTTCATACAACTCCTTATAATACATGGAATAATTCCTTTTTGCATCATCCAACTTCTCACTGAAGTATGCAACTGGTCTATTGTCTTGACTTAAGACTGCTCCAATCGTGAATCCACTTGCGTCACATCTCACTTGAAATGTTTTCCTGAAATCTGGTAGAACCAGAACTAGTTGTTTAGTTATCTTCTCCTTCAACAATTTGAAACTCTTCTCTATTTCCTTTGTCCAATGAAAATATTTATGTCTTTTATTGACTGTGTCCATCATTGGTGTAGAAATTCCACTAAAATTTCTGATGAATTTCCTGTAAAAACTGGCTAATCCATGGAAGATTTTGACTTCAAAAATACTCCTCGGTGACAACCATTCTTTGATTGATTTTATCTACTTCAGATCAATTTTAAACTCATTTGAAGAGATCACAAAACATAAATAAATGAGTTCTTTCTTCATGAAAGATGACTTCTTCAGATTTATCAACAATTTATCTTGCCGCAACCTCCTCATCACTAGAGTTAATTGTTTCAAATGTTCCTCCTCAGTCTTACAGAAGATCAGTATATCATCAAGATACACAATTACAAATTTTCCAATGAAATCTTTCAAGACTTTGTTCATCAATCTCATAAAATTGCTTGGCGCATTTGTCAAACCAAATAGCATGACAAGCCATTCATACAGTCCTTCGTTTGTATTGAATGTTGTCTTCCATTCATCACCTTCCCTCATTCTAATTTGATGATATTTGCTTTTCAAATCAATTTTTGAAGAAAACTTTGCCCCACTCAAGCAATCCATCAAGTCATCCATCCCTGGTAAAGGAAATCTATACCTGATGGTGATTTTGTTTATAGCCCTCGAGTCTGTACACATCCTCCATCCACCATCCCTCTTCAGACTTAAAATTGTTGGTACAACGCATGGACTCAAGATTTCCCTAATCAACCCTTTTTCCATCAAATACTGGACTTTCTTCTTGACCTCTTCATTCTCTTGTGGCATCGGTCTGTATGTTGCTTTGTTTGGTAAAATCACTCCTAGTATAAGGTCAATGTGATGGCTTATACTTATTATGGGAAGAAACGAACAAGGTAAATCATCCACCACTATATCAATGAAGTTCTCCAACAGTTCCTGAATTTCCTCAGGTAGATCATCAATCGATGTACTGGTCAAGATGACTCTAGGTTTTCTAACCACAACAAACTGCATTTCTTCTTATTTATTGACTTCATCCAAGAGTTCCTTCCCACTCATGAGAAGTATAGTATTTCTTGTTTCTTCTTTCACCTTCTTGTCTTCAATTGGAAATAACATACGCGTCCTACCATTCTTCTCCAAGATGTAAGTGTTCTTTCTTCCATCATGGATAAAATTTATGTCATATTTCCACAACCTCCCCAACAAAATATGACAGACATCCATGGGAATGACATCACATAAGATATCATCTCTATAACCCCCTATCTTAAATTCAACTAAACATTATTTAGTGATTGTTAACTGATGTCCCTTTTTCAACCATGAGACTTTGTATGGGCTTGGATGTGAAACGGTCTCCAATTCCATCTTCTCCACCATTTCTGTGGATACTATATTATCTTTGCTTCCGCTATCCACTATCACTTTACATACCCTATCCTTGGTATTGCAAGCAGTTCTAAACAAATTGTTCCTCTGGATTGGATTCTCTATCTCTTTCTTTGGCTTCAAGAGAATTTTCCTCATCATTAAGGATCTTCCATCTTCCGCATCTTCTGCCTCAACATTTCGCCTTTGCGCTTCTGAAATGTGAGATTCATCTCATCCATCTCTTTTTCTATCAGGACATTCCCACGATTTGTGTCCAATCTTTCCATAGACAAAGCACTTTATTTCACCTCCTCTGTCTCTTCCTCTTCCTCTTGCTCGAGGAAAATTATTCCTATCAGCATATTGTCTCCCTTGCAAACTTCCTCCCCTTTCTGGGTGATTATGAGGTTTCTTCTCTTTGTCTCTGGGATTCTGTACTCTTTCCTGGGCAACTGCTTTGCCTCTTCCCTGACTTCTACCTCCGCCCCTTTGACCTTTCTTTCAAGCTAATTTCTCTTCTACCTTCAGAAAAATATGGTAAGCCTCTTCTACGTTCCTGATTGTCACCATGCTCATCTCATCCTGAATGTCATATCTCATAACATTCATGTATCTGGTGACCTTTTCATCATAACTCTCATGATGACTTTCTTCGATGTTTAGTCGGTAAAACTCCTCTTCTTATTCTTTCACTGTCATCCCTTTCTGTCTCAAATTATTCATTCTCCGAAACAGATTAATTTCATAATCTTTGGGTATGAATTTGGATTTCATTTTGGCAACCATCCTATCCCAGATTTTGATTTTTTGTTTTCCTTTGCAATGTCTATCGGTTTGCAGTTCATCCCACCATAGTGTTTCATGCACTTTCAGTCTAGTGACAACATGTTTTACTTTATTATCTTCTTCGGTATCTTCATAATCGAAGTATTTATCCAGATATCTAAACCAATCTAGTAGATCTTCAACGTCTAAGTTGCCTTCATACATCGGGATATCCATTTTTGTCCTAGCACCTATTCTTGCAATAGATTTGAATAGACATTCCTTTGTAGCATCTTCAGCTACCACTTCTTCTTCAACTCTAGCTTCATTTTCACTTTCGTCTTCACTGACATCTCCAGTATCATAAGCTCGTCTCTATGATGTCTCCATAGTATATAATCAAGCACGAGGTTCTATCATTTCCCTTTCCACGACTGGATCGGGCATAGCTCTCTCTTGAAGTCTTCTTGGCGGAATTGTTGCAATCTGTCCACGTAGAATTCAAATCACAACTGTCCTTTGTCTTCCTTCTACAAAAAACAAAATTTGTTAGCTCTGATGCCACCTGACGTAGAACCCTACCTTAGTAAGGTCCACTGACCTCTCGACCTATGGATCTTCCTATTCCTTTTGAGCTGAAATGGCTCCCTTAGTTCCCACTAGAACCTTCAACACGTATGTAACCACAGGTCCTTTTAGAATTTATGCCTACGTGAACAAGAGCTAGGCGTAAACATCCACTCCGCATGACCATAGAGTTAACCCCACAAGGCATGTCACATTTCGTGATGTCGAGACTTCTGTTCCAATGCACCCCAACTTCTCCAGTTCCTAAAAACCTAATATGGGCTAATGGTCCTTATCTCCTCCCTTATCTTTTCACTGATATGACCTTCACCCGTGACTTGGGTCCCACTCTTCGGGTGCACCAGTATTTTGTGACTCATGAGTCAACAATATATCTCTCCTCTACTCTTCTGAAGTCTGAACTTGTGACTTCAAATCAACGGTCCTGAACTGCTCACTATTCGACGGTCCAGATCCTTACTTCTTCTGTCAGGATTTCATGACTCATCACTCCCGAAAACAACTTTCTCCAACCTTCCGGCTCCCGAAATGCTGAAACTTGGAGTGTCCAATTGATGGCTCACACTCCTCGAGATCTAATGGCTATTATCCCTACTGAGTTTTTGAATGTTGAAAGACTATCAGCCTTATCCTCTCCACTAATATACTAGATCCAACGGTTCATGAAAAATTGGTGATTCTCCCTCCAAGAATTTCAAGCGTTCGTTCAGGCTCTTTATGATTCCTCGCCAGCCAACTTGATGTCTTTCCTCTTGAGCCTGATATTTGCAAGGTGAATTTTTCCCTCGTCCTTCCTTCAAATTATTCAAAGCCTCTATCCTTCCCGAGCTTGATCTCTGCAACAAACTCAAGGATTCTAAGAAATTCTTGCACACAGTTTTTGTGGCCTTCACAATAACCTCTAGTTATTGAACAACTTCAAAATGTGTGCACTCCTTGTGAAATAAGTTCTTCAACCTCTTCCTTGGGTTGGAAAAGTCTCAGACTTTAACCTGGCCTGTGCACACCTTACACGACCCTATTCTATACTTGCACTTCTGTTGGTGTAAGAACAACGGTATCTCTCCTGATATTTTCTGAGATAAACTCGTAATATTTTCAATGCACTCCTTGCAGGCCTTCATTGCACTCCTTGCAGGAATTCTTAGGAAGAGAAACAATTGAAAATTACACTCTCCCTCTCACGGACTTCATACATTCAACATCAAATCACGAGCATACATAGCATTGAAACAAATGCAAATAGAGTGTATAAGAAAATTGTAAACATACCATTCAATAGATGCAAACAATAACCATAACAACCCCATGAGATTGGATCAAATCATTCTTATATTGACTTAAGTGCTTCTATACATGGACTCAATAGCAACGACTATCTGCTTATACAACTTTTACAATATTTGTTCTTCTCTGCTCTCCTCTATTATCTCTTGCTCTGTAGCTTCTGTATGCTACTTTGTCTGGCAGACTTGCTCCTGGTATCAAGTCAACATTGTGGTTGATACTTATGATGGGTGGCAATGAGTTAGGCATCTCATCCACCACTATGTCAGCAAAATTATCCAACAATTCTTGAACTTCTTCAGGCAAATCATCCATTGAAGTACTTGTAAGGATAACTCTGGATCATAGTTGGACTCAATAGAAACACCTATATTCTTATATAACTTCTAAAATATTTGGTCTTCTCTACTCTCCTCTATTATCTCTTGCTCTGCAACTTCACAGTTGGACTATATCGAAGTGCTTATGTACATGGACTCAATAGCAACAACTATCTTCTTATACAACTTCTACAATCTTTTTTCTTCTTTGCGCTCCTCTATTATCTCTTTCTCTGCGGCTTCTAATTACTTCAGAATAATGATACAATACATTACATACGAGGGAGATTTCTAGAGTTTTCCCTCTACACTCTAAGCTATCTTATCGAATTAAAATCTCTACAACTACTTTACATTTATTACATTAAATGCCTCCAACCGACAGATGAGAGAAAACACTCAAGATCTGCACTACAATCTCCAAACCATAAAAGAAAATATATCTTTCCAGATATTACATTAATGTTTCATCTTTTGAAATTCAAGTTCCTTCAAAATTCACGTTGCTGTAATTCCAACTATTCTCCACTTGCGCGTGCTTGTGATGCTCCTGCATCATCTAACAATTCATGGACTTAGTTCTTCACTTCCTCATTCTCTCGAGGTGTCAATATGTATGCTTCTTTGTTTGATAGAATTGCTCTTGGTATCAAGTCAATATGGTGGTTGATACTTCTGATGGGTGGCAATGAGTTAGGTATCTCATCCACCACTGTGTCAACAAAATTATCCAACAATTCCTGAACTTCTTCAGGCAGATCATCCATCGAAGTACTTGTAAGGATAACTCAGGATCATAATTGAAGTGTTTTTCCATGGATCTTATCCAATCCATCAACTCTTTAGCATATAAATTACCTTCATACATTGGGACCTCTATCTTGGCTCTGCCTCCCAATATGGCAACTTCTCTCAGCAAGGGTTCTTCGGAAACATCCTCTCTTGCAGCTTCTTCAGCGACATTCTTTCCCACAACTTCTTCTCTCCTTGCATCGCTGAAGTCTTCGGCATCAGGTGCTCATCTCTGCACTGCTTCCATCACCTCTAATATTGCACAAAGTTCTCACATATCCCTTTCTACAACTCGATTGGCTAAGGGTGGTTCCCCTTGTCTCCTTGGTGACATCGTGTTGGCTGTCTGTCACACACAGAGTACAAATTCGAGTTCTTTTGTCTCCTCTCCTTTGCCTACTCTTTGCAAGAAAAACTTTAGCTCTGATACCACTTGATGCAAACCCCCCTCCCTTCTCCCCTCTGGGTTGCTGACCTCTTGGTCAAGGATCGATCAAGAAACTGAGTCAGAGTGACTCTTTGGGCCTCTTATAGATCCAAAAACCTTTTACATAGGTCCTTTCTTCAAATGCGCAGGTCGTATGAGACCCGGGAGCCCTCTCCTAAGCATTGTTCAAACCTCCATGTCAAACATTCGCTAGCTCTTCCCTGGCTAAACCCTTTCCTTCATGTGCCCACGAATGTGACCACTCGCCTAGCCAACAGGTGCTTCATGACTTCGCGTATCGGGTGGTTACATATGTGACAACCTCAAATACCCTATTTTCAAAATCTTGAAGTGGGGCCTAGCACGTGCTAGCACCTCCCTTAAACTTCGATGATATGACCCCTTGTTGTGACTTGGGGTCAACCCCTCGAGCACTTCGTGGTTTCATGTTTTTCATCCTCGAAAGGTTTGTTGGCTCGTCCTCTAGATTTCTGAAACCCGAACCCTGGGTTCTACTCATGTCAGATCAATGGTCCTAAATCTATATGATCTAATGATCTTTTCGTCTCCTTCACGTTTTGTGAAGTTGTAGGATCGCTCACCTCCCTTCTCTCAATCCTCAGCTTCCTGAAATATCCTCGTGTCATATCAAATATCCTCATCTCTCCATGATATGATGGTCTAGATGGCCTCACGATTTCATATTTTATGAATTTTTGCAACTCCTGTCTCTGGCTCTCCCGATTGTGAATTCAGTGAAAGGATGATCTCTCGCCATGTGACCCTTCTTGATGGACAGTTCCAATGGACTTCAAAATTTCACGATTTCATGATTTTGCCTCTCATGTGCATTTCAAAGGGTTAAGATGCATTCACCTTACCTGGATCCAACGAATGTTGGTCCACACGCTCAGATATCATGGTACAGATCTGATCTCCCTTTATGTGTTCTCTTGAGTGTTTGGGCGTGAGTTTCGATGACCCGATATTTTCCTCCACAACTAATTTGACGGTAGTTTTCTCTCCCCCTCCCGAGCCTTTGAATCTTATGACTCATAACGTTTTCTAAGTATTCAAAGGTCTCTACCCTTGAACCTTCTGGGATTCAATCTCTCGGACCTCAACTACACTTCTGCAAAGTGTTATTCTTTCTGAGCTCGACCTTTGTGAAGGTTTCGACTTTCACGTGCACTCCTTGTGTTTCAGGGAATCTCGATAACTCAGATTCAAAGTATTTCTTGAAAATAAATTCTTTGATCCCTCCTAGCATTCTCCTTTTCTGATTCTTCGACTTCTTGCAGAGTCCCTTTGACACTTAGTTGAATCCCGAATCTGTGCACTCCATGTAGCAGATTCTTACACAAGACTTCGTTCCTACGGGTGATTGTGCACGCCTTGTAGCAGTCACTTTGCACTTCTTTCAAAGGGGAATTTTTGTGCTACCTCTTCTTAGTTTCAGAATCGAAACAGATTCAGTCAACGCACTTCTTGAGTTATGTGTGCACACCTTGCATTCACTCAACAAAAGAGAAACAATTGAAACTTATACTAACATTCACAGTTTCATCCATTCATAACGAAATTCATTCATTTATGAAAACAAAATAAAAACAGGGAATTGTAGACAATGTCCACACCATGCATTGGGTCAATTTTCCGCTGTTATATTCATTCAAAATTAAAATGGCTACAACATTAATAGAAACAACAACTGAAATTTAGAAATTTCCTACTAACTTGCATCAAGCTCATTTGGGCATACAAAATCTCTATTTAACTAAGAGGGTCCTTAGGGTCCCCCCCCAACTACTTGTCTACTCCAAAACCTAACCTAACAAATATCTTAGTTCAATTTCACTCCTAAGGAGTGGAAACTTTGACTTCGCTCCCGATCGTTCAAGCATGCCTTAAAAGATTTTTCTGGTGCTAAGTTCAGGTCTGCTTCAAAATTCGTCATAACTGCCAGCATTGAGATCTTGAAAATATACCCATGCGCTAAGTGGTCCTGCTCCGCATTTTTTCCAATGATGATCCTACATCAGGAAATCACATAAACAAAGACACATAGATTATCCTGGGAAACCCTCATGGGGAAGAAAACCCAGCAAAAACTTCCTCAATATAGATAGACCAAAAACAAAGTAGAAGATCATCCTCTACTCCTTCACTATGAAAGGGTAGCGCACCACTTGACCAAGAGATACCAATATATAGAAAAAAAACCTCCTTGATGTCACCCCAAGTTTCAACAAGTACTCCACCAAGACTTGCACACTTTTTCCTCTTGTTTCAGAGCACACGAGTGAGTGTACAAATGACATGCTAGCCTCCCTTATAAATAGTGGTATGGCCAACCTAAAATTAAATCTAGGCTAACCTGTCACTTTACCCTCTTAATTTACACTTAAATTGTCAAGGCACAATAGGGACAACTTTTACAAAGGCACAATAGGGACTAATTAACAAATATAATATAACAATATTATTCAACACCCCTTCTTAGGTAGAATATTATTCAAAGTTACAATATTTCAACACTCCCCCTTAACAAGAAGGGTACTATACTGAAAAAATCAATGATGACTGACTAGATTCAATACAAAATCAAGAGGAGGAGATATCTTCATCAACATATGGAACCATGTCTGTCATATCTATAAATCATCAGAATTTTTTCTCATCATCAACATCAGTAGAAATTGAGTATCATCATCATCTGCAGTGTAAAGTTGGAGTAACATCATCATTATCAACAACATGAAGTTGGAACATCAACATCAATAGATCAAAGCTAGAACAACAACATCAATGGTAACAAAATGACATAGGAGCATCAACAATAGCAACAACAATAAAAAAAGTGGGCACTCCGAGAGACTGTCCATCCAGAACTTACAGGATCTTTCCAGGGATAATAAAATCCCCTAGGATATAAATCCTAACGAGATGCCACACAATTGACCATAGAAAGTATATACATACATAGGCACTTTGACAAACCATCCATCCAGACCTTACGTGATCTATCCAAGGATGATCAATCCCTTAGGATATAAATCCTAACGAGATTCCCTACTGATGGTCAGGATACCATAGTATCATTAGGGTCACTCCCCCTTTTGAGGGAAGTCCTTTCAGACTACACCAATCTTGTCTCAGAAGTACTCAAAATTCACATGAGACAAAGGCTTAGTCAACACATCTGCTACCTTCTCATCTATGCAAGCATTATAGAGCTTCACATCTCCCTTCTGTACCATATCATGAATGTAGTGGTAGTGGATCTCAATTTTCTTTGTCTTATCATGGAACATTGTGTTCTCTGTCATCTTTATGAAACTTTGGTTATCACAAAATATCATGGCAGCATCCATATCTAGGTCAAAATATACTTGTCAACAAATATTGAAGCCATATGGATTCACAACTAGTGGAGCATGCTGCAATGTACTTCGCTTCTTCTGTACTGAGAGAAATACTAGATTTCTTCCTACTTTTCCACAAATTCATGGCTGACCCTAAAATGAAACAACATCCTGAAGTTATTTTTCTGTCTGAAGCACGTCCAGCCCAATCTGAATTAGTATAGCCATACAATCTGAAGTCATAATATCCAGTATAAAATAGGTCATAGTCCAACGTACCCTTAAGGTATCGCATAACATTGTTTGGAGCTACAAGGTGAATGCGTATGGGATACACCAGATACTGACTCAAGGTGTTCACAACAAATCATATATCTAATCTGGTATTCATTTAGATACATCAATGAACCAATCACCTGTCTATATAGAGTAACATCAACTATTTATGATGAAGTATCAACCAATAACTTTAGTTTAGTCTCCATAGGAGTGGACATGGATTTACAGTCCATCATGTCGAATCTCATCAGAATTTCCACAACATACTTTCCTTGATTAAGTAAAATATCTTCTAGGCTCTGCCATACTTCAATATCTAATAAATAGTGCATCAAGCGTAGGTACTTCATTTCAAATTTAGCGATAAGATTCTTCTTACAATCGATGATGAGATTTTATTCATCTGTCAAGAATAATTCCATCATTATCAATCTTTAAGTAAAGGTTGGGATCATAGTTACTCTTGGTAAAGTGAAAGATCATAAGAAAACTATCAATCATGCCATACCAAGCTCTTGGAGCTTGCTTCAACTTGCATCCATGAGTCTTCTTGTCCTGTACTTCGAAACCAAATTTTCATATCAAATTGTACCAAACTGGTATGCTTGCTTAGTTGCAACTCAATATGTATAATCATGTGTTGGTTCTATATTGTTCTTTCTGCAAAGCACTATTTGTCTCACTACCTGAGAGTATGTCCTCTACTTTTTCTGCAACTTTTCCTTCTAGAACTAGGAATCTACACTTGTAGTTTCTCTTTCTGAAGTTGAGAATGACTGCCCCATTCTCACTATAGTTGTTTAAATCTTAAATTATCTCCTCTACTCCACCACAACAAAAAATTCATCTGAAACTGAGAATGGCTCAATCATTGACACTGAGGGTAGCTTATCCTCTTTCTCTAGAGGTAACTCAATCTTCTATTGTAGTCATATCTCCATCGCTTGACTAATGTACTGCATCAACTGGTATTGAAGATAACTCAATCTCAAGTACAAGGATTCCCATACCTTCTCCCTCTAAATCTCATACTGTATTGACTTCTTTTAATGAATCATGTTTGTTCTATATATACTTTTTTTAATTACTGGAGAAAGTGTCTCATCATATTCTTATCCCTTTTTGCTCAGAGAATCCTTTGGACACAAATCAGGCTTTGTATTATTATCTGCAACATTATTGATCTCATATATCAATCTTGTAAGTCACGATTGACTTCCCTTCTAGTATCAAGGAAAAATCCATATCCCAGTCCTTTTGACTAGCTTCCTCCTCTGTCACTGAAACAATGGAAGATTCCCAAGATATTTCATATCTCCTACAAGTCTTTGAAGCTACGATATGGCCTTCTCAACTTATGGCATCTATCTTTCAATCGTGGAAGACATATATTTCTCCCATCTAAATCTGAGGCAGAATACTTTTTGAATGAAAGTATCTAAGCCATTGAATCTCACTGAGATCATGCTTACTCTGAGTCTCCATGCTCCCTATGAATCTTGAATCCATATGATTCTATATAATCTTGGGATCCATCTACTCCCTCTGGTATGTCTTGTCAATGCTATATGTATTTGCATCCTGCAAAGTTCCACGAGCCCATCTTGGTCTCTTTCTAGTTATTTCGTTGATTCTAGGTAGGCCCTTCTTGCTATAATAACTCTTCTTGATGACATGAATAGTGATTAACTACACCAAAAGTATTTTTTCGGTCATCTTTGGAGCCTTCTGCTCCTCATGATCTATCTTCATATGAGATGTCTTGTATCTAGAAAAAGTAACTTCTTCTTCTTCTTCGATACATAGATGTATATTGTTATGTATACAACTTGGATAGTCTGGTTCATGTTTCATCTAATATGTTTCCTCCTGAAACCATCACTGCAACTCCCTTTAGGGTTATCACCTGTGACCTTCTGAGAATAAGAACAATAAGGGAGAAACAATAAACAAGAATAATACTCTTTATAATAATTATAAACATAATAGCGAGAAAAATCATCACATTAAACCTTTTTTAGAGCTATCACTTGTGACCTTCCTAGAACAAGGGTCAAAAGTAAGAAATATAATAATAAGAAATGAGATAAACACTCTTCTAGTGTTCTAATCAATCATTCCTCCATGGTAACATGGAACCTAGAGAATTGTCCTCAAGAATCAGTGTTGTTGTTTTTCTTCCGAGTCTCCTTCACTTAAGATGACAAGTATTTTCTTCAACTTGTCCTCTGTACTAAGACAATATTCTATATTGACATAAATATGAGTTAGGGAATATACTCTATAATCTCAAATTTAATCAATCTAATACTTTGACTTTAATTTTGACCAATGGTTAGTTTGATAACTTCAATAGATCAAAATGCAACCTTGATATTCATAAGATAACAATAATTCTATAACAAGTAGAGGCATTTCAAAGTAATCAAACTTGGGGTGCATAGTTCCTCTCAATGTGTTGTATCTGAGATCCTTATGGATCTATGATTGTTGCTCAGAAAAAATATCCTTTCTCCTGCAGGTACCCTTTAATATAATGATACAGTTTAAGCATATATAAGTTCATACCTATCACAACATCAATAGGTAGTGGCACCATTCGAAAGCAACGAAAAGTAATAACAAACTTTTAAAACTTCAAAGGTGCTACAACTTGTAATTTAAAGGTAGTTGGAGATTTTATAGGGTAAGGCACACTAGGATAATAAAAACCAGTCCCAACACTTCAGTAAAACTTTCACTGCAACTAGTACTTCAACTGGTGTTGCAATTGGCATGAAGGAACTAACAGGAAGGAACTAGCATTGTAGCTGTGACTGATACTGCAATTGCAACTGCAACTAATACTATAACTACAACTTAGGGTTTTATGAGGAAACCCTAATTTCTCAAACTTCAAATTTTGAAATTCTGATAGAGGGACTAGATGCACCCTCTTAGGGCGAGTTCCTAGTTGTGGTTACTTTCTCCAACATCCTCCTCAAACAAGGAAAATGTCACGCTTAGGGTTTATGAAAAAACCCTAATTTTGAAGGAGCTACAGTACTCGAATTTAATCTTGGAGAGGGTGCGCAAAAGCTAGCCACTCCTTATAAATTGTGAGTTGGTATCTTTCAGGCTTACTCTGATACCATGTTAATGTTTTACTTATACAACTAGAAATTACAGTTCTTATTTATTATTACAATAATTTAGCACATTAGTTGTATAAATAAGATAATTGAAAGAGAGGAAATCAAATAAACAATAGAGACACACAGATTATCCTAGGAAACCCTCACGGGGAAGAAAACCTAGAAAAATATTCCTCAATATAGATATATCAAAAACAAAGCACAACATCCTCCTCTACTCCTTCACTAGGAAAGAGTAGTGCACCACTTAGCCAAGGGATAGACGAAAACCCTCCATGATGTCACCCCCACTTGCAACAACTACTCGTCCAAGACTTGCACACTTTTTCCTCTTGTTGCAGAGCACATGAGTGAGTGTACAAACGATGCACTAGCCTCCCTTATAAATAGTGGTCTGGCTAGCCTAAAATTAGGTCTGGGCTGACCTGTCACTTTACCCTCTTAATTTACATTTAAATTGTCAAGGCACAATAGAGCCAAGTTTTACAAAGGCACAATAGGGACAAATTAAAAAATATAATATAACAATATTATTCAACACTTCTTAGATAGAATATTCTTCGAAATTACAATATTTCAACATGGATTAAGGTTCATATGAATTAAAGGTAGTATGGGTTATATGTGAGAGGAATTAGGGATATAGGATTATGGGTTAGGGTTTATCGTGAATACAGTTTATAAGGGTTACTTATAATAAGGTTTGGAGGTAAGGGGTCATAGGTGTTTGGATTATAGAGGATAGGGATTGTTAGTTAAATATGGTTATACTGAATATACGTGTAAGGGTTTATAATATTAAGGGTTAGGGGTATTAGGGTCAAGCTTTATATATTATAGGTTTAGGGTTATATGAATTAAGTTTTATCAATATTACATAATATTATAATTAATGATTACATGTTAGGGGGTTTAGGAATTACTTGTTATATCGGTTATGCATTAGAATATTTTAGGTGTTATAAGGGTGATTGAGCTTAGAGCTTATAGGAGTTAGCAATTATCAATGTCAAGAGTTTGTTTTTATAATAGTTAGTGGTTATAGGGTCTTGGAATTAAGGGTTCAGAATAGGGGACTTTATGTTTTGTTTTTGGGTTATAGGTCATTTGGGTCAGAGGTTACTATCAGCGTAACTTTTCTGCCTATCCTGGGTAGCCTTCAAATTCTGTTTGATTTTGATCATCTGATCTTCCATCTCTTTGAGTAGTTCAGGTCCAACAACTACTCTATCAGCTGGATTATCCCAGCTCACAGGAGTGTTGCACTTTCTACCATACAGTGCTTCGAATGGGCTCATCTTCAGAGATGCATGGT
>JZKD02S2302444.1:283419-300684 GCA_000966675.3 Picea glauca | reverse complement strand
TTTCCCTCTGATATACCTGATATCAAAGTCATATTCACACAGAAATTCCAGCCATCTAATTTGTCTGGCATTTAAAGTTGGCTGATCAAATAAATATTTCAGACTGTTGTGGTCTATTCTTAATTCAAATCTCTTGCCCATGAGGTAATGTCTCAATTTCCTCAATGCGTGGACAACTGCTGCCAGCTCTAAATCGTGAGTGGCATAATTATTTTCATGCTCTTTTAGCTTTCGGGATTCATAACAAATTACAAATCCCTCTTGGCTGAGAACTCCTCCTAGCCCCTCCTTACACGCATCCGTGCACACTATGTAATCCTTACTTGGATCAACAATCTTTAGGACTGGGGCACTAGTGAGCAGCTGCTTCAATCGCTGGAATCTGCTCTCACATTCTTCAGTCCACTGGAACTTCTTCCCCTTCCTTTTCAAGGAAGTGATGGCATAAGCTATCCTAGAAAATCCGGCTATGAACCTCCTATAATAGCCTGCCAGACCCATAAAGGATCTAACTTATGTTACATTCCTTGGTGCTGGCCATTCTTGAATGATCAGAGGTTATATGTTAGGGTTTGTGAGTCATCTATTTAATGATTCTTAATTGTTAAGGGTTATAAAGATTAGTGACTATTGGTTAATGTCAATAGGAATTAGATGATATAAGAGTTATGTATTTATGTGTCAAAGGATACAAAGGTTAACAGTGAGATGTGATAGGGGTTATTAGGGATATATGAAATGTAGGTTATAATGGTTATGGGTATAGTCTATATGGATTATGAGTAATATGTTATTAAGGCTTATGGATTAAAGGAATGAAAGGTGTAGAGATTATAATGATTAGGAGTTATAGGGATTATATATTCTATGCATTTAGAGTTATATAGATTATCTATATCAACATTTATAGTGTTTCCTAGTAGGGCATAATAAAGGTTATGGCTTATAATGATTATAAGGTTAGCAATTATGAGTTGTTAAGGGTAGGGAATAAGGATTATAGATGTTATAGTACGTAAGGGTTATATGAATTAGTGGTTATATGGGTTAGGTGTTACCATGGTTATGCATGTTAAGGGATATATGAGTTAGTGGATATGTGGGTTATTAAGCTTAGGGAATATAGATTATAGAGTTTAGGTTTACAATGGTTATATGGGTTAGAACTTAGAGGTTATGAGGGTTATATTGATTAAGGGAAAGATGAGTTAAGAGTTATATGGTTGTGTTACCAGGGTTATACAACTTAAGGGACATATGTGTTAGTGGTTATGTTGGTTATTAAGCTTAGGGAATATAGATTATAGAGTTTAGGTTTACAATGGTTATATGGGTTAGAACGTAGAGGTTATGAGGGTTACATTGATTAAGGGAAAGATGAGTTAAGGGTTATATGGTTGTGTTACCATGGTTATACAACTTAAGGGACATATGTGTTAGTGGTTATGTGGGTTATTGAGCTTAGGGAATATGGATTATAGGGTTTAGTTTTATAATGTTTATATGGGTTAGAAATTAGAGGTTATAAGGGTTATACCGATGAAGGGCTAGATGAATTAAGGGTTATACCAATGAAGGGCTAGATGAATTAAGGGTTATATGGTTTAGGTACCATTTAGGCAGTAGGGGTTATGGGGTTATATGGTTACATATTAGAGAGGTTGAAGTTTATAGGGTTTAGAAGTTTATATGGATTAAGGATTATAGGTTTTATGGGTTACATGAGTGGTGGGGAGAGATGAAAGGGGTTGAGAATTATAAATATTATAAAGGATGGGGTATAATATGAGGGGATATATGGGTAAGGATTTAAACTGCATACAAATTATAGGTATTCACATTTTTAAGCTTTCATGTTCATAATGGTCAACATGATTAGGTGATTGAGGCTAGGGTTATAAGTATGGGGTATTATATGTTATAGGGATTAAGGGTTATAAACATTAGGTGTTTTAGGGATAATTTAGTTCATATGGGTTATTGAGGTTATAAGTAGTATCATGGGAAATTTTTATAGTCTTTTTGGATTAGGGGTTATAGAGGTTAGGAGTTATAAGGATTGATGATTAGTGCTTATATTAATGATGATATATATTTATAAAGAGTTATAATGTTAAATATTGAACGGTTTATGGGGTTTGGGTTATAGGGTTTCAAGTCATTAAGATTGGTTTTAGTGTTATAATATAACATTGATAAGGGTTATAATGTTAAATATTGAAGGGTTTAAAGGGGTTTGGGTTATACGGTTTCAAGTCATAAAGATTGGTTTTCATGTTATAATATAAGGTTAATAAGGGTTAGGGTTTGTAATTTTTAAGTATTTCTAACCATACAGGTTATAGGGTTCATAGGGTTTATAAGAGCTATGGATTAAAGGTTATAAAGTTTATGTTTTATAATAGTTAACCATTAAGTGTTATAATGGTTATAGTATTATGGTTATGGTTTATATCAATTATGGACTATAGTGGTCAATCATAAGGGATTATAGGTATTATCTTTAGTAGCTCGATGAAGTGTTTTAAATGATATGGGTTGTAATTATTAGGTATTAGGAGTGATTGGAATTATGCCTATTAGTATAATAGGTGTTATGAGAATAAGGCATAGTGTTTAGGCTTCATATGAATTAAGGATAATATGAGTTATATGTAAGATGGATTAGGGATTATAGGTTTAAGGGGTAGGGGTAGGGGTTATAGTGAATATATTTTATAACAACTGGGTAAGAAAGGTTATATTGGTTATAGGCTAGGTGTTAGAGGTTACAAAGGGTAATTCATTTAGTAGCTATGACTTATAGTAATTAAGGATTTAGGATAATATGGTTTGGATGTAATGGGTTATAGGTTTTAGAGCAGAGGGGTTGTTAGTTAAATGTGGTTATAGGGAATATAAAAGTAAGGGTTTATAGTATTAAAGTTTAAGAGATACGATGGTTAAGAGTTTTATAAATTATAGGTTTAGGGTTATAGGGTTTATATGAATTAATGTTTACCAATATTACATATTATTATAATTATGGATTACATGTTAAGGGTTTTAGGATTTAGTTATTATATGGGATATGTGTTATGATTTTTTAGGTATTATAGGGGTGATTGAGGTTATAAGAGTTAGTTATTAATGTTAGGGGTATAGTTTTAAAATAATTTATGGTTATAGGGGTTTGAAATTAATGGTTTAGAATAGGGGTTATGTAGCTGGTTTATAAGTTATTAGGGTTAAGGGTTATGTGTTAATATTTTTGAGTTATAAATTTTATAAGGATTATTTGTGAAGGGTTCTAAATATTAGTGATTTTTGATTAATGGTATAGGGATTAAATTTTATAGGAGTTATGTATTCTATGTGTTATGGTATATAAAGGTTAACCATTAAATGTGATAGGGGTTATTAGGGCTATATGAATTGTAGTTTATAATACTTATGGTTATATGGTAAGGGTTAGAGGGATTATGTGTTATAAAGGTTATAAGTATTAATAGTAATAGGTTTTGAAGGATTAGGGATAGTATGAATGAGGAGTGGTAGAGATTATAATTATTAGGATATACAGGGATTATAGAGGATATTTATTTAGAGTTACATGTATTATTTATATTATGGTTTCCTAATAAGGTACCATAAAGGTTAGGTGTTATAAATATTATAATGTTAGTGTTTATGAGTTGTGAAGGGTATGGAATAAGGATTATAGATGTTAGGATATATAAGAGTTATATAGGTTAGGGGTTTTCATGGTTATACAAGTTAAGAGACATATGATTGAGTGGTTATATGAGTTATTAATCTTTGCGGATATGGATTATAGAGATTAGGGTTTAAAGAAAATAATAGATTAGTGGTTATATGGGTTTGAACATAGAGGTTGTGAGGGTTATATGGGTTGAGGTCTATTTGATTTAAGAGTTATATGGGTTACGCACCATTTAGGCCAATGGTTATAGGGTTACATATTTTATAAGATTTTATTTTTTTTGTGAATAAAAAGAGGGAAAATCCTATTAAAACTTTTTCAATACAAAAAAGCACATGGCAACAATCTCTTAGTTGTTCTACCAAATTAGCAGAAACTAGAATAGATGTAAGACTGTAGTGTCATTGTCAAAATTGTCAATCTTCCATCTACCCCGCCAAACAGAAATCAAGGCACGTGGCGGATTTGAGTCTGTGCACCACTGTGCAGAGTAGCCATGACAATTAAACTCGAAATTAATAGTCAAGTTGTAAATTAGGGACATGAACATGAAATTGAAACTGCACTGTAGTAGCGCAAGGAGCCGAACATATAACCAAGCCATTGATTTACATGTTTGCATCAAAGGTTGCATTGATGGGGTCACCGCTAAGAGGGCCATTCCTAGGCTGGAGCGCAAATGGCCTGGTGAAATTCGGACACCTCTAGACTATTGGTGCATTCGAGTAAGCCTCGCATAACATATCAATTTGTTGGTGCATGAGGGTGTGATGATGGATTTGATTTTCCATATGGATTTTGAGCTCAAACACGAGCGCTAGATGCTTCGGATGGAAAAGGGTGGTGGCTACTCACAAAAATCTGGGATTGTCATGAGTGGTGGTGGCACCAGGAATGGGCCACCCTCCACTGGAAATTAACAGTCAAGCTATAAAATAGGGACATGAACATGAAATTTAAACTACGTTGTAGAAACACAAGGATTCGAACAGATATCCAAGCCATTGAGTTTCCTATTTGCATTGGAGGTTGAGTTGTTGGGGTCATCGCTGAGAGGGTCATTCCTAGGCTAGAGCACAAATGGTCTGGAGTAAGTCAGACACCTCTGGGTTGCTGGTGCATTTGAGTAAGCCTCATACAACATATCAATTCTCTGGTACATGAGGGTGTCATGGTGGATTTGATCTGCCATATGGCTTCTGAGCTCAAACACGAGCACTAGCTACTCTGGATGGAAAAAGGGCGGTGGCCGCTGACAGAAATCCAGGATTGTCGTGAGTGGTGGTGGCGCCAGGAATGGGCCACCCTCCACCTCCAAACCATCGACAGTTTCCACCTCGCCTGAATCCTCATATGCCACTTCCTTTTCCTTCCCTGTCCCAAGCCTCTCCTCTGTCCTGTGCTCCTCCACTACCTCTGCCTCGCTTGAATATTTGAACTGCGTGGTGTCCTCGAGGTGGAGGTGGAGGAATTCTTAGAGGAATTCCTCTTCAATTATGCAACTTTTTTCTTCCCTGGCCTCCTTCTCGGGATAGAAGGTGTCTAGAGCACTAGTGCCTGCTGGAAATTGGTTTGGGGGCTGCCAATTGTCTGGAAAAGTGAAGAGAAGGGATTATGGAGGGATTTGGATTGGTTCTTCTAGAATCACCTCCTCCACATACTCCATCGGCGACGTCGTGACCTTCTCCCTGCGTTGAGTGTGGGCTATGGATAAGGCTCGCTCCAGTTGTTACATCCTCCTCTGTCTAGTGACGAAACTATGTTAGGCAGGGTCGCGACGCGGACTGCCTCTTTCCCTCAGCATGGAGTCACAATGGCGGGTGCCAATGAGAAATGTGAGAGTGATGACAGCCCTGTCGTAGCTGCACCAGTGCTTGGAGCTTCTGGACTGGTGGAATACCAAGGTGAAATGGATCCATTCTTCGTTGTGATGGATAATAACGTAGATGTTCAACATGACCACTGCATCATACATCTCCCATCCATTGTATCTCTTGACCACCATTTTTCTCGTGCGAGGGAGCTGTCTCTCACTGCTTGATGGACAATTATGGCTTTCTCCCATTTAATGGTGAGGGGAGGGGAGCTGACCTGCCATGTTAATGGTTGGGGCCTGAGTTGTGCTACGTGGCCTCCCTATGCTTCGTGGCACCTTATCCGGGGTATAAGACAGATTTGTTAAGGGTCATAAATATTAGTGATTATTTTAGTGGCCATAGGTGTTAAAGGCTATAAGAGTTATGTATTTTATCTGTTAGAGGATACATAGGTTAACGGTTAGATGTAATAGGGGTTACTAAAATTATTTTAATTGTAGCCTTTAATGGTTATGGGAACAAGGTAGGGGTTATAGGGATTATGTGTTACAAATTTTATAATTGTTAGGAGTATTAGGTTCTTAAGGATCAGGGATCACATGAATGAGGGGTGGTAGAGAATACATGGACTAGAATATGATAGAGATTATAATGGATGTGTATTTAGAGTTATAGAGATTATTTCTCTTAAATATTTTATGGTTTTTAGTAAGGCATCATAAGGGTTAAGGCTTATAAGTGTCAAGGTTTATGGGTTATGAAATGTTATGTATTTTTTAGTGGGAATTTTTCACTAGTTGACTTTGTTTTTACTTTTTTTTTCCAAAAAATATATTCTCTAATTGGTCATTTTCTATATTTGCCAAAATTTACAAGTTTTAATAGTGAATTGAATTTTTTTAATACAATATTCACCTACATATCTATATGTATGATTTTTTTTTGAAGAATACTATAATTAGGTATAATAAATTTGAATCCTTAATAAATACTTAGATATAAGTTCTTAATACTTAGAGATCATAAAAATGAGACTTGAAGGTTGATAGAGATAGTAGGAAATAAGAGGTATAAATATTATAAAGGATATGCATTTAGAGTTATAGTATTTATTTATCTGAATGTTTTTGTGTTTTTTTAATAAGTCATCCTAAAAGTTTAAGAGGATCAATGTTTAGGAGTTATATAATGTTAAGGGTTAAAATAAGTACAATTTAGTAGGTATAGATTATAAATTTAAGGCTTAGGGGTTAGAAGGGAAAGGGGTTGTTTAGGAGTTATATAATGTTAAGGGTTAAAATAATTACAATTTAGTGGATATAGATTATAAATTTAAGTCATACCGGTTATAAGGGAAAGGGGTTGAGATGTATATCGTTAAAGTTAATTTACATGCAAAGGGCTATAGGAAATGATAGTTTTGTCTTAGAAATTAAGGATGATAAGTTTTTGTGAATAATCATTAAAGTAGTTAAGCGTTATATCCTCCTAATAATAAGTACGGGTAAAACAACTCCATCTCCGAAGGACGAGACTATGACTTCGTCAGAAGAAACCAGAGCTCGCTCTGGACATGTTCAACGGATATCTATTGGAAGAGAGGGGTAATACGCTATTGACTCTTGGGGTTCTCCTTTCACTCTTAGCGGGGTACGCGGCTTTGCAAGCATGGGTACTATTTGTTATGCAAAGCTGTGAAGTCACCATTTTGGTATAATACCGTATATATGATGAGAGAATTGGGATTGTTTTTTAAATCCATGAATATTTCATATATACTTGTTTTAAAAAAAAAAAAWAATAATAATTATTTATGTTAAAATTATTTTTATTAAATAAAAAATTATTAGTAATTTTTTTATTTTAAAAGACAAATTTAATTTAATAATTATTATGTATATACAAATTTATTAGTTATCTTTTTATATTAAAAGACAAATTTAATCTAATAATTATTATCCAGAATAAAATAAAATTTAACAAAGATGTGTAAATTTATTAATTATTTTTCTATATTAAAAAACAAATTTAATCTAATAATTATTATCCAGATTGAAATTTAACAGAGATGTATAGTTTAATGGATAATCTGTTTAATTTGATAAATAAAATTCAAACTTTTACCTATAAAATATTTTTGAAATTTAAAAAAAAATTATAAACAAAATTAATTTAGAAAAATAAATATCAATAATCATTATTTTTTTATTTTTTATTTATTTAATATAAAATTACTTAATAAAGTTTAGGGTCTTCTTATAACTACACTTTTATTGGAGAATTTTTTTTATAAATACAATTATTATTTTATAAATTCTTTTATAATAAATATTTAAAAAATAAGATAACAATTATAAATACTTGAAAAATAGGTGATAATTAATGTGAGCGATCAAGAGGGCTTGAGTCAATCTCATCTTCTCTTGACCCTCTGTGAACATTACAAGAAATAAAATAAAACAAGAAATGTGAAAAAACTGTTATGTCATTCTCTTTATTTATAATACTTACAAGTAGTTGTGCTTCATTGTAATGCAAATGCCAATTCCAATACTAGTAACTAAAAAAATATTTAGTAAATAAAATCCGTAAAATAAAACACAACATAAAAAAATAATTTTATAGTACTCATAAGTAATTGTGATTTATTGCAATGCTAATTCAATACTAGTAATTAAAAAATAATTTAAAAGATAAAATGTGAAAAAAAACACAACAAATACCAAAATAATGGTCAAATTGATTGTGCAAATTTTGTATAACAAGATAGACGAACAACACAGCAATTTAAGATGAATAAAACATAACAACAACACAAAGAATGTTAGAATAATGAAGACATGTTTAGAATGCATTAAATTTAGAATATTGTTTTAGAGTTTGTTTCATTGTTACAGAGATTGCGGTTGAAGATGGTTTGAGATCCAATTAGATAGGAGTGTGATCAAACAATAAATGTAATTGATTTTTTTGGATAATGCAAGTTGTGTGAGCTCCGTTTCACTTGTGTGTGGGGTTTATATTAAGTTTTGGTTTGGTATGGGAGCTGAGGTGTGCGAGAGCCGCCACTACCGTGAGCGTGAGGGAGTTGTTCGCTGGTGTTGATGTGAGGACGCGTTGGGTGTCTCCTTGGCTGTCGTCATACTGTTGCGTGGTTGTTAGCTGTCCTATAGTTGTTAACTGTTGCATGGTTGTTCGCTATCCTATATGCACAACAGATCTATATGTTCCACAATTTTGGTTTTTTTTCTTGATTCATCTGATTTCAAATATCAGAGTTTTCTAGTCTCCATTGTAATTAAAACAGACCGAGCTTGGCGCTGTCTATGCTGTCGTCACTGCATTCGCTGCCTGACAATATTTTAATTGAATCATTGGTCACCACTTGCTTTTGTTGTCTACAGTGCATTTGTTTTTAATTAAATCATTGGTTGCCTTAGCTTGATTATCATCATTCAAATGTATTAAAGTGTAGAGCGTACTGTGATATAATTATACCCTTCTCACCATCCGCTGGAGCGTGTTGTGTGCTGCAATGGTTACTGCAACATCATTTCTCACAAAATTGCCTATTTAAAGTCACAATTTGACAAGGTGCGGGAGCTGTGAAAGAGTGTTGTGCAGCAGAGAAGAAGCCTGCAAGGTATCCGTTAGTTATTGACTGTTTTTTTTTTAATTGGCAAACAATTATTGAATTATTTGTGGAAGAAGAATGACAAATCCTCTTGCCGATTCATATTTAAATGAGTCAACTAAGCTTCATGGAGAGAATTACGTAAACTATAAATTTAAGCTGAACACCATTCTAGAGGCATATAGCATATGGACGATTGTCAAAGGTGATGAGCCCAAACCTATTGTTGTTGCATCGATTCCAGATTGGGATAGGTGAGAGATGAAAGCGAAAGTGCTGAATGTCCGTAAAGGACAACATCATTTCTCATACAAGGTACTGTAAAAATTCCAATTAGATGTGGGACGTTCTCAAAGGTATTATCTATCAAAATGGAAGCCAATGAAAACATAAGCAATTTTGTTTCCAGAATTAAAGAATTAAGTGATAAATTGGGTGAAATTGGTGAAAAAGTCTTCAGTAGCGATTTAGTAAGTGTTTCTTTGAAGGGTTTAGTCCAAGACTATAAATTCTTTATTTTGGCGCTCTCAGCTAGACAAACACCTCCTACGTTTGATTGATTGGCTGGGATTATTCTTCAAGAAGAAGAGAGAATGAAGAATTATGATGTGGATTCAAGTGGCTCAGATTTGGCGTTGATTGTAAGAGGTAAAAAATCATAAGAGGGAAACCGTGGGACATGAACAGAGGGTTTCAAGCAAAACAGAAAGGTAAATTCTTATGTTAAGATAAATGTTGAATGTGACTATTGTGGAAAACCCGGACATCTTGCTAAAGATTGTTATAGAATAAAGATTCATGAATCAAATCAGAGACATAGAAGACATAATGGAAATTTTGTGAATAGAGACACTTTAGTTAATGCTAGATTTAAAAATCTTAAGTTGTTTATTTCTGAAGCTGCATTGTCTGTTGAAAGTGATGATGAGACTGTTTGGTCCTTAGATTCTAGTGCATCAAGTCATATGACTTGTAATAAAGAATGTTATGATGAATATTATGAGAAAACTGATGGCACACACATTTACCTAGGAGATAAAAGATCATATTAAGTCCAAGTCTATAGACTAATAAGTGTGAACTTACCTAATGGACAATTGAGACAAATTCATAATGTGATGTATGGTCCTGGTATTAAAAATAATTTGATATTTGTTTCAACTATCACTTATAATAATCTAACAGTGGAATTTGGTAAATTGAGGTGTGTTGTGAAAGACATCAAGGATCAATACAGGTTTGTTTCCACAGGTACCAAGGTTGGTGGATTATATAAATTGGATGTGACAATGAAGCGTCATGTTGCATTGACATCCACAACAATGTCAACAAAAGAGTTATGGCACCACAGGTATGGACACCTAAATTACAATGATTTGATGTTGTTCCAACGAAAAACTATGGTAGATGGTCTTTTTGTTATGAAGAATGATCATTTTCCATGTGAAGCATGTGCACTTGGTAAACAATATAGAGAAGAGTTTCCCACTCATAGAGAGAAAAGACAAACATATATTCTTGAATTAATTCATACTGATGTATGCTAACCTATGCAAACTAGGTCACTTGGTGGTGCTTCCTACTTTCCATTTTTTGTTGATGATAGATCTAGATATACATGGGTCTATTTCATAAGAAGAAAAAGTGATGTATTTGAGTACTTCAAAGAATTCAAAACCATGACTCGAAAAAAAACCCAAGAAAATGTACTAACTTTCTGAGATCTGATCAGGGTGGTGAATATACATTAGGTGCATTTAAAAGTTATTGTAAATTTCATGGGTCCAACAATAGTTTAGAGTACCTCAAACGCCTCAACAAAATGGTGTTGTTGAGAGGTGGAACATAACTCCGGTGGAGTGTGCTCACAGTATGCTTCAAGGTAAAAACATTTCTAATGGTTTTTGGGTAGAAGCCATTAACATTGTTGTTTATTTAAAGAATCGTAGTCCAACTAAGAAATTATATTTCCAAACTCCTTTTGAGATTCTTTATGGTTATAAACCTGATGTCATCCATTTAAGAGTATTTGAATCCACTGCCTTTGCACATATTACAAAGGATGAGAGAAGAAAACTTGATGCAAAGTAAATCAAGTGTGCTTTTATTGGGTATTGTACTGATAAAAAAACATACAAATTTTTTGATCCCAGTTCACATAAATTGTTTGCAAGTAGAGATGCGGTGTTTTATGATAATGCATATAAAGTTGATACAATGAATAATGCAGATGCTTGGCATAATGATAGTGATAAACATGTCAAAATAGATACAATGGTTAAACAGGAACATGAATAGGTATAGGTTCAAGAACGTAATGAAAGCAGTATGGACACTTCAAGAAGTCAGGATACATCAAGTGGAGAAGAGTCACCACAGAGCAGGAGACAAGATGAAAGCAATGAAGGACCAAGAAAGTCATCACGACAAACTCAACCACCTATAAGGTATAAATATTATGCATTGATGTCTCATGTCATGAATGTTGTAGAACCTATAAACTATGATCAATCTAAAGAACATGAAGAATGGAGAAATGCTATGAATGATGAATATGATTCCCTTATGAAAAATCAAACATGAGAATTAGTTGAGCTTCTTGAAAAAAAAGTCCCTATTGGAAGCAAATAGTTGTATAAATCTAAATTTAAAGTAGATGGTAGCATTGACAAATATAAGGAAAGATTAGTTGCAAAAAGATATTCACAAAAGGAGGGAATTGATTATGAAGATACTTTTGCACCAGTAGCTAAATTGAATACAATTAGAGTAATGATTTCCTTAGCTACAAAACATATTTGGAAATTACATCAGTTAGATGTCAAATTTGCTTTTATGAATGGTGATTTAAAAGAAGAGGTTTATTTCGTTCAACCTGAAGGGTTTGTCAAGCAGGGACAAGACCATCTAGTATGCAAGTTAAGAAAATCATTATATGGTTTGAAAAAGGCACCGAGATCATGGTATGCAAAGATAGATACATTCTTTTATCATAATGGATTTGTGAAAAAAAAAATGATCCTAAACTGTATGTTAAGAAAAATGAAGTAGGAAATGTTTCTTTAATATCTTTATATGTGTATAATCTCATTATTACAGGTAGTGCATGCAAATTAATTAAGGAGATTAAAATTTAGTTGTCTCAAGAATTTGAAATGAAAGATCTTGGCGAATTGCATTACTGTTTAGGAATTGAGGTTTGGAGAGAGTCTAGTAAAACATTGCTCACTCAAAGTAAATACACAATTTTTTTTTAAAAAAGGTTCAACATGAGTGAATGTAAAGCTATGTCAACTCCCTTGGAACATAATGCAAAGTTGTACAATGAAGATGGATCTAAAGAGGCAGATGGTACTTTATATCGTTAGTTGGTGGAAAGTCTGAACTACCTCACCAATACAAGGCCAAACATTGCATACTTAGTTAGCATCCTTAGTCAGTTCATGGTGAAGCCTTCAGAGAGTCACTGGAAAGCTGCGAAGAAAGTTCTTCAATATCTGAAAGGAACTGTTAATTTTGGTATTATGTATATACTAATGCTTGTGATGTTGAGTTGAGAGGTTATTTTGACTTAGATTGGGCTGGCAATCATGATGACAGGATATCAACTTCACGATATGCATTCAACATAGGTACATGGGTCGTGTCATGTATCAGTAAGAAACAACCAATTGTTTTTTAATCGTCAACAATACAAATATCTATGCAATGCTACTTGTGAAGTTGTTTGGTTAAGGAGAATTCTTGAAGATATTGACAATAAACAATTGGGGCCAACTATTCTCAAATGTGACAATCAAAGTTCTATTAAATTGGCACACGATACAATTTATCATGCGAGAACCAAGCATATTGAAATTCAACATCATTTTGTAAGATAAAAGATACATTCAAAGGAAATTGACTTGATCTATTGTAATACTTTAGCAAGCCTCTTGGAAATATGAACTTTGAAGAATTCAGGAAACAATTAGGAGTGATAGAAAATCTGTATATTCATTAAAGGGGGATGTTAGAATAATGAAGACACCTCTAGAATGTATTAAATTTAGAATATTGTTTTAGAGTTTGTTTCATTGTTAAGCACATTGGGTTTGAAGATGTTTTGAGATCCACTTAGATAGGAGTGTCATCAAACTATAAATGTAATTGTTTTCTTTGCATAATAGAAGTTGTTTAAACTCCATCTCACTTGTGTGTGGAGTTTATATTAATTTTAAGAATTCAGGGAACAATTAGGAGTGATAGAAAATCTGTATATTCATTAAGGGGGATGTTAGAATAATGAAAACACCTCTAGAATGTATTAAATTTAGAATATTGTTTTAGAGTTTGTTTCATTGTTAAGTACATTGGGTTTGAAGATGTTTTGTGATCCACTTAGATAGGAGTATCATCAAACTATAAATGTAATTGTTTTCTTTACATAATACAAGTTGTTTAAACTCCATCTCACTTGTGTGTGGAGTTTATATTATTTTTTTGTTAAGAAAACTCAATGTCCTAGTTGATGAAACTAGTTTGGAGTTTATATTATTTTTTTGTTAAGAAAACTCAATGTCCTAGTTGATGAAACTAGTTTCCAACCTGGACATTGTTAGAAAAAAAACGGCATTACAAAACTCGAACCTATAATCCCATAAACAATCATTCACAAGCATATCCAAGCCATAATCGATTAGATCGGAAGCTCGATGGGCACTCAAATCCGTAGGTAGGTAACGGTGACAGGGTACGCGGATGCCTTACCCTCTGCTTTACTATCTATGTACGGCTCAGGTGTATCACAAGAAGGATCTCTCCGACTTAAAAGGAAATATGAGCCACTCCAATTCAATTCGGAGGTTAACTAATATTTCAATTCATCGTTAAATGGGCAATCATCTTTATCTTGATTGTAGATTTTGTCGATTTTGATCAAAGTCAATTGAAGTCAACAATTGAATTTACAAAGTTACTCAAAATTAACAGTTAATTTGATTTGGTCCATGTTTATTGGATGGACAGAATCTGCAATCTAGTTAAATTCAAATACTTAAATGTATTAAATATGAATATTCAACCACATGCAAATAATCCAAAAATCAATCCTTATACCTAGTTATGTGGTAAATTATTTTATAAATCCAAAACATAATATTTAACATTTTAAAAAATATTAAAATAAAATAATAATAATCTATATTAAAATAAAATAATAATAATACATATTAAAATAAAAAAATATAATAATAATAATAATAATACATATTAAAATAAAAAAATAATAATACATTTGAAGAGGGTTGAGATGTTACAAAGGTGTCATCTGGGATGACACTAAGGGCATTTGTTTTGAGAGCATGGATACAATACTCACTGTGATGCCCCATAGGAGGTAGTCGCCTTATATAGATATAGATGGTGGGAAGGGTACAGGGCTTGGCATTTTTTATTGGTCTGCTTCCAAAATCTTGTTATTTACCTATTATAAGGGACAGGCTGAAACTAGGGATTTGGGAAGTTTGTAAAAGAAAGGAGGCAGTTGCATGTAGCAGAGGCAGTCTTGTACATGGTTTTGGAAGGGCCCTAAAGGAAGGCAAGAACTCAACAGCACCCGAGAGGCAGAGCTCAATCAAAGGTTCTTTATAATACAAGGTTGAAGGTTATGATCCAAAATTTCAGGGTTCTAGAAATAATGTGACGATTTGCGTGGCCGTTCTGGGAAGTTTTTCCGATATTTTGAAGGCTCCGTTTATTTTGGCAATTTTATTCCTCAAGTGTTATGGGCCTTCTCGTTTCGTACCCTCTTATTTTATGTCAAAATGATTACCTAATGCTTGTAGCGGGAATGCATCAAAGTAACCCTCCTCAACTACCTTAATTTGATATCATTTTGCCAATGAGCAGCCATATATCATCATACTGTTTTCATTAACCGTACGTTGAGAATTTAAAAATATTTTGAAAATTTGTTGGGGTTGGCATCAACAAACCTAGCCAGTAATGTCATCATTGACACTAAGCATATGTCTTAACCAAGTGATTCAGGTTGAGGTTTCAGTCCTTTAACCTTTTAAGACCTTGATTAGTAAACAATGACGGCTACTTTCCCCTAATAAACTCTACCATATCTCATTTATCCATATAAAAGTAAATGAAGAAATGCAGGACGTTATTATCTGTACTTCAAAAATGTAGGCAACAGAAATCTCCTCATCTAAATTTAACAGACTAACCTTATCTTAACAAACCTACTTAAAATGGAAGACAAATATTTGAACTCTAAAATCCTTTGTTCTGTCCCTAAATTTAATATAAAAAAATCAATCAAGCCCTTAGAAAATGGAAATGGCAAAGCTAAAATAAAATTGTACCTATGATTATTGTTCCTGACTTTGTTTCCACCACCTCCAGACAACCATGCATTTTCTATACCATTGGACTTGCAAGCAACAATTAAACAATAAGCAAAAGAAAATGTATGAAGGCTTTGGTGCTAAAAGCTGACAATAAAACCAAACAAATCAAACAAATTAGAGATCAACATGAATATTCAGAATTACAGCAATATAATCATAGTGGATCTCTCTCATGTGATCATAAACTCACCGATATATCCAACAAGCAAGCTGATGGAGATCATCCTCTGTACATACATACTTGTCACAGTACATACATGTAAACACAGACAACGCAGATACGAAACGAAGAGCACAGCGAACTGCTGAGAGAAGAGGACAGCATAGCAAAAGCACAATGAAGTTTAAATTTACGTTTCAATTCCAGCAATCTCGACAGGCGTATGCTACAACAAATCACTATCTTCTGTTATGGCAATGGGGTAATATTCTGCTGGGATTCTTTAGGCTTGCATTAGTTTCGCTACCGCGGAATCCAGAATGAAGGAAGAGATTTCCTGTTACTGTTCGAGTTATAAGGAATTTCCAGCTACTTTCTCTGTGGCTTGCCTACCGGAGCTACGGTAAAGGCTTTCTCTCTTGCCCATCCTGACAATAGCCAAACCCCTTTTCCTCTTGCGGACACCTGCTTCAAATAACTCATTTCTGGAAATGACATCTCCATAAGGAAGGAAAGGCAATTACAACTCATTTTATAATTATAATTTTTTATAAAATATTATATATATGTATGGGATAATTGAAAAATATATATATTCTAACTATGTTATCATGGATTACAATCATGAAATGAATATCGTGGAGGTTTTAGAAGTGGACAAAAAATTTAAATGGGGAATCAATGCTATAGTTAGTTAAATGAGATTTAAGTGGACTAGAGGATCTCTTCTCCAAATTCAAATATCAATTTATGATAAGTTTTCTTTTTTAATTTAAATTAATTATTAATTTTTAACTTTATTTTGAACTAAAAAATAAATAGAATGTTAAAAATAAATAATATGAAATAAATTTTTAAAATAAATAATTTTAATGAAAATTTTATTGGATTAAAATTTTAAAATGTTTTTCCAAACAAAATCAAAATCCATTAGTGGGTGCTTAATCAGTGTTCAAGTCCACTTTAAAAGATATAATTTAATGATAAGAAGATGATATAATCCATTATAACATAAAAGATAAAATCTAATAATAAGAAGAAGATATAATCCGTTGTATATAATTAGTTTGTAATTTTTGGTCAAAGAGTTTTGTAATTTCAAGAAAGTGGTAAGAAGGGTAAGAATTTAGTTAGGTTTGAGGTTAAAAATGAAGGGTCTTTAGCCATTCTTATTCAGAATATAGTCAATATCCACAATTATAAAAGGAGATGAATGTTTTCTAAACAGAGAGATGGGAGAGACTTGTTTCCATATTGTTTCATAGTGGTTTTAGACCTTTAAAATGATTTGAAAAAACCAAAGTCCCTACAAATTATATCTTTATTTTAAAATAAGTGAGTGAACCTAATGGTTAAGAATATGTGTTTCTTCCTAAGAAATCACACTTTCAAATCCATAAAGTAAATAAAAAAAAATTGTAAAAAATAGGAAATAAAGAATTTTATATAAAAAAATGTAAATAGCTTCTACCATGTAAAAGAAATGAGATTTTTTTTAATTTATATTGTTTAATTTAATTTATTTTTATTTTTCTATAATAATTTTTTTT
>JZKD02S2302444.1:249771-283234 GCA_000966675.3 Picea glauca | reverse complement strand
ATATGACAAAGAAAAATTTATCTGAATCACTGGATTGGAGAATGTAATCCTTACTGGTTCCCTTTTTCTTTGTCCATCTCCATAAACAATGAATAAAGATTCAAATAATCTTAATAATTATTGTTCTGAAAAATATAAAAAAAATAATAACACAATAAATATTTTATCGATGAGAATTTTAACTTAAAAAAGAAACTGAAATTTAAATATTAACAAAACAATTTTAAAAATAAGGCAATCTAAATTCACCTACTTAATGAATATGAAAATGGTCGGGATTGGTGTCGTCATTTCTAAGCGCTGCCCGATATTCTTTACTCCCAAATTATCTGAAAATATTCAACGTCTGATGCCCTAGTCAAGAGTATTGAGCACTCTTTTTCTTCTTCTGCTGCAGATCAAGGCGCCTCTTCTGCTGTTGTAAATCAGGATGTGGTGCTGCCTCCTCTTTCACCGTTCCAGAAGCTGCGATCCAACGGTGATCATGGCCACTCCCATCAATTCGTTGCCTCCCCTTATGAAGCTGGTGCTTCCGTTGATGAAGGCGGCTCCTCTTCTCTTCAAGGGATGTTCTCCTCCTACTCTTCCACCGTTCAAACCATGTCCGATTCTCTTACAAACACAAATGGAGATACTACCGCGCTTATCCGATTTTCTTAGAAACACAAATGGAGATACTACTGCGCTTAAAAGAGATAACGTGGACATCGATCTCGATGGCCTCATAGAGCAAATATCCCAACGCTTGGAATTCATTCGCTATCATTGATATCTATATCTCCATGGACACCTGCTGATTGAAAACACAATTGACAGGAAAGAAATATTCCAGTGAAAAGAGGGACAGCTCCAAACCACACATCCCAGTGAAAAAAAAAAATATTCCAGTGAAAAGAGGAGAGAGCTCCAAACCCTAATAGTCCATACCACACAAAGAAGACAGAAAAGTAGAGCAAAGAAGGTAGAGGAGTGGGTTATTTAATTTGATTGAAATAACAAAACATGGAGAGATGAACTGGTAAATATTACCGTGGCATCATCTTTAGAGCCATTGGGAAACAAAACGGTAACTATAAATTTTAAATTTACACTTATTTATTTACCGCTGCATCATCTTTAGAGCCGTTGGGAAACAAAGAGCCATTGGAAACAAACCGGTAACTATAAATTTTAAATTTACATTCATTTATAACTATTGCATCAAATGTGTTATGATTATTATCCAACGGACATAAAATTTTAAATTTTAATTTAAAAAATATAAATTCCTTATGATTATTATCCAACTTATATAAAATTTTAAATTTTAATTTAAAATATATAAATTATTTTTTGTTAAGTCTCGAAAAAAAAGCAGCATCAATGACCATGAAGAATAATTTAAAAAATATAAATTCCTTTTTGTGTTAAGTCTCCAAAAAAAAGCAGCATCAATGACCATGAAGAAATGTTTATCTACCTGGCATGAATTGACCTACTAAAATCTTGAAACTAATGAAACATACAAAATCATATTTTTATAATAAAAATAATTATTTAATATTGAAATATATAATTTATATATAAATATACAATTTATTTAAATAACATTATAATTTAAAAAAAATTATATGAATAAATATATTTTAAAAGGTTATGATAATTTATTATGAATTCGAAAATAAAGATGCAAGTTTTTAAATTAAACAAGACGTTAAAATTGAAACTAGATGTGTTAGTTTTTTACTTTGTTAATAACTTGATTAAAAAATATTATATTAATGAAATTTTTGTATGTTACTTATTCAAAATATTATATTAATAAATTTATATAACATTTATTTTTAAATTATTGATTTATCTTCAATATCATTAAATCATAATGTATGTGATTTCAAACTTAAAAATTTAACTTAATGTTTAATGTCTATTACTTTATAATCTCGAATTTGAATAAGTGTTTTTTTTTTAAATAACTTAAAGTGAGTATTTTGTTTTTTCAAAAATTTAAAATGATTTTTCATTTATTGAGAATATTAAGCTTATCACTAAATGACAAGCTTAATATTTTTCCAATCACATGTTTTTAATTAAATGATTGTTTTTAATAATGTTTAGCACATAATATTAGTATTGAGATGATCATTTTGAAATTCAAACAAAATCATATTCAACTTTGTGAAGGCAGTTATATTGTGTCATTATTTTTTTAAGTGCATATTTTTTTCTTCAAGAATTTAAAATTAATTTTAATTTATTAAGAATACTAAACTTACCATTAAATGACAACTATTCTTTTTCCAATTACATGTTTTTTTATCAAATAGTTATTTTTAATAATGTTTAACACATAATATTGGTATTGAGATGAATATTTTGAAATTCAAAAAAAAAAATATTCAACTTAGTCTTTAAAGTCATATTGTGTCATTGTTTCTCTAAGTACATATTATATTCTATAAAAAACCCTTTTAAAATTATAATAATGAAGGGCTTTATCTCTAATAATTTAATTAAACCTTTTGAATTTAAAACTTTTTTGGAATTTTTTTTTTAAATTATTTCTATACTTAACATAAAGTTGAAAGGTGGAATTTAAATAAAATATTAATAATAAAAAAATATTTTAATTTAGAGCATACATAATGTTCACATTAAGTTTCTTATTATTTGAATATGTGCTTTTTACATCCGTGTAAGAGGGAGATGTGTAAATTTTAATATAGAATTTAGAAGTAAAATTAAAAAAATAAATATTATTAACAAAAATATTTCAACGTCCACCACAAATAAAAATTTCAATGTACATCTTAAATTTTATTTATATATGATGATTATGATTGATGATGGTGGTGGTGGTTAACATCCATCATCATTGGTCTATGAGACCTTACTTAAATTAAGAGATTACTTGAATTTCTTTAAAATCTTATTTTGATGATTGAAAAGTATTGAGAGAAAAGTTCCAAGATCACTAAACTTTCAATGGCTTAGTGCTTATTTTGACAAATATTTTGAAATTGAGATCTAATTTGGATGGTTGTATAGGAGAAAGTGTTTTTCATATTCAACTCTCTTTCTTTCACAATGGTGACAAATATTCTTTCCTACCATGGTGTTTTAGGGATTGCCTAATGTTCTTATTTTATCCTACAGTTAACCACTTCCTTATAATATCTTAGTGTTATTTTATCCAGTAATTCTTTATCACACCATAGATTGATCAGTATTATGTAGAATAACTTCTTCTTTTATTCATGGCTTAGTGGTTGGTGATTTTGGCTATTCTTGTTCTTATACATTAACTCAATGTTCATTAATCCTAATCATTAATCAAATAAACTATTAACCATGAAATGATCTATAAACATGAATGAATTCTTTTGTAAAGTTACTAATAAATTCATAATTTATAATTTCATTTCTAGTTTTTTTTAATAAAAAAAATATACAACATATAAATAAGTAGAAAACTACTACATAATTTCCATTTCCCATTTACCATGTATATTAGTTTTTCAGAAAACAAATATAATCTCACTCAATAACCCACTTTGGGTTAAGTTCCCTAAGTTCACTTTATGTCCCTAATTCACCCACAAAGTGAATTAATAGTCATTTTAGGCATAAATGACTAAATTTAACTTTTGACTTAAAACTCCTAAGTCGAAGTGAAATTAGACACAAAGTACAAGGCACAAAGTGTATGGTACATCCCACATGTGTTTAGGAGAGAAGAAACACATGGGGAACACCTCCCAAGGTACAAAACGCAACACTCCCTCTTACCGAGGAAGGTGTTCCTCACCAAGCCCATCTTGTCTATGAAGTAGACATGTTTTCCCCTTGGCAAGGCCTTGGTGAGAATATATGAAACCTGGCCATTTGTCGATACATACTGCAACTGAACTTCCCCTCTCTAAACCCAATCACGGATGAAGTGGTACCTGATCTCAATATGCTTCGACCGATCATGAAACACTGGATTCTCCAATAGTTTTATGCAACTCTGATTATCAGAGTGAATGATGGTCGGTGGCATCTCCTAACCAAACAAATCAACCAACATCTCACAAAGCCAAATGGCCTCGCAAATGGCCTGACTAGCTGCCATATACTCTGCCTTGGTCGAACTCAAAGAAACTGTCTTATGCTTTCGACTGAACCACGAAACAAGTCCTGACCCCAAACCAAAGCAGCACCTTGAGGTGCTTTTTCTGTCAGCAGCACATCTTTCCCAATCTGAGTCTGTGTAGCCAACCAAACTGACTCCATCTCCTCTGACATAGTCTAGGTCATAATCAACTATCCCAGAAAAGTACCTCAAGACGTGTTTTGCCCCAACCATATGAGCAATCCTCGACTCAACCATGTAGTGACTGAGAGTGTTAATGGAAAAAAATATATATGGTCTGGTGTTAACCAAATACATGAGTGAACCGATCAAATTCCTGTAAACTGTGGCATCCACCAACTGGCTATCTGAAGCACTAAGCTTCTTCTAGTTGGTGATCATAGGTGTAGACATAGGTATGCAGTCCTCCATCTAAAATATGCTCAAAATATATGTTGCATACTTCCCCTACCCGATAAATATGTGACCCTCCTCCTGCCATACCTCCATACCTAGAAAGTAGTGCACCAATCCAATATCACTCATCTCAAACTCTGATGCAAGTCCCAGCTTGCACTCAACTATGAGATTCTCGTCTCCATTGATGAACAAATCATCCACATATAATATGAGAATAAGCGTGTCCTCACCTCTAATGATGAAATGGAGGTTAGGATCAACATCGCTCTTCTTGAAGCCCATTTGAAGCAAGTAAGTGTCTATGCGAGAATACCAAGATTAGGGAGCTTGCTTCAAACCATAAAGTGCCTTTATCAAAAGACACACATGAGTCTCCTTGTCACTCACCTCAAACCCCTGTGGCTTCTCTATGTACACCTCCTCATCAATAAATCCATTCAAAAATGTGGCCTTCAAATCCATTTGGTGAATTATCCAACCCATCTCTGTTGCTATCGCAATGATACTCCTGATGGAGGTGTATCTTGCAACTGGTGCGAATGTATCGTCATAATTGATTCCTTCAATATGTGAGAAGCCTCGTGCCACAAAACGAGCCTTGTGTTTCTCAATGCTTCGATCTACAACAATCTTGGTCTTGTACAACCACTTGTAAGTCACAACTAACTTCCACACTGGCCTCAGAACCACCTCCCAGACATCATTGCGCACAATGGAGTCATACTCCTCTACCATGGCCTCTCTCCAGACCTACTGGTCCACTGCCTATGCAAATGTATGTGGCTCAATATCCCTGATACTCGTCACTAGTGTCAAATAGGCTACCAATCTGACTAGAGGCATGCTCTCTCGGACTTGGCTCTTGGGCTCCCCTACATTCTATCTAGCCTCCTTTAGGGTCTCCTGAAACCATTTAGGTCTCCTCTTCCCTGAAGTGGTCAAGGGAGAAGTAAGGTCTCTCTTCCCAAGAGTGATTTCCTCGGGAATCGTCTCAACACTTTAATATCTCGATTTTTGTGCCCCCTCTGAATTCTATGCCCCCTCTGACTGAACATGCTCTGACTATGACCCTAAACTTGTGCATGGTGACCCTGTCACCCATGATACTAGTGTACCTAAAACCTAAGGTTGTGCTCCCTCTGAGACTGCAATCGACATCTCTGCATCATCCTCAACTATGACTCTTGACTCAAGAGATCTTTGGAAATCCCTATCCTCCTCAAATATGACATATCCACTCACCACCACTCTCCTAAGTGGCAGCATGTAGATGCGATAGGCTTTCGACACCTCTGAGTATCCAAGTAGAATCCCCTATTTGGATGTGGGTTCTAGCTTTGTCCTCCTCTCCGAGGGGACACGAGAAAAGGTCAAGCACCCAAAGATCTTGATGTGCTTGACATTGGGCCTCCTCCCAGTGAAGGCCTCCTCATGAGTCATCTTCCCCAATATCCTGTGGGGCCTCTTGTTCTATAGGTAAACCATAGTAGCACATGCCTCCTCCCATAAGTACAAAGGAAAACTTTGATCATGCATCATGGATCTCATTGCAATGGTAATGGCTCGGTTCTTCCTCTCAGAAACCACATTCTATTGGGCATTGTAGGGTACAATCATCTATCTTCTAATGCGATGTTGGGAACATAAGTCTACAAACTGTCTCGAGGAATACTATGCCCCATTATTCGACTGCAAGACTTTGATCCTCTTTCCCGATTGGTTCTCCACAAGAGCTATGAACTCTTGGAACCATGTGAAGACCTCACTCTTTGCCTTCAGGAAATAGATCCAAGTCTTCTTTGAGTAGTCATCAATAAATGTGAGATAGTACTCACAACCACTCAAGGACCTATGAGTCATGGGCCCACACATGTCCGTGTGTACTAAATCCAGTATCTCAGTTGACCTGGTGTCACTGCTAGGGAACGATGCCTTGGTAAACTTACCAAGCACACACCCTCTACAAACATCCTGATTCGCTATACTGATCTGTGGCACTCCGGTCACAACCTCTCTCAGTCCTCCAAGAGCTCCATGATGTAGGTGGGGCATACTACGATGACATAACTCACATATCTATCTGTTGATATCACTGCTTTCTACCAATGCCTGAAGTGGCTGAAAAAGGAATCTGAACAGTTTCCCGTACCTCAGTCTAATCACCTGTCCTGAGGCAAGTGAAGACCCCCAAGGATGAATGAGTACCTCGACGCTTCTGAATGTCACCTCAAGACCTCTATCCTAGAGGGTGGAAACTGAAATCAAATTCTTCTTCATCCTAGAGACATAAAGAATGTCCTTGAATGGTATAGGTGGCATGTTATCTCTCCAAAAGGTAACTGTGCCAATCCCAACAACTCTGACCAATGTGTCATCTCCAAGAACAATCTCTATCCTGACCTCGGTGTCTTTGAGATCAGTAAAGTGCTCTCGAACTCCAGTCATATGGCTCGAGGCCCCACTGTCAATATACCAGATACTGGGTGCCATCTCAACTGAAGTGCAACATATCATGAAAGTAGACTCTCTCTGAAGCTGTGTCTGAAAATCTTCCTCCTTTGTTGTAGTTGTGGTACCACCCTTCTTCTTCTTCCTGTTAGGGCACTGTCCAACATAGTGCTCAAAATTATTACAAACAAAGCACTTCACTTTTCTCATATCTCTCCTCTGACCACTGCTTTGACCACTGCTTCTCTCTCCTCCACTCCCGTGTGGTGGGGACCCAAACTTGGGACCCTGCCGAACCCCACGACCGACCTTCTTCTTTCCCTTTGTCCAAAGAGAAAGATCCTCATCACTCTAATGAGACTGTTGATGTTGTTGATGCCACTGTGCAGAAGCCTCGGCTATAAGCCTAATATCCTCCTGGACGAAGTCATCCCACATCCTCTCCCATGTAGGCATGACCTCCCTAGAAACAATGCCATGTACAAATGGACCCCAAGGTTTTGTGAAGCTATTCATAGCTTGCCTCACCAGAGAGTTAGGATCAACAACCTCTCCTTTGGATCCAAGCTCATCTCTGATCTGAGTGTAGAGACCAAGGAATCAAGTTACCTACTCATCCTTGAGCATGCGAATGCCCCTGAGTTGGTCATGGAGAACCATATTTCGGTTCTCATTGGATCTCCCATATAACTTACATAGATATGACAACACCTCGTATGCATAAGTCTTCGTCATCAAATGGGGTATGATATGATCATGAATTGCATCACAAACGGTCCTCTTTAACTTGTTGTTCCTCTTCCTGAACTATGCCAACAAGATGGCAGCAGTGATAGGAAGAACTGGAGTAGGCGTCTCGAATATGTCCCATAGCTCGAGGTCCTCTAATACAATTACCATCCTCGCCTTCCAAGGAAACCAATTGCTAGCTCCATCTAGCATGTGCTCAAATCGCATATGATATGATGACATGTCTGCCAAACTGCACTACAACTGATGCTCAAACTGCCAAGGAAAATGCTTCCTCACTCCTGTAAACATAGGTGTGAAATGAGACAAGTGTAATCTGACCTCACTCCTAAAAAAATAGGTTTGAAAAGAGGTCAAGTCAAATCAGCTTCACTCCTACTCCGTAGGTGTGAAAAGAGACTGATGAAACAGTGACAAACTGCCCAACTGTCCTCTACAAAAATATTCCCACTAACAACCACTTAATGAGTCAATGGTTGTCCACAAAATTCTGCCAAGAATATGTATATGACATCCAACACATGTCTTGTCCAAACTGCTCAAAAGTTCAGCCACCTCAGCTCTGATACCATGAAGATTTTTAGGTCCTATCAAGCTTGCCAACTGGGTATGTCTTTGACCACAGATTGGCTCTAAGTTTCAACTATTATGTAAAGTTTTTTTGTTGTTTTAGGACAGCCAACAATACAATAACTTCTTGTTGATTTGTTATGGTTGCACTTGCAATTTGAGGTGCTCTAGTATGCAGTTTTAGTAACCAAAAGTTAGCACATGAATAATAAAATAAATACAACACACCTAAATATATTTAAACTTGAAAATAAGTAGATCTAAAAGACTAGCACACATCCTTTTGTACACAGGTATTTTTGGTTAACATGAGCCTAGATAAAACCCCCCAGGGGAGAACCAATTTGGAATATATGTCTATATATGAGGAAAGTAGCTGGTGGAATACAACAAGTAAAAAATATAGATGAATCTGATACAGTAACAGCTTGATCCAAGCTGCAATACAATTCCAAATCAACCATGTGCGCCCTAGGAAGGTGCGTCCCTCATAAATTCTCTCAAAATCACTAAAACTGCTCTAGATCCAAGTTGTGAGCTCAGAATAGAAAACCCCTCCATAGGAATGAAGCTCTGCTGGATGGCCTCCCTTTACAACTGATATCACTACAATCTGATGGGTATAAATCCTCCCCACTATTGATACAACCTCCTCAACAAGTGCGCCCTCCACAGTAATGAAACCTCCTCAGTAAATAAACCAATATAGATGTTGAATGCCTCCCTCCATGAAAGCATGCACCCTATATCAAGCAACCTCATGCAACAAACTTCATATCCAAGCTCCCTCTCTTCCTCTCCAAGTGAGCAAATGAAGATATGAGCTCTCCTTCACCCTTTGCGCCCCTATTGAACCTCCATAAGGAAACCTAATTAATGAATGCTTGAGATCATCCCATCTCCCATCTAATCAAAGGTTTAGATCACTCAAATATAATCTCACTCAATAACCCACTTTGGGTTAAGTTCCCTAAGTTCACTTTGTGTCCCTAATTCACCCACAAAGTGAATTAATAGTCATTTTAGGCATAAATGACTCAATTTCAATTTTGACTTAAAACTCCTAAGTCAAAGTGAAATTAGACACAAAGTACAAGGAACAAAGTGTATAGTACATCCCACATGTTTCTAGGAGAGAAGGAACACATGGGGAACACCTCCCAAGGTACAAAACTCAACATTTATAGACCCCCTAGGTTGGTCACCTCACCCCCCAATGCAAAAATGCCATTTTTTCCCTTTATTTTATTTATTTAATTCTTATTATTCATCCCCCATGTGTCATTTTGTCCTTTTCTCTTAATTATTCATTTTTCTTAAATAATTTATTTTAGATAAAATATCAATATTTTGAGGAGACCCCTAAAAGTGGGTAATTGCCTTAAATCAACCATAGGATCATTAAACTTTTCCTTACCTTAATTCAACATCTAAAAGGATTTAGCTATTGGGGAGTAAGGTCATCCCACCTTACTGTGTGCCCCCAAAAAATTAATCATAAAACCATATATTATGCAATTATATACTCCACATCTATATTGAGACTCCATGCCTCAGTTGAGATTCCACGTCTCTATTGAGACTCCATGCCTCGATTTAGACTCTAGAACTATATTGAAAATTTATTGGTTATGGCCCATACTCATCTGTTGGAAAGTTGGAAATGCTTTCCATGTATCTTGCACATGCAACTGCCACACATATATCACATAGTTCAATATCATATATGCAACATAATACTTAATTGTACGATATTCATTGTTTGACTCCCAATTTGGAGTTTTCCCCAATATCCATATCCATCTACATCCTCCTCAGGTAACCAATGTCCTGCACCACAAGTCATGCAACAACATATAGATATAGAATTTAAGAAATATAATATTATTGAATTTCAAATGGTTCCATTAAACTTTCATGACATTTAAATTTGGCTTTCATAGCATTCATCTTCCTTTAATCAACTTCCACCTAGAAGTCCTATAGATCGTGTCCACCTGACACAAATTAAACTTGCTCACAACATAAGTTTTCATTACATAAAAAAGAAATAACATATATCAATCATAGTATATATGCTAATTTACTCACAATTTAAATTGTCACTGCCTCGTGTCAATCAAGTACATTTCTCCAAAAAAACAATCATTAAACTCTTTATTTAAACTTTAAATTGACCTCCTAATCCTTTCTCGGAAAGAATGTCATTACATACTTCTATCCTTTAAACAAAACTTGGCCTCAAGTTTTTTATTCATCTCCTAAATACTTGTTCTCTACATATCAAAATTTGAGTTTAAAAAAATTAAAGTCTATCATAGATTTGTTTTTAATTTAAATTGTTCAATCTCCTCCATCGACTTGTGTTAATACAAAAATAGGCTTTAAATCACCTGTACGTGATGAAAGTGTTATGATATTTCAAATATTGGCTTATGTCATTATTATCTCATACAATATTAATAGATCAATATGAAATGCCACATTAAAAAGAGGCAAAAGATCCCCAAAAATAAAGCAAGAATAGATTTTCAAAAAAGTTAATTTCAACATTATAAATGTATTCTATCAACACTTTTCAGAAGTCACTCCATGGCATATCCCAACATGTATAACAATCTAAAACCTACGAGAGCTCTTTGGAGTGCCTCATACTTTTTGCAAAATGGATAGAAGTTGTTTAACTATACATCGAATGTAAATGCATTCTACCATGGTGAATCACTAGTGGATTCAAATTTCAATTTACATAGTTAACAATGTTTCATTGTTTCCGAGGGCATAACCATACATGTTTTAATCCACATTCATTGTGTTAGGATTTACCAACTACATTCCAATATGTTTAAGTATCAAAGTGGGATGATATATAATGGTCTTTAAATATGCATACCACCTTCCTAATTTATAGGACACCTTTTATGCTTGGAGTTAGTTGAATTATTTTGCATGTATGTTCTTATTGTCGACTCTAACTTGAGGTAGGTAGTTATAACTTTGCTTTGTTGGAATTTATGCATGGGAATAAGTTGGATCCTTGGTAGTTCCAACCATATAATCACTATACACGGTTCTTTTAGTATAACAATAGTTTGTACTATATCTTCCAATCATTTTTACAAGGGCTTCATTTGACTGCATGTTGCATATTGAATAAGAAACAAGATTTCCACTTTTTATGATAGTGAAAAATATATATTGAATTTTGAACTTGGTTAAAGAAAAAAATAGAAGTTGAATTGCATTATAAAAAGTTGCTTATGCAATACTTTTTAACTTCTAAGTGAGATATTGTATAGAATATATGAGTCACACAAGTAAAACTCACTTGAGACTAGATTTTGTTAAGTTAGAGGTGGATAACATGCTAATGGAGATGAATTTTAAATTTGTTGGAAGAAAATGTTTATTTATGGGGGAGGAGAGTATTCAACCCATTAGGCCTATTATCCCCCATTTCTAGGGATAACTAAGGAGATAATGTCTTGAGGCCCTCAGGTTGTAGCATACATGGAGTGCACAGGGATAGATCGACTCATGATGTCCACTTACACATATAGAGACCCACTTCACCACCACACTTCTCTTGTTCATCATGATGGAATTCATTGCATCAGCCTATTTCTGGAAGACAATGGGTCTTGCTCCATGAGTTACAAGTCAGGTATTGTGGTAAGTGTCACTTTAATACTCGAGGCATCTGAATATGTTTCGTTTAAAGATGATTTTTTATTATATAATGCCATCTTGGAGATTATGCTATTTTTTCTTGTTTCACCTTGGTGGTTAACATTCTGCCCTAGTAAGTGGTCACCCTTGGGGAAAAGGTTTTCTACTAGGTGGTCTCATTGATGATTCATCATACCATTCCTGATGATACTTATCATTTTTCGTAATGCATCTTTTTCATCACCTTATCTTTTGGTATTTTTCGGTGTATTGACCCAAGAAAGGATTGTACCTCATTTCATGGGAAAAAGGGACTAAAGGCCCAGGGGGAATGTTGTTGGAAAAAGATAAAAACAAAAATTATAACCTTCTAGATGCTTCCTAAAGAGGTATTGAGAACAATGAAACGTTTCTATTAAAATAATTGAATACCTTCAAAAAACAAATTTCCCATATATAAATGTCCCACTTGTTGATGGATCTACACAAGTATGGTATACCATTTTCTTTACCTATACGACACTTTGTGTACCTCTAGCTTCAACTGACATTATGGTACTTATTTCAAGTCTTATGTTACCTAATTTTAGTACCCAATTGTTTTTGAGTTTAATAAATTTAAGGAAATAAATGGCCTTGGAAAAAGGATGCATTGAAAATGAAGGTGCAACACACCCTCTACAAATCAATCCATAAATGAGACAATACGAACCTTTGCATGTCATGCATCCCATGCCCAAAGGTCTTACCTCCATCCAATTCATTTTTCTTAAATGTCTTGGAGAGGTTCCACCTAGGAAACACCCCTTGACTTGAGGAATGACTCACTTGATAGATCACCTTGCAACCCTCCCATACCTAAACTTGGCAAGTTGCATAAGGTCTTTGAGCGCTTGTTTAATTTGATAAGGTAGTTTTGATGCACATGTTTTGGTGGATCTTGTACTAAATGTGTCTTTACTTGCCATGATACATTTTACTTGAGACCCTGGGAGGGCACACTCATTTGTCTTTGCAGGACCTAGCTTGGTGGACAATGTGGAGGAACAAGCCTAGCTTGGACCTTCAATGGGGCTTGAAGTCCACAGTTTTGATGTCATGAATCACACCTTGGGAGTAGCCAGAAGATGGATGTTTCCTTTGGAGGCAAGAGAAGACACCTTGAAGGAGGATACCTAGCCCTCATTTTCCCAATGTTTAACCTTGGAAATTCAGAGCGTCTCTCTCTTGGTCTTGACAGCATGATTTGGGGCAAGGGTTTGATGATGGTGGTGATGATTTGATGAATTAGCATGCTTGATGGAGAGAAGACCCTAGCACATGAAGGGATGTACTTTGGAATCCAACCAAATTTCTATCCAAGCTCAACGTTTTGCTAAAAGTGCCAAGACATCACCCAATTAGGGCATGACATTATGTTTTTAGGGTTTTGTTTGTGCAAAAATTATTTTAATTTTGTAAAGGGGAAAAATAAAGGAGGTTGGCCTTCTTATTTTGTTGTTTACCCTAATTTATGTGAACAAACATTATATTGAGGTCTTGTATAAATAAGAGACCAAATCATTTTCATTTTTACATAGCTCTCTCATTAGAGAAGACTACTTGGCTGAAATGTGCGCCCTATTTGGGCATTTGATCTATATCTCTCTCTTGTGTAACTCTTTTGGATGCTTGTATTGGTATATTGTGGAGCTAAGGTGGTGCACACCTCTTGGAGGCTTGTATTTTGGCATGTGGATGGAATTTGCTTGGTAAACTAGGTTTTTTTATCTTGTTATCTTGTGAAATTGGTAAGGGAATTTTTTCATTTTGTTGATATTTTCTTCTTGTTTCATAATATTCTCATATATAATTCTTGGAGGAGTATAAGGGAATACACCCTCCACCAAGATTTATCTTATTTTCTATTTGATAAGTCATTTTTACAAGGATTCTAGGAGGAGTAAAAGGGATTACACTCTCCTAGATTTACCTGTTTTGGTTTTGAATGCTCTAGGGAGTAAAAGGGCTTACACCCTCCTATATTTACCTTTTTTGGTTTTGCATGCTCTAGGGAGTAAAAGGCCTTACACCCTCCTATATTTACCTTTGTTGGTTTTGCATGCTCTAGGGAGTAAAAGGGATTAAACCCCTAGAGATATTGTGGATCCAAATCTTATAACCAAGACTCCATTTACCCAAGATATTTAAATCACTAATCTGAAAATTGCATTGGATAAATAAAATACTTGCATTGAAAAATGTGTTTTATTGAGATATGTCAATTGTCTATAGTGGAATCAATTGTACATGATTTTAGCTTGCTTGAGCCACTAGGGTGTCTATATTTTCCAAGTATCTCTTGCTAATCTAATAAAATTTTTCTACAGCCATTAGGGCTGCAGAAAAACACTTCTAAACTCTTAGTTTACTCACTAATCTACCATTGGAATCTACTTACAAGTTGTTATTGTTAATCTAGTTGGTATTGGCTATTTGTTGGGCAAGTTGTTTGCTGATTTCTTTGAGTAGAATTTGTTGTTGTAGCAATATTTTTCTACAGTCACTTGGCTATTACAATAATTCTCTGAAAACACTACCTAAAATCCCTCTATTGTCAATAAAGTCTTGCTTCATTATACTTGAATTAAAAGTCTAGTAATTGCTATCTTAGTCTCTTGCATCTTTGTTAGAATTTTGGTGATACATTTTACAATTGTTGTTACCATTTATTTTTTGATATATATTTCCATTTACTGATGCAATATAGGACAACAAGCTTCACTTGCTTGTCCATTTGATATTTTGGCTTGTATATCTCCATTTTGTCTTGTCTCAGGTAGGTATAATATTGTTTTGCAGGTGCACTTCACTTCTGCAACCTATGCTTATCCACAATAATCTTACACAACCCATTTTCCACTTCCTAAATTGGCCTATGGGGGTTTTCACTTTCATCTTCTCACTTTCCATTTCATTCCCCCTAGGGTCACTAGGATTCCCCCCTTGTGGTGATTTTCATCATCACTAAAGTGAGGAGAGTGTCCATCTAAGGTGAAAGTTGGTAGATACTCTCACAGTTGTCCCACATTTTTGGATTGGACCAATTTTTTCCCAACCTACAATATGTGCAATAACATTTTGGCACTATTGTCATGAAGGATTTTGAATCCTCTTTCATGCCCTAATGCAAATTTGGAAAGCTTTGATCCCAAATCCTTTACCTCTAGCTTTCCTGATGACTCCACTTGAGGGAAGTTCCCTTTCCCTTTATTTCCTTGATGAGTTCAAGCTCATATGGAGACTCCACCACCCCAAAATATGTATTCCCAAAATACTCTTCCCCCTGGAAGATTCAAACCTTCCATGGTTTACCGCATAAATCCTTTGTCATCTCACCTGTTTTCAAAACCCTTTTCCATGGTAATATTCCCTTTGCACCAATGAATCGTCCTTGGGAAAAACACCTCTACAGACCCTTGAACATGGCTTCCATTGTTAGATACCCAAATACCATGCCTAAAGAAACCAACAAATGGTTCCCTGAGTTTCTGGGAAACAATGTGATAACAACCAAATATCACCTATATGAAATCAGTCGAGACGTGGAAAATTAAGGAGTGGAACAATAATATGTGGCAATGAAGCTACTAGCCACTTTCTTGTCTAAAAATTCCCAAAGGTGGTTCAAGGCAGTGTCTAACGATCACCTGGAAACATATGAATATTTCACTAAGTTTTTCAAGAGAAGATGGGAAACAAAGAAGGATAGTGGAATACTAATGACTCAGTTCAATTAGATTAAGAATAAGGAGAACGAGACAATGAGTGAATTTGATACCATATTTGAAAATTTGTATAGCTAGATCCCAAAGGATTTATGCCCATCAAATGCGGTTGTCTGTCTCCTCTATGTGAATTCCTTTGAGGGGTAATTTTGTTTAATCCTAAGGGATAAGAAACCCAACACAATGGCATTGGCCAAATATTACAGTGAAAATATTGAGGAGAATCTTCTCCACTCCAACATTGATCCTTTTCATCATCTTCATGCCAAAATAGAAGCGAAGACAATGAAATCAAAAAATATTGCACCAGATCGAATAGCTCGCATATCTTAAAAGATTGATTAGATGAATACTCAGTTCATATAGAATCATAATAAAGTTCTGAATCTACTAATGAATTTGGAGAGAAATCAAAATGCTCTAATACGTCCATTCATCAGACAACAGAAGGATGCTATAGGATGGAAGGCAAGGCCTCAACATGAGGAAAATAATATTGATATTTTGAATCATGTTGGGATGGTCAACAATCATGTATCATAGTGGTTCTCTCCTTGTCAAGAATCTTATCCGAAAGAGGAATTCCCCAGGAGAGGAGGACTCACCTAACAATATGAACTTCATATATGTAATCTTCACTTTTCAGGATGATAATGATGATGATGAGTATGTGAACATCACATAAGAACAACTTGATGAAGTCCACAAAAGAGGATATAGAGAAGGTCGACTCAATGTACTTAACCATATGACTGAGGATCAAAGAAAAGAATATAATAAGAGGGAAATCCTAACTTATGTTAGAAGGAATAATATTCCTCTCTAGAATTCAGTTTATCCACGACCAGATATGTGTTAATATTATGGTAGCTGCGGGAGGTATTCACCTCCATGTGTAAACCTGATGAGAATAGAAGACTCTAGAAAGCAAGAGAAAACCCTAATGAGTTGGTTAATAACCCTAGAAGTCTTGTCGGCTCAACAAGATAATTAATATTAGTTTATTAGCCTCCAAGAGAAGAAGTCAGCCGTAAATAATAATAATATACTAAAAAGACACTTATCCAGAAGGAGAAGTCGACCCCAAAAAATCTGGCAGAACCACTATAAATATAGAGTGCCAGTTCTCATTTGATACATCTCAGAATTGCAGATAACAATCGGTGTACACTACAGTTCCCAGTTTGGTGCGCACATGTGGAGGAGATCTACAGGTGCAGCTGTTGCAACTAGCAGTTTTAGTGTTGGCTTGGACTATCTCTTGGCCAGGGTTTGGACTATCTGATCAGCTATTGTCGGTGTGCTATCCTTGGAGGAAGATGCGCTACACCTTGTTTGGCTATCTAGCCTAGGGTTTTCTTTCGGAGTAATTCTTAGTCAGTGTTAAGGTGCTCAGAGGGTGGCTTTGGCCTATGGTTGGGTGACGAGGGTATCGTCAATGGCAAAACGAGCACACATTCTTCTATATTATAATAGGTTATGGGCCCACACCTCCTTCATTTAGTCTAAATGCTGGAAGGAAACATAACTGCTAGGATATTCAACTCGTTGAGGAACTACCACTAGGGTTACTAGCAGAAGCAGCTCCCAAGACACTTCCGCTAGGGTTAGTAGCAGGAGCAGTTGCAGAAATCCTAAACCTCTTGTTGAAGCACCTTAAGTGAAGAGATTGACCTAATCTCTGGACAGATCAATGCGCCCTAGCCTAACGCATCTCCTGATACTCTCAACAATCCAAGACATGAAGTTTGAATTTCTGGCCAAATATAGGGTTTGACCAAGTCAAGTAGCCATGAATAACTCTATGAAGTCTAAGAACAAGTTAGATGGAGCCTCTAACTTTAGAGCATGGAAGACAAGGATTGACCTCATGCTTGCCAAGAATAAAGTACTGGATATCGTGAAAGGAAAGATCGTGAAGCCAGAGTTTGAAGAAGGAGAAGAGAAGGAACCACAAAACATTGCAACTATGGAGAAGTTCAAAGATGTTGACATCAATGCCATGAGTATCATAGTGGATTCCATAAAGGACCACTTGATACCCTACATCTCCCATCTTGACTCATCAAAGAAGATGTACGATGCTCTAACAAATCTCTTCTCAGTTAGAAACATTAGACAAGTTATGAGTCTGAAGAATGAGCTCCGTGACATGAAGATGAATGATGATGACATCATAACATCATACTTTGTAAGAATATCCCAGTTAAGAGATCAACTACAAGCTATTGAAGAGATCACTTCAAAGAAGGAATTGGTGAACATAGTACTCAATGGTCTTCCCAAGACATGGGATGCATTTTATGAAAGCATGATCACAAGGAAGGAGTACCCGACATTTCAAGAACTTTGGACTTGCTGTGCTCAAGAAGAATCAAGGATCAAAGCAAGAGAGAAACCCCAAAAGAAGTATGATGATCAAGCTTTCACAACAAGATTCAAGAACTTCAGGAACAAAAGGAAGTTTGGCTTAAGGAGGAAGCCAAATCAAGAGAAATATATTTCAAAAGTATAATGCTTCAACTGTCAAAAGTATGGTCACTACAAGAATCAGTGTCCCGAGCTAAATAAAAGGAAGGAGAAACATGAAGGATCGATTGCCGAAGAAAATGAACCTACAAGGAAGACTAAGCAGGATGGAAGAGACTTCTTCCTCTAAAAAGGTAACAACACTCTGCTTATTTCTTATACATATCTTGTTTTCATCGTCTTTGTACATATCTTGTATATCTATCTCTTGGAAGATAATATGTTCCAAGAAGAACTATACCTATGGAAGAACAAACAAGATGAAAATGGATATCATTAGATAATACACATGAAAGGATGAAATAAAAATCATGTGGAAGCCATTAAGCCGAATCAATCATGAAGAGACTTAGAAGAAGCAGAGACAGAAAGAGGTCAACAATCGAGAGGAAATTGGAAAAAGACTTATGACATTTTGTAGAAGGCAACAAGACGAAAGCGTGGACTCTATTAGAAAAGAGAACCAATTATATATTGCAGAAGACAACAAGGATGTAGATGGAAGCATGGACTCTATTAGATAGAGGGAGCCGATTATATGAACTTATACATGAAGCAAGGATTAGGAGGGATCTAATCCTATGATCCATTGAAGATGATGAAATATATATATCCATGGTAGCAGCCATGAAAGACAGTACGTGTTCAATTCAACCGTAGAAGAAGATTTCTTCAAAAAGAAGCCTCAAAAGTATTCCTGGTTGTCCATCCAGATCCATGATCCTATGATGAAAGGAAGAAGTGGAATCTCTAGGGCATGGAATCTATAAGAAACTCCATGGACCCAGAGAAGAAAAACATGAAGAAGAACATGAAGATTCCAGGAAAGAAAGAGAAACCAGAACAACCAGTAATTGTATCAAGAATCACAAGATTACCATCCTGATATGAACTCACTAAAAGAAATCAAGTAGAAGAACTAAAAGTCGCGGTGAAGAACAATGTATGGAAGACTTATGAATGAAAGAATTACAAGACTCAAAACTATAGGTTCTCCTAGATGGAGGGAGAAGACTATGATGATTACTTATTCCAGTAAACTAGACTTATCTCTACATGAGTCATTATAGCATCCACAACATCCATGAGTTGGAGTTCTACATCAGATGAATGAAAAGAATCTTTTCCAGAAAAAAATGAATAAAGAGTGTATGAAGAGCAATCTCAAGACTCTGAGGCATACCAGAAAGAGACCCTTGTATGCAGATAAAAGAAGATAACTTGATGGAGAAGCTCCAGTGCACAGCAGAAGTGTGGTGAAGATTTCCTATAACATCAAGATGACTACTCAGTAGATCAGATCTCATGATGACAGAAGAAGTGCCACATGGATGAGTTTCTAGATACCATTAAATATGATCTGTGATACCTAAATTTTATGCAGGATGAATGAATAGATGCACTACTTCCAAAAACAAAAAAATACAAGGAAAGTCTTGCAAAATTCCAAGGGAAGGAGCCATGGTCTATCAATATATTAAAGAAAGAAGAAAATAAAAGGGACAAAGAACATGAAAAGGCCATTAAGGATGTAGATAACATAGAACTTCCTTCGTAACCCTAGTTTGAGAATATACCTTACATCAACTATAGTGAAGGAAGCCTTGCACTCATGTGGGATAGGAAGAAGGGAAAGCCCAAGTATGATCAATAGAATAATGACTTTTGGCTTCACCCTAACGTCATCAAGAAGAAGTCTGAGAAAGATAAGTACTACTTGTCATCCATGTATGGAAGAAATATGCCACTACCTGGGACACCAAGAGAAAGTCAACTTGGGGCACACATCTAAGCCCAACTAAGCTCGGCCCAGTTCATATTTTAATGTGCTAGAGCTAATACTATGTAAATAAATGGGTCCCTTGTTATAAAAGGTGGATCAACCTCTAATACAAACATCTTTCCATTTTCCAAAAGCTATTTGCCTCATTTATTTTGCTGTTTGAAAGTTACGTTGTTAGTTTTGCTTGTTTTCTGCATCCAGGTCATTCTCAGAAAATCCAGTGTGCCTTTCCTCATGGTTGCACCATGGATTCTCCATTTTGAATGATTCCACCTATGAGAGAAAGCATATCCATTTTTCTAGTCACTCTCTTAGGTGTCATTCTTTTTTTTGCAAGCTATCGAAGGTAGGAAGAAGGGTGCACCATCTAGGTTTTGCACCCTTCTTGGGTTTTCCAATTGTCGGGATGAAGCAAGTGCACCCTCCTCAATGGCTAAACTGAGCCTCTCCCTTTGATCCCCGAGGCTTCAAATGAGATAGTCTATCCCTTTGATTACTCTCACTCCATCCATGCACTGTATCTCCCTTGTTTTTCTTCCACAAACCAATGGGACTCTCCATCTCAGAAATGCACCCTTGCTGGTTTTTTGGGCAACTCTCAGAAAATGTTTAGATATGCAATCAAATCCACTAGATCTCCTTGTCAGGTAGATCAATTGGTATTAGAGATTCAAGATCCAAGGAAAAGTTTTCATGATTTTCAATCCAGATCACACCCTCCTCAAGGTTTTTGTATCAGTGTTGGTGGATGCATAGGTCTCCCAGCCCAAGGGGTGAACGGATCTCCACCACCAAGAGAGGAGTTACATAGATCTATTTTCCCACATATCTTTCCCTCTATTTCATCTCTCCCCCTTTGCTCAAGGTTATTGCATACTCTATTCCCACAATAGAACTTGACCCATAATTCATCTCTCCCCCTTTGCTCCAGGTTATTGCATACTCTGTTCCCACAATAGTTTGTCTTGAATCCTTTAGTTTTCCTCAATATGCCTCCTAGAAAATATCCCTTGGTAGTAGACTCAGACTCCAATACCTCAAATCCCATACAATACCTTGCCTTTGTCCTCAATGAGTTACTGAGAATTCAACAGAAAAATAATCCAGATCCATTCTGGTTAGATACTCGAATACAACTCCGTAAGTTTGTTGGGCAAAGCAATGGAGAAGCTATGGATTCATGGATCCGTAGTATTTCCACATATTTTAATACTTTCCAAGGCCTCACTGAGGAAAGAAAGCTTCAGATTTTAGCCTTGCAATTGGAAGGACTTGCACAAACATGGTGGGATACAGAGAAAGAAAAGACTACATTTTTGGTAGAGCTTACGGAAGCTCCAGGATCCTCTACCTCTCCACCACTCAGAAGTTGGGCTCAACTTTGTAAATCCTTGAGAAACCATTTCTACCCACATGGGTACCTACAATATTTATGGATCATATGGCACCAGCTCTACCAACTCCCTACACAAGGAGTGCAAGCATACATCGACTACTTCTCCAAGTTGCACCTATTGCTCCACATTCAAGATACATAAGAGGTATTGATACTTAAGTTTATTTTTGGGTTGTTGGTTCATTTCCGTAGGGAAGTAGAGTTGCTTGAAAATCAGACATTAGAGAAAGTTTTTCAGAGAGCTTTGGAAATAGAAAGGAAGGTATCTCCTAGGGTTTGTACTCCTAAGTCTCGTCCCACTTCCTCTCAAGCACCCACCTCAAATCCTTCAGCCTGCTTCCCACCTACTCGTTCTCCAAATCCAAATACCAATACACCATGGTGTTCCTTCCACAATACTACTTCCCATAATACTTCATATTTTCGAGTTCTCAAATCTCTAAAAACTAACAAAACCTTACTCACTGAGCATACTTCTCCTCAACCAGTCGAAGACAATGAGGAAGTTTCTCTTGAAAACAACACTGAAGTAGATACCTCTTTGATATTAATGACCACTGAAGATCCGAACTCATCAACCCAACCCCTCTTCACTCACAACTTCCAAATCAAAAATTCATTGGCTTTACTTATCATGGACAATGGCAGCCAGAAAAATTTGGTGTCTCAAGAACTAGTCAACCACCTTCATCTGGTCACTACTTTGCGCCCAAACCTCTATCATATAAGATGGATTCAAAAGAATGGTCCTCGTCTATTGGTATCTCAACGCTACCTGGTCACCTTTACCATAGGCCAATTTATAGAAACTATCCTCTGTGATGTCTCGCCATTGGATTGTTCAGGCTTACTTCTCAGCATACCCTACCAAGCCTAAAGGAATGTTGTTTATATGGATAAATCCCACTAGTATAAACTTACAAAATATGGCCACACCTATATCTTAATGACAAAAACACCCAAACCCACTTCTACTAAAGAGAAAATCCCTCATCTCCATCTAAATCAATGTGTCTCTCTCTATTTGGTGTGCCCAATACCACCAAACAATACTACACATCCCGTTCCCAAAGAAATGACTCCTCTACTTCAAGAAATTTCCGATGTGTTCCAAAATCCTACAGGCCTTCCACCCTCTTTCCATATAGACCATTTGATTCACCTCATCCCAGGGTCTGCATTACCTAATGAACCCACTTACTGATTGGCCCCACGAGAACCAAAGGAACTGTAAAAGCAATTGACCGACCTCATCAACTTCGGTCACATTCAACCATCATCTTCTCCCTGTGCTTTCGCTGCCTTTGTAACCCCCAAAATAGATACCTCATAAATGTGCCTTGTCACTGATTACAGGGCCCTTAACAAAGACATAGTAAAGAATCGTTACCCCCTACCCCAGATTGAGGAGTTACTGGACACCCTCCAAGGAGATAAGTGGCTCACTAAATTATATTTGACAATAGGCTACGATCAGGTTTGAATGAACCTAGATGATTTGTGGAAGATAACTTTTAAGACCGAATTCGTTCTTTATGAATGGAAAGTCATGCCCTTTGGCCCGACTAATGCACCAACTACATTCATGCAACTCATCAATGATATTTTCATAAAACATTTGGGTCTCATTGTGGTCATCTACTTAGATGAAATTCTCATCTTCAGTAATACATGGGACACCCACATGCAACATGTCCTTCATGTTCTCCAAATCCTCAAAGAGCACAAGTTACAAGTCAAGGAGAAAAAGTCCTATTTTGGCCAGAGTTCAGTTCCTTATCTAGGATTCATGGTAGACTCATAAGGTATTCAACTGAATCTAGCCCGCATCCAAGCCTTGAAGCAATGGCCACAACCTTCTTCAGTCAGTGAGCTAAAAATATTTCTAGGTGGTATCAATTTTTACCGTAAGTTTATTCTTCATTTTTTTGAGATTTCTCATCCTTTTCATCAACTATCTAATAGTCATTCCACATTTATTTGGAATAATGAAGCTACCAACCACTTTGTTCATCTCAAGGAGGCACTATTCTCATCTCCAATGTTGCATTTTCCCAACCTCTCTCAACAATTTGAGATTGAGTCTGATGCCTCATAGTATGCAATTGGTGTCATGCTTAAACAGGGAGGACACTCCATTTCTTATCACTCAGAAACTATTTCCAAGGCTAAGAAAAATTATAGTACTTATGACAAATAATTTTACATCTTGGTCCAAGATCTCAAGCAATGGCACCATTATTTGTTGGGTAAAGAGACTATCCTACATACAGACCATCATCCCTTGATTTTCATTAATTCTCAGTCTAAGATTCAGGAGCAAAGGCACCTTAAATGGGCATCCTACATTCAACAATTTCATTTGGTCATCAGATATAAGAAGGGAACTTCTAATAAAATGGTTGACTTACTCAACAGGCCACCAACTCCAGTTCTCTGAATTCTAGAGGTGTGTTGTGCTAATTATGATACATAGAATGATCAGTATTCTATTGACTAGGACTTTCAAGATATTTGGGTTTCCTTGCACAGTCCCACAATTTTCAATCAGACTCCCTTCTTGGACTACACCATCTGAGATGGATGGATCTATAAGTTAAATTTGATTTGTGTTCCACATTCAGATGATCGTCTCTTGCTCATTAAAGAATCTCATGCTTCAGCCTATGGTGGCCACTTTGGTACCACAAAGACTCTCTAGCATCTACAATGCCATTTATATTAGCCTTATATTCACCTTATTTTTCCTGACCTTCTCATGGAAGCCAGGACGCTTCAAGATCTAAACATGGAGGAATTGGGCCACCCAGGAGAAAGTCAACCTAGGTGGCACATTTAAGCCCAACTAATCTCGACCTAGTTCATATTTTAATGTGTTAGAGATAATCCTATGTAAATAAATGGGCACCTTGTTATAAAATGTGAAACGCCCTCTAATACAAACAACTTTCCATTTTCAAAATGCTATTTGTCTCATTTCTTTTGCTGTCTGAAAGTTACATTGTTAGTTTTGCTTGTTTTCTACATCTGGGTCATTCTTAGAAAATCCAGTGTGCCTTTCATCATGGATGGACCTTGGTTGCTCCATTTTGAATGATTCCACATTCGAGAGATAGCATATCCCTTTGGCTAGTCACTCTCTCAGGTGGCATTCTATTTTCTGCAAGCTATCCAAGGCAAGAATAAGGGCACACCATCTAGGCTTTGCGCCCTTGTTGGGTTTTCCAATTGTCAGGATGAAGCAAGTGCGCCCTCCTCAATGGCTTAACTGAGCCTCTCGCTTTGATCCTCGGGGCTTCAACTAAGATAGTAATCCCTTTGGCTACTCCCACTCCATCCCGACACTGGATATCCCCTGTTTTGCTTCCCCAAACCAATGGGACGCTCCATCTCAGAAATGCGCCCTTGCTGGGTTTTGGGCAATTGTCAGAAAATGTTTAGATATGAAATCAAAGCCACTAGATATTCTCCTTAAGTAGATCATTACCAGTGGATGGGTCTCTTCTCTGACCCTATATTCAATGCACTTGACTTCTTCAAGGCCCAAGCCCCAGGTAAGTAGGCAGATCATCTTGATTTCTTGCATTTTAATCTTGATTGATCATGATAGTTTAGTTGCATTTCATTTTTATCTACTTGCATTATTGATTTCCATTTTTTTTTTTTCATCATATTATATCTAAAAAGTACAAAATTTTCTTTTCTAGATTAGTCGTCAATTTTGAAGTGGTGATTTTGTTATATGAGAAAAGGATGAGTGAGCCACCGTAGATTTTACAGTTTGTTTTTTCAGTGTAGGAACAAGTCTAACCAGGAGATGTTGAATTCCTCATGCACTCTGTGGCGAGTACATGTCCTTGAGTAGGAGCCAGGTGTTATCCCCCATTCCTAGGGATAACTAAGGAGATAATGTCATGAGACCCTCAGGTTGCAGACATAGACTGTCGAGGGATATATCGACTCGTGATGTCCACTTACATAGATGGAGATCCACTTCACCACCAAACTTCTTTGGTTCATCAGGATGGAATTCACCACATCATCCCATTTCCGGAAGACAATGGGTCTTTCTCCATTAGGTACAAGTTAGGTATTCTAGTAAGTGTCACTTTAATACTTGAGGCATATGAATCCATTGCATTTAAAGTTACTTTAGATTATATAATGTCTTCTTGGAAATTATTCTCTTTGCCATTTTTCACCTTGGGGGTTGACATTGTGCCCTAGTAAGTGGTCACTCTTGTGGAAAAGGTTTGCTACTAGGTGGTCTCATTGATGAGTCATCGTACGATTTTCGATCATAGTTATCATTTTTCATACTCCATCCTTTTCGTATGCTTATCTTTCAATATTTTCGAGTGTACTAACCCAAGAAGGGATTGTACCTCATTTCATGGGAAGAAGGGATTGAAGCCCCTGGGGGAATATAGATGGAAAAATATAAAAGATAAAATTATAACCTTCTAGTTTCTCACCCAAAGAGGTCTCAAGAACAATGAAATGTTTCTCTTAAAAGAATTGAAGACCTTCAAAAAACAATTTTTTCATATATAAATGCCCCACTTGTTGAGGGATCTACACAAAGTGTGGTATACCATTTTCTTTACCCATATGAAACTCTTTGTAACTCTACCTTCAAGTGACATTGTGGTACTTCTTTTAAGTCTTGTGTTACCCAATTGTAGTACCCAATTGTTTTGGATTTTAATAAATTTATGCCAATAAATAGGCTTGGAAAAAGGATGCATTGGAAACAAAGGTGTAGCACACTCTCTACAAAGGCACCAATAAATGAGACAATACAAACCATTGTATGTCATGAACGCCATGCCCAAAGGTTTGACCCCCATTCATTCCATCTTCCTTACATGGCTTAGAGAGGGTCCACCTAGTAAACACCCTTTGAATTGAGGAATGGCTCATTGATCCGGGTGGATATCGGTGGCCACCCACCTATTCCATGGGCTCGAAAAACAATTTTCCATCTTGGCATTTTTTCGGCATTTTTTCGAGTTACAAACTTCTAGGGTTGTTTTGAGGCACTAAACAATGTTTTTTGGGGGATTTGGGGCCCAGGTGGACGCAAATGGCACTGACTTGGGCCAGTCGAAAGTCATTCTTCTCAGTTATACCTTTTCAATGGTTTATTAAACGAAGATCGTTTGCAAAAGTTACGCCCCTGAGAAGTTGAGGTATGAACTACTCCCATCGGGGCCCACAAACCTTTTGGATTTTCATCTTTCGGGGTTAGGGTTTTGGATTTTACTTATGTTAAAAATACCTTTGGAGCCTCATTCTAACAATAATCTTCTTGCAAATGCGAGTAGATGCCACATCTCTTCTCAGAGATAAGCTACCACCATTCTAGCGAGTCTTTCACTCTATATTTTTATAGTTCTGTACATTTCGCACATTAATAGAAATTGTGTATTAATGTATATATTTTCCTCTGGTTATATTTTTGATATATCTCTTTTATATCATTGTCTCTCTTTCAATATCTCTATAAATTTATGTATTATATCTCCGCTCTCATTTCATGCCGAAAATAATCTAGATTAGTGGTATCAGAGCAAGTTGCTCTTGATTGTTGTTCAGTGCATGTCCCTGATGAGTTTTGAGTATGTAAAGTTGGGTCTTGAGCTTCTGTCACTTGAGAAAAATCTCTCTCGCATGCCCAAGAAACCCTCCATGGCGGAAGAAAAGAAAAACGATGGAGCAAAAGATTCTATTAATGAGGTTATATAGGTTAAGAGTTATAAGGATTGACGATTAATGCTTATATGAATGATGAGTGATGAGATATATTTCTAAAGAGTTATAATGTTAAATATTGAAGGGTTTAAAGGGGTTTGGGTTATAGGGTTATATGGTTTCAAGTCATTAATATTGGCTTTAGTGTTAGAATATAAGGTTGATAAGGGTTAGGGGTTGTCATTTTTAAGTATTTATAACAATACGGGCTATAGAGTTAAGGGTTCATAGGGTTTATAAGAGCTAGGGATTAAAGGTTATAAATGTTAGGTTTTATAATGGTTAACCGTTAAGTGTTATACCGGTTATAGTATTATGGTTATGGTTTATATCAATTATGGACTATAGTGGTCAAGCATGAGGGATTATAGGTATTAGCTCTAGTAGCTCGATGAAGTGTTTTAAATGATATGGGTTGTAATTATTAGGTATTAGGAGTGATAGGAATTATAAGTATTAATATCATAGGTGTTATGAGAAGAAGGCGTAAGGATTATACTTCATATGAATTAAGGGTAATATGAGTTATATGTAAGATGGATTAGGGACTATAGGGTTAAGGGGTAGGGGTAGGGGTTATAATGAATAGAATTTATAACAGTTGGGTATTAAATGTTATATTGGTTATAGGCTAGGTGTTAGAGGTTACAAAGGATAATTCATTTAGTAGCTATGATTTATAGTAGTTAAGCATTTAGGATAATATGGTTTGGATGTAAGGAGTTATAGGTTTAGATATTATAGAGAAAAGGGGTTGGTAGTTAAATATGGTTATAGGACATATAAAATTAAGGGTTTATAATATTAAAGTTTAAGAGATATGAGGGTTAAGGGTTTTATAAATTATAGGTTTAGGGTTTATATGAATCATTGTTTACCCAAATTACATATTATTATAATTGTGGATTGGGTTTTAGGATTTAGTTATTATATTGGATGTGTTATAATTTTTAGATATTATAAGGGTGATTGAGGTTATAAGAGTTATTTATTAATGTTAGGAGTATAGTTTTATAATAATTTATGGTTATAGGGGTTTGAAATTAATCGTTTAGAATAGGGGTTATGTAGTTGGGCTATAATTTATTAGGGTTACGGGTTATGTGTTAAGTTTTGTGAGTTACATATTTTATAATGACTAATTGTTAACGGTTCTAAACATTATTTATTTTTGGTTAATGGTATAGGGATTAAAGTGAGTAGGAGTTATGTATTCTATGTGTTATGAGATACACAGGTTAATGATTAGATGTGATAGGGTTATTAGGGTTATATGAATTGTAGTTTATAATAGTTATGGTTATATGGTAAAGGTGAGAGGGATTATGTGTTATAAAGGTTATGAGTATTAATAGTAATAGGTTTCGAAGGATTATGGATTGTATGAATGAGGGGTGGTAGAGATTATATTGATTAGGAGATATAGGGATTATAAAGGATATGTTTTTAGAGTTACATGTATTATTAATCCCTTCCTCAAGCGAGTCCCTAACATTCAATAGGTTCATTTCGTTATATAATTTGGTGCATTTTGCAAACAGTTTTATAATTATATCTAAACCATAACCAAAGTTTACTAAAAAAAATTTATTATTTTATTTTTTTTAATTAAAAAACATATTTTTAATTATTACAAATTTATATTTTGATTTTCCGGTTCGTCTATATATCAGTGATGGGACATAATACCCCTGGTGGTGAGGTATTATTTTCAGATATTTGTTAGATTACACAAAATAATTTTAAAAATAAAATTTGAGATATTTGTAATTGGCCAATTTGAAGGTTCCCATGTCACTGCAGTCGAGACTGTCACCAACGGTTTGCAGGCCAATGTGAAAACATATTTCTCTTTTTTGGTGCTCTTCCTTAATACAGTGGTTAGATGGACTGATCCCAATGGACAGAAAACCCCTTAGAGGAATTACTTGAAGCGCCTTGGACTTCTTAGCAGAGGGTGCTCTATTTCCAAAGTGATAAGACCCATGGCGATATGCATGGATCTACATGCAAAATCACTAGGATCGAATTATGATGAAACCAACTCTCCTCTCCTCTGAGTCCATCCATAAGTTCTCTTCTGAGCCCATCCATTAACATTATTGAATAAAAGAAAAAGGAAAAATACGAGATTCTTCTAGTATATCGATCTGTCGGGTGCACCTGCCGAACAAGGATTTATGCACCAAGGAAACACAACTCCGTGCTCTCCTGTTTGGGCTCCATGTAGTTGGGGCCCATTTGTTGGGGGATCATTGTCTGAGGGTGGATTTCATGTCACAGGATGGGGTCATGGCTGCCAATGTTTTTGGGCTAGCCAAATATGTTGAGAAGAAGCCCAATGTTTCTGTCACAAGTTGCTTCAACAAGAAACCATGCACATTGGCGATGCTTCTTCTTTTTTGTTACTGATTTGTTTGGTTTTATGATGTTAGATGGACTAATTGATGGGATTGCATTTAGAGTATGCAGGTCAATTTGTGATACAAACTCTTATGATACTGTGTGGAATGTTGGATTTTCATCTGCAAAATGCAGGCTTCTCATCCCCCACTCCAATACAAGCACAATCATGGCCAATCACTATGCAGAATCATAACATAGTAGCCATTCCAAAAACAGGCCCGGGGAAAAAATTGGGCTATCTTTTGCCTACATTTATTCATCTTTGACGCCATTGTAATAACACTCAGATGGGCCCTACGATACTTTTTTTGGCACCAACGCGAGAGATTGCAACTCAAATACAAGAGGAATCTATAAATTTTGGTAGATCATCAAGGATTTCATGCACGACTTGTTAAAAATATCCCATTCTTGTTAGATTATCTTTTCCATGCAAATCTACGGAAATTTTACATTAGTTGTTTCTTATCTTGTGATTTTTTTGGTCTTTGTTTAGTGCTTATATGGAGGGGCACCAAAAGGCCCACAACTACTTAAAATTAGGAGAAAACCACACAGGTGAGACTACGCTCACAATATATTATTCAATGAAGACAAATTACATCATAATATAGAAATCCAATCTACTTAGGCAGTTACAACAAACAACAAGAAAATATGATCTACATTAAACACTAGGTAGAGTTTATCTACATAACTAACTAGTGCTCCATTATTTCCAAGTCTCCCCCTTAATGGAGAATGGATTTACTTCTACACCTAACATATCCCTAAGTAGCTCAAACTTAATCTTTCCAAGAGGCTTAGTGAAAATATCAACAATATTTTAACAAGTATTACAATACATAAGAGTTATTTCATTGGAGTGCAACTTTTCTCCAACAAAATGAAACTGAGCATAAACATGCTTTGTCCTTGCATGATAAATCATATTATTCGCCATCTTGATTGTACTTTGATTATCACATTTGATCATTGTAGGTTCCTTTTTTTCTTCTCCAACATCTTGAAGAAGTCTTCTCAACCAAAAAGCTTCACAATTTACTGCACACAAGGATTTATATTCTACTTTAGTAGAAGACAAAGATACGATAGGCTTCTTTTTACTGCTCCATGAAACAATCCTGGATCCAATGGCAAACATATATCTAGAGGTTGATCTTCGATCATCCGGATTGCCAGCCCAATCAGTATCTGAGTAACCTGTCAACTCAACATTAGATGTATCAGTATATTTAATACCATAATCAAGTGTTCCTTTTATATACCTGAGTAGCGCCTTTGTTGCATTCCAATGGATTTCTTGAGGTTTTTCCAGAAACTCAATTAACACACTCATAGAATATGCAATATCAGGTTTGGTTGTGGTGAGATAATTCAAACTACCCACCATCTTTCTATACATAGTGCCATTCACCTCCTTTGAACCATCACCACAAGAAGTTTTCACATTCTGTTGCATGGGAACAATAAAAGATTTACACTAATCCATTTTAAATCTATTAAGTACTTCTATGACATACTTACTCTAAAAAACAAAATTTTGGCTTGCATTTCTCCAAAATTCAAGGCCTATGTAGTAATATAACTCACCAAGATCTTTCATTTCAAAAACTTGTGACATCTGCTCCTTGCTTTCATCAATTAATTTTCCTACATTTATTGTAATTATTAAATCATCAACATATAAGGAAATCATAGTATATACCCCTTCTCATCAAATTTGGTATACATATTTGGATCACTCTTGGTCCTCATAAAACCCTATTGAAGAAATAAAGAGTTTATCTTCTCATACCATGACCTAGGTGCATGTTTTAGTCCATACAATGCTTTCTTTAACTTAGACACTAAATGTTCTTGCCCATGTTCCACAAACCCTTTAGGTTGAGTAAGGTAAACCTGATCCTTTAACTCACCTTTCAAAAATGCAGATTTAACATCTAATTGGTGTAGCTTCCAATGGTACTTTGTAGCTAAAGAAATTAACAATCTGATAGTATTCAATTTAGCTATTGGTGCAAATGTTTTAGCATAATCAATACCTTATGTTTGTGAATACCCCTTTGCCACCAATATAGCCTTATATTTGTCTATACTACCATATGATTTAAACATGAGGTTTGTATATCCATTTGCATCCAATGGGATTTTTATGTTTAGGAAATTTAGTCAATTCCCAAGTATTGTTTTTCATTATAGATTCATATTCTTCCTCCATTGAATTTTTCCATTCATCATGTTCATTGGATTCATTAAAGCTCATGGGTTATATGGAATTTGAAATGATACTCATTAGGTCATAGTCTCTATACCTCTCAAGGAGCCAAACCTATCGTGAAGATATTTTCAACTGATTATCTTCCTCCCCACTTTGTGAAGATCTGTCTTCACCACTAGGTGAACTTTGACTGCTTGAAGTGTCCATATCATTGAGTCCTTCTTGATGCTACTGATATCTCTATGGTTGTGACTGCTACTGTGGTGGATGTTGTTTCAATTGTGGTTGTTGCTGTGATGGTTTATGTTTCTACTTCTCTTATTTAACTCCTTCATCAAGAAGTCTATGCCATTCCTCATGACTGTTGTTGTCATGATTTCCTACTTCCTTCTCATGGAAAATTACATTTCTACTCACAAATACTTTGTGAGTAGAAGAACCAAACAGTTTGTATGCTTTGAATTCAGAACAATACCCTATGAAAATACATTTAATGGATTTATCATTCAATTTATTCCTATTCTCCTTTGGAATATGTGCAAAATCCTTACACCCAAATACTTTCAAATTATGAACTGCAGGTTTGGAACCATGCAAGGCTTCGAAAGGAGTAATATTATCAAGACACTTTGTTGGACTTATATTCTTTAAATAAACTGAAGTACTTATGGCTGTAGCCCAAATTGCATTCGAGAGATTCTTACCTTTCATCATACTACATGCACATACTACTAGAGTTCTGTTTTTCCCTTCAACAACTCCATTCTGCTGTGGAGTGTGGGGTACTGTAAATTGTTGTACTATTCCATGATCTTTGCAATATTTGATGAATTCCCTTGATTTATCTTATTCCCCTTGATTTGAACAAATTATTTTGATGGATTTTCCTATCTTTTTTTCCACCATGGTTCTAAATTCCTTAAAGTACTCAAAAACATCACTTTTCCTTCTAAGGAAATAAACCCATGTGTATCTCATGCAATCATCAATAAATAATAGAAATTAAAATTCACCTCCTAAAGACCTAGTCTGCATAGGTCCGCAAACATAAATATGCACAAGATCTAACACATATCTCTTTTTCCTATCAGGATTAGAGGGGAATTCATCTCTGTGCATATTTCCTAATGCAAATCCTTCACAAGAAACATTCTCATTTTTTAACAAGGGAAGTCCTTCAACCATATTTTGTTTTTGTAATAACAATAAATCATGATGATTGATGTGGCCATACCTTTGATGCCAAAGAGTCTTTGTTGGCATAGTTGTAGAATTTAGTGTGTGATGTTCTTTGCTGGTAACATCAAGCTTGTATTCCTCCTTCTCTGACTCTCATTACAACAGTTCTGTATTGGTCTAGCAGATCCGTCACTATGCAATAATTATTGAAGAATTCAACCTTCAAGTTCTGATCTGTAATAGCGGACATAGAGATCAAATTTTTCTTTATCCCAGGCACATACACAACATTGCGAATGTGACAAACAATACCATTCGACAATGTTACTAGAATATATTTGTATCCCTTGATCTGATGAGCACGGTTTGTTGGATCATGTTGTCATTGATGCCAATGGTTTGTCATTGATGCCAATGGTTTGATTACTTGGGAGATTGTTGGATCATATGTCATTGATGTAAATGGTTTGGTTTGATT
>JZKD02S2302444.1:235106-248442 GCA_000966675.3 Picea glauca | reverse complement strand
ATGAATAAATGTTGAATGCTAATTGATGAGTTTTTGTGCAAGAGGGCAGTTTTGGGAAAAAGAGCCCCACACTCATTCACCCCCCCTCTAAGTGTGGTAGGTGTGTCCAACACGGTTATCTCCAAGATATATGTTGGCACCATTTTGTGTTTCTTTAAAATTAGTATATCACTTCTTATTACATGTCATATGTATTGATGCTCTGGAATCGACAAACCAGGCATCAAAATCATCAGTTTCAACAGACAAAGCAACATTAGAAACAATAGTCTAAGATCCCGTGAATCAAAATTTGGGGGTTCATCAATATCATCACTAGCAATAAAAAATCTGAGATCATGATTTGAATATTCTTCCGCATAATAACCTGAATATTTTCTAGGTTTATTCATAGCCTCATCACTCTTCTTCTTATGACAATTTCTAATAATATGTCCAGGTCGACCACAATAAAAACAACTCTTTGACTCATTTTTTTTATATGGTATACCTTGATTCGGCCTTGGAGATTGTCTTCTCTGTGATGAACTGCCTCCTCTGCCTCTTTCTCATGATCTCCCTCTTGGGGATCTCTTATTTGACCATAGTGCCAAGTCTGAATTCTAGGGCTTCAAATTCACATGCTTATCTTCCTCTTCCAGTAAAATACCTGTTAATTATTCAAAAGTAGGAGGTTTCTCCTTTGCTGTGAGACCTGTTATAAACATCTGATAGTATTATAACATACCATTTAAGGTAATTGTGACAATATAAATGCTATAAACTATTTCCCCTATATTTCCTAGCTTGTCTTTCACCTCTTTAATGCAACCCAAAAATGAACTAACAGATTCATTCCCATCCATCTTAATTCCTAGCAATTTAGTTTTCAGGAAAAGAATACTATTTGTATTGCTAGTTTCATACAAATATTTAAGCGTTGTCTATGTTGTTGTCGCACCTGTAGCTGCATCGTATTTCGCTTCATCTCCCTTCTCAATCGTCCATACACCATAACCTTCCATCAAGGTCTGCATTTTGAAATTCCAATTGATGAAATTCGAGCCATCTAATTTATTGGCTTCGTTGAGGTAGGTCTCTGCTAGGGGATTCTCCATCTCCAAAAGTGTCTTCTTGTCCAACCAATGAATGGATCCTTGTATCACCAAATACAATTCAATCCTGAAGGCGGTGAATCACCAAGAATACGCAACTTTCATCAATTTTCTCCTGTGTTGAGCAGTCTGTCGCCTTGCCTTTGGATCCATCGCTCTATATCTATCTTGGAAATACTACTGCTTGGAATGAAGAGGTTGTTGATCATCTGAATTCTCTCATGCTCTGCAACCCACTCTTGAAGTGACACTTAATGATGAAGCATCATCATCTCGTGTTGCATTCCCTTCCAGACTCAACCAATTTCCAATTCAAAGGAGGAATGCCTTTTGCATTGTCAAATTTTGAAGATCACCAGATCGGATTTGCTCATGGCCCTCCTCCCAATCTCGTGACTCAGCAAAAATGGGGCTCTCTCTACAAACCTTGCGACACAGTACAAATGGATCGCAACCCTTCTCCTTCCCTTTGCAGCAAAAAACTCACGCTTCCCACAAACTCACGCTTCTCAAAGACGGTCGACACTCCTAGGACTAATGAAGGGGATTACTAGCGCTCTTTCACTATGGGAGAGGGAGTTCTATTTTGAAATAGAAGCACTCATTGAGTGTGGATGGGGGAGCGCTAGCGCCCTAGTGCTCTGAGATGCATACACCAGGTGTGCGACCTTCACAAGAATTGAAATTTCATAAGTGTGAGAGCATCAACATGCCTCTAACATTGCATAAGGAGTGCTGGTGATTTTATACTTAATCAATTCACGATATTGCACTAGGGATCTGGTTCTCATGGATCTCACCTCAGGGATCTCCAATGCAGCTCCGATACCAACTTAAAATTAGGAGAAAACCACACAGGTGAGATTACACTCACAATCTATTATTCAATGAAGACAAATTACATCATAATATAGAAATCCGATCTACTTAGGCAGTTACAACAAATAATGAGAAAATAGGATCTACATTAAACACTAGGTAGAGTTTATCTATGTAACTAACTAGTGCTCCATTATTTCCAAGTCAACTAAGGGATTTGGAACGTGGATTTGATATTGTTGTTTCCACTCCCGGAAGACTAAATGACATTTTAGAAACCAAAAAAGTAAACCTTAAGAAGATTTCATTCTTGGCACTTGATGAAGTTGATCGTATTCTTGATATGGGCTTTGAGCCATAGATTCAGAAAATTTTGAATGAAATCCCACGTCAAAGGAAAACCTTGATGTATGCTGCAACTTGGCCAAAGGAGGTTCGAAAGATAGCTCGTGATTTGTTGATTAATCCTATTCAGGTGACTCTCAACAATTGATGAGTTAGCTGTGAATAATTCCATTACTCAGGTATGCCAATTTCTGAAGATTATAGCTGCACTATGGTTCTAGTGTTTTATTTTTATACGACACTTGGAACTGTATTTTCCAGTATGTTGAAGTAGTTTCGCCAATGGAGAAACAAAGAATATTGGAACAAATTCTTCGGGCACAGGAGCGAGGGTCAAGAGTTATAACATTTTGTTCAACAAAAAGGTTATGTGACAACCTTGCCCGAAGTCTTGGTCAACAATTTGGAGCTATTTCTATCCATGGGAACAAGACTCAAGGGGAGAGAGATTGTGTTTTAGGCAAGTTCAAAACTAGAAAATCCCTTGTGCTAGTCGTGACACATGTGGTTGCAAGAGGGCTTGATATTAAAGATATACGGTATGTGAAATTTAAGATATGTCAATTCGAAATTTAGATTTCCCTTTCATAATGGTTTTAATGGTGTTCTGATGTATTTCTCTGCCAAAATGGTCTTTCAGGGTGGTGATAAACTACGACTATACGATGTGGTAAAAGGAGAGGATTTTAACAAGTTGAAGAAGGAGGCTTACTAATATATGGGGGATCCAGTTTTGAAGAGGGGTTATGGAAGAAAGTGTTATGCATTTTGGTACAATTGTATATTGAGGCTCACATCCATTGAAGCTGATGCAGAGCACTCATGTGATGTGGGTTCATGAGTCCTTGTCTAATTCTTTCACTTGGCTCACTAATGTACACATATATTGGTGCCACAAAATGTTGATATATGCCATGTGTGACACCGACAGTTTCTCTATAACATGGGCGATGTCCAAAGGTAAACACAAAGATAGGTATCATCTCTTTCCTTAAACCTCAATGTCTTCCAATAAAGGGCAGGAACAAGAAACCAACTCATGGAAGCCTGAATGAATCGGTCAAACATCTGAGTGAAAGGAATAGGCTCTGATGCAGATTGCATACCTTGTTCAATGAAGATTGCATACCTGGATACCTCTTCTCCACCTCCCTGTATAATATGTATGCACATTGGCTACCTCCTCACGGACTAAGTACCTCTCCATTGTCTCACCGCCTCAATATCCAATTTAATATATGTGAGCTTCTTCAGGTTTTTTCATGGTTTTGAATAATAGCGTGGTAAATTTTTGTAGGTTGGTATTGTGTGTTAGAGGAATTTTTCGGTAAGAATATCTGTCGTGTTTCTCCATGCGCTATCCATGCAGTCATGAATATGACAAGTGGCCCATCTTTTAATAAATTATTAACTTTTTGTTAAAAAAACAATTCACCGATTCTATCTGGCATTTTATTAACAATTCATCCCAGATGTGCCGAATGAGAACTGATTATCTCGTGAATATGTCATGAATATGACAAGTGGACTATTAATTGATGAGGTTGATTCTGTTGTGTTTTCTTTTTTGTCCCCTTTATGTCCACTATATATCCTATGCTCTTCCATTCAATGAAGTTATGAATGACCTTAAGCTCTTTATTATGTATTTTTTGAGGTATTGTGTTATGTCCACTATATATCCTATGTTCTTCCATTCAATGAAGTTATGAATGAACTTAAGCTCTTTATTATGTATTTTTTGAGGTATTGTGTCAATGTGTTTGGTTTCCTGTCTAGTTAGTGATGAATGTCCTTGTTCTCTAAGAAGTCGCTAGTTAAATAATTTTAATTCTTTTTCAATTGTAAATGACCTATATATTTTGGTGAAAGAAGTAAAAAAGGTTTCTTATCATTCTTATCATGAATATCACTTGCTTGCTTGCAGGTGCTGCAGAGAGGCATGTACATAATGCACTGCAAGGACTAATTGGATAGTCAACAATACCTAATGTCTTCATTGGTGAGAAGAACCTCCTATAAATTGCAATTATATAGGCAGAATAAGTTCATAAAACTTCGTATCAATGCTTTTTAAAGGTATCATTTTTCAAAATTACATGATGTAGGATGGCATGTATATAGTTTTATCTTTGAGTTGTGGATAAGCTTGGTTGTTGGATGGCTAGGTGGTGACTTGAATATATGTAATTAGGGTGTAATTAGGGTTTTGTTTCACTGAAATGGATTACTTTGGTTATTCTGATGGTTGGGCGTTATGTATTTTCTTTAGGCATGTGGTTCTCCCTCCTAAAATTTCCAAATTAATTTCCAAGAACCGACTTCTCAATGAAGTAAGTAGTACATTTTTGTTCTCGAATTCTATTTTTAATGCAATGCATTTGTGTTTTAGCATAAATTTTGAATTTTTTGCCAAATTTATATTGTTTTTGGTTCAGAAAAAATGGCGAGCCATTGGAGTTCAGCAGTCTCGTGGATGGGTGCACTATGCCATTCATTGCCCTGACCTACACATTATGTTATTCAAAAGGCCTTCGAGTTACCAACAAAACCAACAACAACATGATGGGGCTCAATCTCAACCAATGGGTCGGAAATCCCAGTGAGTTTTATTGTGGGTGTTGATAACAGTTTCAATGTTTTGTTTGAAACTAATCAAGATAGTCTTTTCAGGGTATTTTACTTCTTTTTCCTTGCAGTGTTTGTATATTAGAGTGATGACTTTCTTCATCAAAGCTAGTCTATTGTTTAGTTAGTACGCTTGAAAATGAATCTCTAGGACATATTTTTCTAGACTATTATGAACTATTGCTTCTAAACTGTAGAAGACGATTATCTTATACTTGTGGTTATGCATACTACGTTTGCAGTAAATTGCACATAACTGTTAACTGCTATATAGTGTACCAAAGTATATTCATTTTTCACATTTCTTTGGTTTTCTATGTTAATGAACATTCTCTGCCCCAGGAACATGTTATGAGAGGTTTTATCATAAAACCATCATATGTCTACTTCGTTCCTTTCCCAAAGTGATCCTTGTATTCATATTATGTGGAAAGGAGCAGACTTAGTTCTTGTCTATTTTATTATGTATAGTCAGTTTGTTCAACTGTATGTTCTTTTCTTTTTTTGGTGTAGTTAATTTTGTGTAGTGTGCATTTAAGAAGGGAAGAGTAACACTTAAACATTATTCAAAGTAATAATAATAAGTTTCTTTAATTTAAATTATTTCTCTGTATTGATTTATTTTCACAGTAAATATATACTAGATTTTTCTTTATGTCTAGAAAATCAAGATTCTATAAAATTATCTTTTTTTTTCTTTTTATAAGTAAGATTGTATAAAAAATCTTCCAAAATCAGAGTTTACAAAGTCCTCCCTTTGTTCCATCCTGTAAACACTGATCTGCCCCAAGGGGAAACGAGCTCAACCAGCCAGACAGTTCCAAAGTTTAAATCTTAAACTACCAAACATAGCAAAATTTCTACTGACATATAACAAAGGAAAAATTCAGGCCCCTAAGGGTGACCAACTTAACAACAATAGACATAGACAGTAGATAATATAGATGGCATCCATCAGAAAAAACCACAGTTAAACATGTAGCATAATAAAGTAGACACCTGTACATATCACTTAGTGGGGCTGCAGTGCAGCCACACGTCCATGAAGGAGGCATCGAGTGTTGAGTCCCCAAGAGGATCTGACTCCTCCTCGACTGGTGTCCCATCCATATGCATTGCGTCCTCTGGCTAGACTGGTGGTGCATTCTCCTCTTGGCCTAGTGTGCCATTCTCTTAAGTCCCCAGTGGGGGGGCTGGTGCCAATATTGGTGTCTCAACTCCTGCTGCATGAGGTTATTTTGTTGGGGGGTGGTGAGCACCCTGCAATGCTGAGAGAAATTGCAGGAATTGTGATGCTTTTCCATCCAGAATCTCCAGTCGAACCCGAAGGTCATCCATGTCCTGACGCAAGTCAAAGACCAAGCCTTGCAGCAGTGTGAGGCCTGTTTGCATTTCAAATTCTGGCTCGGCGTGGGAGTGAGGCCGCTGATGTGAATCCTGGATTTCTTCAAGGTCGTCATCTTGAGAATGAGCATCGAGTAGTAGGGCTTGAAGCGAATAGGAGGGTGAGCGGGCCGACGAGTTGGGAGGAGCCACTGGCACTGGGTGCGATGTAGAGGCCAAATTTTTGAGGGGTCCTGGGTTGAATCCTAGAGAGTTCCATGATAATTCAAGCCACTCCATCCTGTAAGAAAACGATGATGAAAGGGGTGGGAGGCTATTGGGAGTGTGATTCAATGGCACCAAAGAGGAGGATGAGGTAGGGGACGAGGAGGAGGAAGTGTGGGAGGGTGCAGGTGGGGGGCGAAGGACCAAAAGTGGTTGGTTGGTCTGCCATGCCGAACCTCATTTGGAATTGCCTCTCTGCCTTGGAATCTTTGAAACACAAAGAGGGTGGAAACAACTAGGAGGGAGTGACAACAGGTAAAGGAGCTGCTGGGTAGGAGGCCAAGCTTTGGAAAAATAAACCAGAATAGAATGAGGCAACCAACACATCTGGTGCAATTCATAAAACCGGAGGAGATGGATCAATCCACAAAACCAACACATGTGTAGAGTGAAATCAGAACAATGGCGTTGGTCCATCGAGGGGATGTCAAGGAAGAGCAGGGCACATTGAGATTAATGGCGCCATTTCTCATGCAATGTTGACTTAAAATCATTAAGGTGGCAGGAGGGGGAGGCACACATCTGTCACATGGTTGATGCCATGGTGGCTCTCTCCTGGATGCTCCTCTGGATGCGTGGTTCCCACTATCACCCCATCTGGGGAGTTGTTGACGGTTAGAGATTTTGTCTGGCATCTCTGAAAGATAGGGTGCATCTGGTGGGTAGGGGCCTGGAAAAGAAGATCTGGTCCCTTTCCTTATACTCCAATATTGGCCAGCTCGTCTGCAATATTGGAGTAGAAGATCTTGTCCCTTTCCTTCTACTTGAGAATCTCCTTCCACTATGATTTTGTTGTAGTTGTTCTCTGTGGCTAGTTGTAACCCTATTGTTATCCCCCATAGTTCTGTTGCATTGTTTGTGGTGTGGCCTAAATTGCCTACGATGATGAGAATGATGTTCCCCTCATGATTTTGAAAAACCACACCAAATCTTTCCACTCCTGGGTTCCCTTTGGAAGCTCCATAAAATTTTACCTTGATAAAGTCCGGTGGAGGGGGGGACCATTGGGAAGGAATATCCCCTCTAGGAAGACTACGAGGAGGGGGGGGACAGAATTTGATTGTTGATGAGTTTCTAGTTATTCATGATGCTTTGTTCTTGGGTGGGGAAGGTTAGGTCCGCCTTAGACCAATGCTACAATATGATTGTTTCCATTATGTTGTGACAGATTTGGGTCCATCCGTGCTACCAATTGCTCCAGGTATTCCTAAAGATTCATCGATTTCTTTCCTTCCATAGTTTCCAATGGATAAAACCAGGGAGCAGCTACCAGATGGGATTTAGGACCGGTGACTGAAAATCCACATCTCTCCATTGTTCAATGGTGTTGGTTATGCTATCCCTCTTATGATCCGAAGTGCACATAATGGTTGCGTAGTGATCCCAAACTTTAGCGCTGAAGGGGCAGGTGTTAAGAAGGTGATTCATGGTTTCTGCCTCTACCAAACAAAGAGGGAAAATAGACGATCCTGTAAATCCCCTTTTAGTTATATTATCCAAAGTGAGAATGCTTCTGTGTGCCACCAACCAAAGGAAGAAGTTGGTTTTTGGCCAGTGTTTCAGAGACCAGATTTTGCACCAGAAATTCCTTGGGGAAGAAAGATAGAGATTGGATTTTATAGCGTAGGCCTCTTGGATGTTAAAAGTTCCCCTTGGTGAGTTTCCCTAGCGTATTTTGTCCTCACCTTGCATGAGGGGAATTTTTCGTGCGTTGATCATGCTGTGCCAAGGATGAAGGTCCACTTGTGCTTCGACATGTAGTTCTTCTTTGTTGGAATTCCAACATCTCTAGGTGACATTCGTGGGTTGTCCCTCCAGTAGTTTGCCACTCTTGTCAGTCCTTCTTGAGTAGCTGAGGTGCATAAGGTAACGACCCATTATTCTTGCACTAAAACTGGTGATTGTTGCCAAGAATCATTCCAAAAGAGGGCATTCTGACCATTCCAGATTTCCCAGAAGGCGTGGTTGACTACAAGGTGGCGATTTTTCCTGGTAGCTATCCATATCAGGAAACCTGTGGTATCTTCGTTCCAGCGAATAAGGCTTCTTTCTGTTGCATTGGGAGTATACTTTCTTTGCCATAGCCTGGCTCAGAGGTCCTGAGGTGTTTTCATCCATCTCCACTAGATCTTGGCATTGAGTACTTTATTCACAATTGAGGGGTCTATGATTCCCAAACCCCCTTGTAGCTTAGGTCTGCAGATATTTTCCTAGCTTATTAAAGCACATTTCTTCCCCCCTTTGAGCCCCTGCCATAGAAATTTTCTTTGCAATGCTTTGATGGCGTTGAGTATGAAATTAGTGGTTGCAAAGGCTAAGAAGGTATAGAAAGGCATAGCTTGTAGGACTGATTTGAGAAGGATGAGGCGTCTGGTGAGGTTAAGAGCTTGATAAGTCCAAGAGGAAATTATTTTTGAAAAGGAAGTGAGGAGGATTTCCCACGAGTTGTTTTTAAGGGCTCTATCTAGGAGGGGGATTCTGAGATACTTGGATGGAAGGGAGCTTCGGGTGAAACCCAGGATTTTAGAGATGTGGAGATGAATCGACAAGGGAGTGTTGAAAAAAATTATTTGGGATTTCACCTTGTTGATTTCCATCCCAGAAGCCTCATGGAAGGTGTGGATGATGGAAAGGAAAGTGTGGGTCTCATGGACTGTGGGGGAGCCCATCATCAGAGTGTCGTCCACAAATTGACTATGTGAGATCGGAGGTTGGATGCCATGCAGGGGAATCCCTTTTATCGTTTTGTTTGCTACCGCAACTTGAATGGAACGACTGAGGCCTTCTGCCAAGATAATGAAGAGGAATGGGGAAAGAGGATCCCCCTGCTTGATTCCTCTGGTGGGGGAGAAAGGGTGAGAATGAATTTCATTGACAAGGATCCAAGAGGTGAGGTTCAAGATCCAGTCTACCCAAGAGGGGTCGAAACCAAAGGCGAGAAGCATTGTGCACATATAGTCCCAACTTAACTTATCAAAAGCTTTGGAGAGGTCCAGTTTTAAGAGCATACCTAGAATACAAGTATTTTGTAAAGAGTGTATAACTTCATGAGAGAGGATGATGATGTCCAAGATCTGTCTTCCTTCCACGTACCTTGATTGTTCTGGCAATATGATGAAGGGGAGGATAGGCTTCAGTCCCCTTTCTATCACCTTGGTTAGGAGCTTGTAGATAATGTTGCAGAGGGCGATCGGTCGAAACTGCTTGGGGTGGCTGACAAGGTCTTGTTTAGGGATGAGGGTAAGAAAAGTGGCATTGAGGGCCAGGATGACTTGACCTGAAAGTCTGGAGTCTTCAATGATCTCCCAAACTTCTTCTCTGAGCATTGGCCAACAATGATGGAGGAAATCTAAAGTGAATCCATCTGGCCCCGGGGATTTGCCCTTGGGGGTGTCCTAGAGTGCCTGATCAACTTCTTCTAGTGTGATGGGCCATGTCAGTGCCACGTTCTATTCTTCTAATATTAGGGAGGGTAGGTGCTGCGTGATCTAGGCGATGGATTGAGTTATGTCCTTTTGAGGCTCCTTCAAGAGGTCTTGATAATAGGTGACCAACTCTTCTTCCATCTCCTCATGGGTGTGTAGGGTTTTCCCATTTTTTGAGATAAGTTGAGTGATATGATTGGCATGTCTTCTTTGGATGGTGGATCTATGGAAGAACTTGGTTTTTCTATCACTCTCTTTGAGCCATTGGATATGGGACTTTTGCCTCCATAAGATTTCTTCTTGGGCTTTTCTTGCCTCTTCCTATGACTTGAGGTCTTCAGATAAACCTTTATCTTGGATTTTTCTTTGGACGGTACTCATTTTCTCTGTTAGATGTCTTTGGGCCTCAAAGATGTTGCCAAAATTTTGTTTGTTCCAGGTTTTGAGTTTCTGTTTGAAGTTCTTGAGTTTCTGTTGAAACCTATACATCTTGGCGTCGTTAGACACAACTTCCTCCCTCCACCAGGTGTGAGCGTTCTGCTAGAAGTCTAGGTGATTGAGCCATAATTGCTCGAGTCTAAAGGGTTTTCGACCTGGATTTTTCGAGATGTCCAACCAAAGTTGGATAGGCCAATGGTCTGACCCATGAAAGTCAAGGATGCTAGCTTCCAAAGCTGTACCCTCTAGTACAATTTGAAGGACATGGGGGTGGGCTTTGATCCACTTATGTGTGCACGGGTCACGATACTAATATAGTATCTTTGGGTGCAACCACACATCCGACCACTACCTCAAGGTGCCCCCATGGCTCCAAATAAAACCCTCACTAGAATTGAACCTTGCCCAAGGATAAAAAACTCCTCTCTTTCCACCATTAAATCCAACCCCTTTAGACAAATTATCTTATTTTATACATGCTTGCAGAGTCCTTAATTTAAATATATTAAGATGCAAATAGTCAAGAAAATGACTTGTTATTCGGGTTACATCACACAATTAACCTTGTCTTTACCAAAGACAGTTTTTACCTTCTATTGGAAAGCTGGGCTGTTTAAGTTACTCACCTTATAAGATTTTTTAACCTTAATTTTGATATTTACATTACCTTAATTTTGATTTTACATGCATGTACTATAAGCCTATACTATAAACCTAGTACAAATGTTGTACCATCGCAGATAGCTCTTTTATAATTCTATTGAATTTTCTAGACATAATGGCATAGTTTGTTTCTTTTTGCATGGCATGCCATGAAATTGATGGTTAGCCTGGTTAGCCGAGTTCTTTGATCATGACTTACGATCGCGATTGACTCTTAATAGTTGGAAGTCAACGGTACTGGAGTTGTAGGATGTGTTGCATTTTAGTTTTGGTTTGGCTTTTTTTATAATTTACAGCTAGTGGACGAGTTGGACGAGTTGCTTTGTAGTTATTTTCTTGTTTATATTAAAGTTTTTATGGTTCCCTAATAAATTGTCATAAAGACTAGGTGTCTTAAAGATTATAAGATGAATAAAACAGAACAGCAACAGAAAGAAAACTCCATGTCCTAGATTGAATGCACATTCTACTAACCCTAAAAACAGGTTTTGACAACACCAAGCATCGAGCATAAGGAAACAAATAATATTACATACTGGTTTCAAACTAGTTTCCAACCTGGAAATTGTTAGAAAGAAAACGGCATTACAAAAATGGAACCCATAATCCCATAAACAATCATTCTCAAGCATATCCAAGCCATAATCGATGAGATCGGAAGCTCGATGGACACTCAAATCCGTAGGTAGGTAACGGTGACAGGGTACGCGGATGCCTCACCTTCTGCTTTACTATCTATGTACGGCTCAGGTGTATAAAAAGAATGCTCTCTCCGACTTAAAAGGAAATATGATCCACTCCAATTCAATTGAGGGGTTAACTAATATTTCAATTTATCGTTAATATTTCAATTTATCGTTAAATGGGTAGATTGTAGATTTTGTCAATTTCGAACAAAGTCAACTGAAGTCAACAGTTGAATTTGCAAAGCCAACCAAAATTAACAATTGATTTGGTCAATGTCCATTGGAGGGACAGAATCTGCAATCTAGTTAAATTCAAACACTTGAATTCAAATGTATTAAATATGAATATTCAACCACATGCAATAGCTCAATCCTTATACCTTCTTATGTGAACTGCAATAGCTCAATCCTTATACCTTGTTATGTGAACTGGGTGGTAAATAATATTGTTAATCTAAAAATCAATTCTTGTACCTGGTTATGTTAAACTGTGTGGTAAATTATTTTGTGAATCCAAAACATAATATTTAAAAAATATTAATAATATTTTGTGATGACTTTGAAGAGGGTTGAGATGTTACAAAGTATCATCTGGGATGAGACTAAGGGCATTTGTTTTGAGATCAGGGATACAATACTCACAGTGATACCCCATAGGAAGTAGTCGCCTTATATAGATATAGATAGTATGAAGGGTACAGGACCTGGCACTTTTGATTGGTCCTGCTTCCAAAACCTTGTTATTTACCTATTATAAGGGAGAGGCAGGTGGATCAACAACTGAAACTAGGGATTTGGGAAGTTTGTAAAAGAAAAGAGGCAGTTGCATGCAGCAGAGGCAGTCTTGTGCACGGTTTTGGAAGGGCCCTAAAGGCAGGCAAGAACTCAACAGCACCCGAGAGACAGATCTCAATCAAAGGTTCTTTATAATACAATTTTGGTTCGGCAGCCCTGAGCCTTTGATGCATAATACAAGGTTAAAAGTTATGATCCAAAATTTCAGGGTTCTAGAAATAATGTGACAATATATATAACTCATTTTATAATTATAATTTTTTATAATATATATATAAGAAATTTAAAAAAAATATATATTATAATAATTGAAATGAATATTGTGGAGGTCTTAGAAGGAACAGAAAAATCATATGGAATTAATGTTAAGTGTAGTTAAATGAAACTTAAGTAGTTAAGAGGATCTCTTTCCCAAATTCAAATTTTATTTTATAATACACTTGTTTTCTTTATTTAAATTAATTATTAATTATTAATTTTATCTTCAACTAAAAAATAAAAAATAAAAATATAATTTTATGATAAAAAATAAAAAATATAAATATAATATAAATAAAATAGATATAAAAAAATGTTTAATAAATAAAAATTTAAGAATTAAAAATTATTATAATAATAAGTTAAATAAAATAAATATATATAAATATAATACAAATAATACAATCATGAATAAATGAAATGAATATTGTGGAGGTCTTACAACGGACCAAAAAAAATCATATTAATGGGGAATTAATATTGAGTGTAGTTAAATGAATCTTAAGTGGTTGAGGGGATCCCTTTCCCAAATTCAAATTTTATTTTATGATACACTTGTTTTTTTTTTTTTTTTTTT
>JZKD02S2302444.1:198643-231694 GCA_000966675.3 Picea glauca | reverse complement strand
ATGCTCTTACAAACACAAATGGAGATACTACTGCACTTAAAGGAGATAATGTGGACATCGATCTCGACGGCCTCATAGAGTAAATATCCCAACGCTTGGAATTCTCACCGCTATCATCGATAGTCCATACCCTAATAGTCCATACCACACATACTATCGTGAAGAAAGAAAAGTAGAGCAAAGAAGGTAGAGGAGTGGGCTATTTAATTTGATTGAAATAAACAAAACGTGGAGAGATGAACGGGTAAATATTACCGCGGCATCATCTTTAGAGCCGTTGGGAAACAAAGAGCCGTTGGGAAACAAAACGGTAATTATAAATTTTAAATTTACACTCATTCATTTACCGCGGTATCATCTTTAGAACATTTGGAAAACAAAATTTTATAACGGTTTCATCAATTGTGTCATTATTATTATCCACCGGATATACAATTTAAACTTTTAATTTAAAAAATATAAATTCCTTCTTGTGCTAAGTCTCATAAAAAAAAAAAGCAATATCAATGATCATGAAGAAATGTTTATCTAACTGTCGTGAATTGACCTACTGAAATGTTGAAACTAATGAAACATATCAATGATCATGAAGAATTGTTTATCTAACTGACATGAATTGACGTACTGAAATCTTAAAACTAATGAAACGATCATGAAAAAAAGTTTATGTAATTGGCATGAATTGACCTACTGAAATCTTGAAACTAATGAAACATAGAAAATCATATTTTTAATAGTAAAAACAATTATTTAATATTAAAATACATAATTTACAAATAAATATAATATTCATTTAAATAATATTATAATTAAAAAAAAAATTATATAAACATATATATTTAAAAAGATTATAATCATTTATTATGAATTTTAAAACAAAGATGCAAGTTTTTAACTTAAACAAAATGTTAAAATTGAAACTAGTGAGATGTGTTAGCTTTTTTACTTAGTTCACAATTTAATTAAAAAATATTATATTAATGAAATTTTTGTATGTTACTTATTCAAAATATTATATTAATGAATTTATATAACACTTATTTTTAATCATTGATTTATTTCCAATATCATTGAATAATAATGTAGATTTGTAATTTGTCTCCATGGTGTAGAGGAGTCGGTGAGGGAGTGTATTGTTAAGATATTATGTAAGTGAAGTTACTGGTTTGAAACTTCCGGGGACAACTCAAATCTAGTCATGTGAAGGGATGATGCGGTCCAGGTGCGATTCTTAGAAATTTAACTCAATTTTTAATGTCTAAATTTTGAATTACTACAAATGTTTTTGTTAATAATAACTTAGAATGAGTTTTCTTTTCTTTAAGAATTTAAAATGGCTTTTCATTTATTGAGAATACTAAGATTACCATTAAATAACAACTCTTATTTTTCCAATCACATGTTTTTTTATCAATTGGTTATTTTTAATAATTTTTAACACATAATATTGGTATTGGTAGTATTGAGATGGACATTTTGAAATTCAAACAAAATCATATTCAACTTCCCCTTTGAGTCATATTGTGTCATTGTTTCTCTAAGTGCATATTATATTCTATCAAAATCCTTTTAAAATTATAATAATGAAGGGCTCTATCATTAGTAATTTAATTAAATTTTTTTAAGTCAAAACTCTCTTGGATTTTTTTTATAATTATTTTTATACTTAATATGGAGTTGAAAAGTGGAATTTAAATAAAATATCAATAATAAAAAAAATATTTCAATTTAGAGCATAAACACATTGTTCACATTACGTTTCTTATTGCTTGAATATGTGCTTTTTACATCCGTGTAAGAGGGAGATGTATAACTTAATATAGAGTTAAGAACTGAAATTAAAAAAATAAACATTATTAACAAAAACATTTTAACCCCCATCACAAATGAAAATTTCTATATAAATCTTAAATTTTATTTATATATGATGATTATGATTGATGGTGGTGGTGGTTAAAGTCCATCATCATTGTTCTATGAAACCTTAATGATTGAAAAGTATTGAGAGAAATGTTCCAAGATCACTAAACTTCCATAGCTTAGAAGGTTAGTGGGTATTTTGACAAATATTTTTAAATTGAGATCTAATTTGGGTGGCACTCTAGGAGAAAGTGCTTTTCATATTCAACCCTCTTTCTTTCACAATGGTGACATATATTCTTTCCTACCACTAAACTTTACATGGATTAGAAGGTTAGTAGGTTTTTTGACAAATATTTTTAAATTGAGATCTAATTTGGGTGGCACTCTAGGAAAGTGTTTTTCATATTCAACCCTCTTGCTTTCACAATGGTCACATATATTATTTCCTACCATGGTGTTTTGGGGATTTCCCAATGTCTACTATCACTATGGATCTCATGAGAAATAGTTCTTATTTTAGCCTACAATTAATCGCATCCTTATAATATCTTAGTTTTATTTTATCTTGTAATTCCTTATCACACCATAGATTCTGTAGAATAACTTATTCTTTTATTTCCCACTTAGCCATTGGTGATTTTGGCTACCTCTTGTCATCCACATTGTTTATTTTGTTCTTGTACATTAATGTAATGCTCATTAATCCTAATAATTAATCAAATAAATTATTATCCATGAAATGATCTATACACATGGTTGAATTCTTTGGTAAAATTACTAATAAATTCATAATTTATAATTGCATTTCTAGTTTTCTTTAATAAAAAAATATTAGGTAGAAAACTACTACATAATTCTCATTTCCTATTTCCCATGTATACTAGTTTTTGAAAATAATAATAATAACAATAATAATAGCATTATGCATCATAATTTTGAAAGTTTCCTAGAAATGACTTTTCATTTTCATGGTATGTTGTCATGCCGCGATAACTAATAATCATCATATATTGTCTAGGGATGATTTTATGGGATAAATTTCGCTCATGGGCTAATTTTCCATGTTTTTCCCCAAAAAGTGGTTCACTATTCAAAAAATGATTCGCCAGATAAAATTGTTTTACCTTAAAAATCACCAAAATTTTATACAAACTATATAAAATCCTTAGAAATTTGAATATGCCAAACATTTTATAGTTTTCATATGAAGGATTAGTAATATTCACCAAGGTTTCTACATTTTAAAATTTATTTTCATCCTTAAAATCATCCCTTAATTACTATCATGCGAGGATAACTAATAATCAAAGAAGTTTTAAGGGTCTTAAATAACTATCATTTAACAAACTTAAAAAGAAAGAGAAATCCCCATAGAATATTGTTCTTCCCCTCTTTATCAAGACTTGTTGGCAATCTTAATCAAGCATCATCTACAAATTAAAAAATGCTCATTTCATGATATATACAAATTCAAAAATGCTCATTTCATGATATAAAAGGATCTTAAAGGATCCAATGAATAACATTTCTTGTCCTTAATATCTTTGTAGGTTACTTAGAAAATAAAACTAAGATAGCTTTGTGGACACCTCCTTGTATAAAATAAGAAATCCTATGCTTATCGTATACTAATTGTCACAATTCTTCTACTAGATGTAACACTTAGAAAATTATTTATAGATAACTAGCTATGTATTTCATATAATTTTAAAAATTATCGAACTTAAGATAACCACCATTAGCACTCAATAGTTACACAAATCTCACTTACCAAAATCAATTCCTTGAATTTTCATTTTCTAGAACAACCTCAAACCCTCCACACATAGCCCATTTTGAACATACCCGTAAATTATAATAGTCCATGATACCACATTTTGTTCAATAATTTTGTCAAACACTTGGTGTGCATCCTCCAATCCTCTTTCGGGACTTCAACTCGATGCATCCCCGTAGAAGATGTGTATAAATATTTGATTCTTATAGGGAAATAATCTCCTCGATTTTATCAATGCTCCATTCATCAGCTCCAAATTCCCTTTTGTAACACCTTGTTTCCCCCAATCTGTAAAAATAACTATACTGGCCAAGTATTGTGGCAAACTCAGAAATGTGAATGTGTGATGTGAATGGAACTTGTGAAAAAGGTCGATGAATGTAAACAATATTATGAATATATATATTGCAGGACTGCTGAGAGGGGGATGTGCTGGAAAAGAGACCACAATAGTTGATGAAAGGTGGTGGAAGGCACCTGGAATGGTGGCGTTAACTTCCACCAAAACCAATACCGTATTTGGACTTCACTGGCCCAGAGAACCAAGAGTGGCTAGCTGGCCCCAAATTAAATGACTCACCAGGTTGGTAGGTAAATGGATCCCCATGAGTAATGAGGGATTGGGGCTGAACCACCCATCCGTAGAGTCCTCAAACCTGACCGCCATGAGGAAGATCATGCCACACGCAACCTTGCCGAAAAGAAAAAAGGCAGGAAGAGTGTGCGATCAGGGGGGCAGACGCGAGGGAAAGAGGAAGAGGAGAACTCTGGAAAAATACAGAGTAAGTGATAGCAGAGAAGAAGGAGAGTAACCTTCATTCTCGGTCACTGGAAAATAGGGACTCAGTCTCGCAGCATCATGGTCTCAGCTTGAGGGTGGCTAGTGGTAAATCCATTGGGATTTGTTGAGCCTATGGTTGGGTGGAAATGAGCACCGCTCTCAGCAGTTGCAATATCATCTGGTGTTATTTTTGATAAGTGTTTTACATCTTGCATCTTGAAATGTATATTCTGACATTTATGATCATAGTCTATGTAATTATAAATGGTTTCAGTATAAGACTGTCTATGTGGTGTTTTGACTAGAAATGGTGGTTGCATGCTTATAATGGAAAGACTACGTATGGCTTAAGTTTTATAAATTTCTATTTATATGTATACCGATCTAATTCAGACTTCAAGTCTGTTCTTGGGAAATCTATACCCTTATCCATCTCAGGTAATACCTTGGATAGATCTCCCCATAGAGACACCCTTCTTGGAAAGATTACCAAGAACATGAAAAAGGATTTGAAGGCGCAAGTCTTAGTAATCCTGCATGAGGAAGAATGATCCTCTTAAAATCCTGACATTTCGGCATTTCGGCACCGAGGAAACCAAAGGGAAAGAACCCTTGTCTTCGCAAGTCACAAAATCCCGATACTCGAAACCCCGATGCGCTTTGTGGCAGAAAGGAAGAGATTTGGACCGTTGGTCTTCCACATCTAGGGAGTAGCAAGAGAGTGCACAGCATGGGACAGATCTGAACCGTCAGATTTTAGTCAAAAAAACCGACAGTCGTTGGATCTGTCAGGAGATGCATGAGGGTTAAGCCTTCATGAACGGAGGCGAAAGTCCCGAAATAGGAGTTGGTATCGAGATTTCAGAGTTCGATATTTCGGAGGTCTTGAGGAAAAGAGATCGGGACACTCCATGGTGGAAGTCCCGAAATAGATCTGGACCATCCGATTAAGGGAGGACACATGTCGCGAGATCACCCATTTCGGGATTTCAGACTTTGGGATTTCGGAGGTCTCGAGGACAAGAGATTGGGACACTCCATGGTGGAAGTCCCGAAATAGATCTGGACCATCCAATTAAGGGAGGACACATGTCATGAGATCACCCATTTTGGGAATTCGGACATCAGGAAACAAGAGAGGAAGGTGAGCATTTTGACTTCGCACTTGGAAAAGTCCTAAAACGATTTGGACCATCCATTTGTGGAGGACACGTGGCGGAGATTGAGAGTCCATCGGTATTTCGGATACCGAGGATTCGAATCGACAGAGGATTTGTGTCACTGGGGGTTGCAAGTCGCGAAATCGCAAAACTACGAGGACCGTCCATCTGAGGGAGGACATGTGGCAACAATCCAAGATTTCAGGGAAATCTCAAAAGGAAGAGTCCATTGGGATTTCAGAAATCGGGAATTCGGGAGTCTCGTTGACAAGAGGTCGAACTCTCGTACTGATAAATCCAGAAAAAAATAGGACGAATGTCTTATGAGGAGTGGTCACCTGGATTAGGGCATAGCCAGGAGGGAAAATGTGATAAAGGCCATTTCGAGAAATCAAAAATCAGGAATTTGGGAGTCCCATTGACAAGAGGTCGGGCTCTCGTATTGATAAGTCCCGAAGGGAATAAGACTACAGTCTTATGAGAAGTGGTCATATGGGCCAAGGTATAGCCCAAGGGGCTAATTGCTGATCAAAGTCTTTTCAACATTTTGACATTTCGGGGTTTGCAGAGTCGAGAGACTCGACTCACTTATATCGCTGAGTCGTGAAATGAGAAAAGGCGCCTAGTTGTTTAGCCGGTGGTCATAACTGACGATCACATAGAGGTGGAAAAAGGGAAGAGCTAGCCTATGCTAAGCCTCATAGGACTTCGGGGATTCTGTCCCTCGAAAAAAGGTGAAAATTTTATTATGTCGTAGTGGGTGTGTTACAAATTGGTATCAGAGCATGGTTACAACACTTGGCCTACTTGGGCTCATGAACGAGTTGTGCATAAGCTCTGTTTGGAAAACTCCTAAAAGGAGTGACCCCTGTCTTAACCTTCCTAATCAAAAGACAAAGTTAAGAATGAAAAAACCCTATTGTGTGTATGTACATGTGAAAATATGAATTATGTACTGGTTATAAATAAATATAAATATTGACTAACAACCAACATTCTTCCTTTTGCACACAAACAGAAGATCAACTGTGGGTAATTATCAACGCATAGTATGGTGACTCACCATGAAATGGGAGAGGGCTCCCACAATAGAGATGAAGAGTCTGACAAAAGGAGAATAGTAGGGACCCCTCCAGATCTAGACAAGACTGTGAGGAGTCTCATGGTCGAATTACAAAGTTGCAAGGTTGACAATGAAAGGATGATGAAAGAACAAGAAAAACAAACAGAAATTAATGTAGTTTTATTGCAGAGTTTATTCGATCTACAAAGAGAAATGCAGCATGAACCTGAAACTCAGAAACAGGGTCATATCAGTGGCCACACTGAAATGAGAACCTCAAAAAAGGTCCACCCCAGAGGTAAAGGACAAGCAACGGACAATTCCTCTGAGAAGGAAGTGGGCGATTTAGAGGGCTCTTCTAGCAGCAGAACTAGTTCCTATTCCCAAAGGAAACAAAAGAAGAAAAATTCTTCCAAAGGTCGAAAATTCGAAGAATTCAGAAAATCCAAACCACCCTCCTTTGATGGTGAAATAAAGAAGGGAGAGGAAGCAGAGGTTTGGCTGCTTGGACTAAAGAAGTATTTCAGAGTCCATAACTTTTCAGAAAATATGAAGGCTCGAGTGGCCACCTTCAACTTGAACAGAAAGGCTTCCATTTGGTGGGAAGACCTTAAGAATGTGAAATGGGTTCGCGAAGAGGACCTATCTTGGGAACGGTTTGAGAAATACTTCTGGAAGAAGTATCTGTCGGAAAAATATTTCGATGAAAAGACTAAAGATTTTTATGAACTCAAACTGGGACAACTCACTATAGAAGAATATGTCAACAAATTCCTCGATTTGCTGAGGTATGTACCCTATATCAAGGAGGAAAAGGCAAAGGTGCAACGCTTCATCAGTGGACTACCTAAGGACTATCGGAATAGAATTGAATTTGTTGAGCCAAAGACTCTAGAAGGCACTATTCGAAAGACAACCTATTGTCATGAACAGTTTGGGCATCGAGCAGAACCTCGTGAAGGATGGAAACAGAAGAATAGTTCAAGATTTTAGAAAAAGGGGATTAAATCCCCAAGATTTAAGAACTATAAGAAGAACCCAAGAATGATCTTCTCAGCCCGGAGTATGCACCAGCAGAATTTTCCCTCCTTGAGTGGAAATAAAACTTCTGGACCCATATCAGTGAAGATTGATAACTCAAAGAGAGAACCTTTGAAATGTTGGGGTTGCGGGGAAGAATATCTATTGAGAGACTGTCCACACCGACAACATAATAGTTGGAGGATTTATAACATCCAGGAAGCTACTACCATCAATTATGTGGCTAGAAGTGTGCCGCAAATTTATGCATCCTTGGATAATAACCAAGCTGACCACCAAGCTTCAGTAGTGGAAATAGAAGGTATGATTTCCAACCATCTAGTTTCTGTTTTGATTGACCCTGGTTCAAATTTGAGTTATATAGCCCCTAAAGTTGTTGATAAGTGTAAACTACAGCCGCAAAAACATACCAAGCCATGGCTGGTACAATTAGCCACTGGCACCAAAAGAAGGGTAGCAGAGGTTATACTAGCCTGCCAATTGATGTTGGGGAAATTCCCCACCCAAACAACCCTTAACTTATTACCCCTGGGATTGTATGATCTTCTAATTGGTATGGACTGGCTAGCTGCCCATAAAGCCAGATTGGACTATTACCATAAAACCTTAGAATGTGTAAGTAAAGAAGGGAAAAAGATAACCCTTCAGGGGATCCAAAAACTTGTCTCGGTGAGACAAATATCAGCTCTGCAAATGAGAAAGTATTGTTGAAAGGGATGTCCCCTATATGAAATACATCTGTTGAAAACAATCAAAGGTGACAAAACAAGCCCTGACGATCACCCTATCCTGAGAGAATACAAATATGTGTTTCTGGAAGACGTATCGGGTTTACCTCCGAGAAGGGACATTGACTTCTCGATATAACTTGCACAAGAAGTGGTGCCGGTGTCTAGGACACCCTACCGTATGAGCACACCCAAGTTAGTTGAACTCAAGTTGCAATTAAAAGAAATGATGGATAAAGGCTATATTCGGCCCAACGTGTCTCCATGGGGAGCACCAGTCCTATTCGTGAAAAAGAAGGACGGTACCCTTAGACTGTGTATAGATTATAGGCAACTCAATAAGGTAACCATAAAGAACAAGTACCCCTTGCCCAGGATCGATGACCTGTTCGATCAATTGGGGGGTGCGTATATTTTCTCAAAGATTGATTTGAGGTCGGGATACCATCAAGTCCGAATCAAGGGTGAAGACATCCATAAAACTGCCTTCTGAACAAGGTATGGTCACTATGATTTTGTGGTAGTTCCATTCGGGTTGACCAATGCCCATGCCACTTTTATGTGCTTAATGAACAATATACTCAGCAAGTTCCTAGACAAATTTATGCTTGTTTTTATTGACGATATATTAATTTACTCCAAGAATAGAAAAGAGCATGAAGAGCATCTTAGGCTTGTGCTGCAAGTGCTAAGAGAACATCAGCTCTATGCCAAATTCAAAAAATGTGAATTCTTCCAGAAGCAAATACATTACTTAGGCCATGTTTTCTCCGAAGAAGGAGTAGCAGTAGACCCTGACAAAATTAGGTCTATCATGGAATGGCCTACCCCAAAGGATGTTTCAGACATCAGATCCTTTATGGGATTAGCAAGATACTATAGGAGATTTATAAAAGGATTCTCCAAGATTGGTTATCCAATCACTACCCTCCAGAAGAAGGGGACAAAATTCCTGTGGACATAGAAATGTGAAAAAAAATTTCAAACCCTGAAACATCTACTGACCCATGCACCCATGTTGAAGATCACCAATCCAGAAGATGACTTCCTCATGTGCATAGATGCATGTAAGGAAGGGCTCGGAGGAGTCCTTATGCAGGGAGGAAGTGTGATCTTCTATGAATCCCAAAAATTGAACGAGCATGAAGTCAACTATGTGACCCATGATCTAGAGTTGGCTGCCATAGTGCATGCGTTGAAAATGTGGAGGCATTACCTCCTGGGAAAAAAAATTGTACTTATGACAAATCACTATGGATTGTGATACCTGTTTGATCAACCAAAGCTCAATGCTAGACAAGCTAGGTGGATGGCCCTCCTTAGCGAGTTTGATTTCAAGATCAAACACATTAAAGGAAAGGAAAATAGGGTGGCTGATGCCCTTAGCATAAGTATGAAAACAATTCACCTGGCAGCGGTGAGCACCTGCGAGACAGATGTCAAAGAAAGAGTTAGAAATGCACAAGAAACTGATCCCTTCGTCCAGACCGTGACCATGTACCTACAGCAAGAACTCGCTGGAGTAAAATATGAAGGCTACCAGATGACCGAAGGAGGTCTTCTCACTTACATAAGAAGATTTTATATTCCATATTGTGACGACTTGAAGAGGGTCATACTGGATGAACTACATAAAAGACCCTATTCTGGTCATCCAGGATACCAGAATATGATCACGGCCACCGGGAAAAAATTCTATTGGCCTGGAATGAAGAAAGACATAGCTGAGTACTTGGCTAAATGCATAGAGTGCCAACAAGTTAAAGGAGAACACTGACACCTAGCAGGGTTATTGCAACCTTTACCAATCCCAGAATGGAAATGGGAAACCGTCTCCATGGATTTCATCATTGGATTACCAACATCGACCAAACATAATGATGCCATTATGGTAGTGGTGGATAAATTGAGAAAGTCTTCTCATTTCATCCTTGTCAAATCAACTTGCAAAGCAATCGATATCGCCCAAGTATTCATGAAGGAGATATTCAAATTGCATGGTATGCCGAAAGAGATCGTGTCTAACAGAGACATGAAATTTACTTCTAACTTTTGGAAATCACTGATGGCTGGTTTAGAGACCAAATTATTGTTTAGCACCACCTATCACCCTCAAACCAATGGACAGACAGAAAGAGTGAACCAAATACTTGAAGACATGCTAAGAATGCATGTAATGCATCAACCCAAGAAGTGGGAAGACTACCTACCACTGGTAGAATTCACCTGCAACAATGGCTACCAAGCATCCTTAAAGATGAGTCCCTTCGAAGTCCTCTATGGTAGACCGTGTAACACTCCAGTCAGCTGGAGTAATCCCGTAAAAAGGATTTCTTTTGGACCTGACATGTTGAAAGAAATGGAACAGCAGGTGACTCAGATAAAACAAAACTTGAAGGTCACTCAGAACCGACAGAAAAGTTATGCCGACCAAAAGAGAACTCCAAGAGAGTTTAAGACGGGAGACTGTGTATATCTCAGAGTTAGGCCCAAGACGAGTTCTATGAAAATGGGAGCTTGTGCCAAGTTAGAACCTTAGTATTGTGGACCCTTTGAGGTTCTAGATAGAGTGGGACCTGTAGCCTATAGGCTAGCACTTCCTCCCACAGTAAAATCACATAATGTTTTCCATGTTTCATTATTGAAGAAATATGCACATGATGCTAACCATATAATTGATTGGTCTGTGATCCAGGTCGAACCGGAGGGAGAATTTCTACCAGAACCTCAATGCATACTGGATAGAAAGGAAACCCCTCTCTGGAACCAAACCATTGCACAGGTCAAGGTGCAATGGAAACATTTTGGCCCAGATGAGGCTACATGGGAAATGGAGGATGCCATGAAACAGGGATATACGATTTTGTTTACATCTGTACATGCATGTCAAGTTGATATATAGAACATCGAGAATGATGTTCCTTTAATGGGGAGGGAATTGTAACACCCTGTTTCCCCTAGTCTGTAAAAATAACTATACTGGCCAAGTATTATGGCAAGCTCAGAAATGTGAATGTGTGATGTGAATGGACCTTGTGAAAAAGGTCGATGAATGTAAACAATATTATGAATATATATATTGTAGGACTGTTGAGAGGGGGATGTGATGAAAAAGATACCACGATGGCTGAAGAAAGGTGGTGGAAGGCACCTGGAATGGTGGCGTTAACTTCCACCGAAACCAATACCGTATTTGGACTTCACTGGCCTAGAGAACCAAGAGCGGCTAGCTGGCCCCAAATTAAATGACTCCCCAGGTTGGTAGGTAAATGGCTCCTCATAAGTAATGAGGGATGGGAGTGAACCACCCATCCGTAGAGTCCTTAGACCTGATCATCGTGAGGAAGATTGTGCCACACGTAACCTCACCGAAAAGAAAAAAAGCAGGAAGAGTGTGCGACCAGGGGGGCAGACTCGAGGGAAATAGGAAGAGGAGAACTCTGGAAAAATAAAGAGTGAGTGATAGCAGAGAAGAAGGAGAGTAACCTTCGTTCTCGGTCACTGGAAAACAAAGACTCTGTCTCGCAACATCATGGTCTCAACTCGGGGGTGGCTAGTGGTAAATCCATTGGGAGTCGCTGAGCCTACGGTTGGGTGGAAATGAGAACCCCTCTCAGTAGTTGCAATCACATCTGGTGTTATTTTTGATAAGTGTTTTACATCTTGCATCTTGAAATGTATATTCTGACATTTATGATCATAGTCTGTGTAATTATAAATGGTTTCAATATAAGACTGTCTGTGTGGTGTTTTGACCAGAAATGGTGGTTGCATGCTTATAATGGAAAGACTACGTATGGCTTAAGTTTTATAAATCACTATTTATATGCATACCGATCTAATTCAGAATTCAAGTCTATTCTCGGGAAATCTATACCCTTATCCATCTCAGGTAAGACCCTGGATAGATCTCCCCATAGAGACACCCTTCTTAGAAAGCTTACCAAGAACCTGAAAAAGGATTTGAAGGTGCAAGTCTTAGTAATCCTGCATGAGGAAGAATGATCCTCTTAAAATCTTGACATTTCGGTGTTTCAGCACCCAGGAAACCAAAGGGAAAGAACCCTTGTCTTCGCAAGTCGTGAAATCCCAATACTCGAAACCCCGATGTGCTCTGTGGTAGAAAAGAAGAGATCTGGACCGTTGGTCTTCCACGTCCAGGGAGCAACAGGAGAGTGCACAGCACAGGACATATATGAACCGTCAGATCTTAGTCAGAAAAACTGATAGTCATTGGATCTGTCAGGAGATGCATGAGGGTTAAGCCTTCATGAATAGAGGCAAAAGTCCTGAAAGAGGAGTTGGTATTAGGATTTCAGACTTTGGGATTTCAGAGGTCTCGAGGACAAGAGATTGGGACACTCCATGGTGGAAGTCCCGAAATAGATCTGGACCGTCCAATTAAGGGAGGATACGTGTCACGAGAGCACCCATTTCGGGATTTCGGACTTCAGGATTTTGAAGGTCTCGAGGACAAGAGATCGGGACACTCCATGGTGGAAGTCTCGAAATAGATCTGGATCATTTGATTAAGGGAGGACATGTGTTGCGAGATCACCCATTTCAGGATTTCGAACTTCGAAATTTTGGAGGTCTCGAGGACAAGAGATTGAGACACTCCATGGTGGAAGTCCCGAAATAGATCTAGACCATCTGATTAAGGGAGGACACGTGTCATGAGATCACCCATTTTGAGGATTTATACATTGGGAAACAAGAGAGGAAGGTGAGCATTTTGACTTCACACCTGGCGATGTCTTGAAATGATCTAGACCGTCCATCCGTGGAGGACACGTGGCGGAGATCGAGAGTCCATTGGTATTTTGGATACCGAGGATTCGAGTCGATAGAGGATTTGTGTCACTAGGGGTCGCAAGTCGTGAAATTGTGAAACAACAAGAACCGTCCATCTGAGGGAGGACATGTGGCAGCAATCCAGGATTTTGGGGAAATCTTGAAAGGAAGAGTCCATCGGGATTTTGAAAATCGAGAATTCGGAAATCAGGAATTCGGGAGTCCCTTTGAAAAGAGGTCAGGCTCTTGTATTGATAAATCCTGAAAGAAATAGGATGGAAGTCTTATGAGGAGTGGTCACTTGGATTAGGGCATAGCCAGGAGGGATAATGTGATAAAGGCCATTTCAGGAAATCGAAAATCGAGAATTCAAGAGTCCCATTGACAAGAGGTTGAGCTCTCGTATTGATAAGTCCCGAAGGGAATAAGACTGCGGTCTTATGAGAAGTGGTCATACGGGCCAAGGCATAGCACAGGGGGCTAATTGCTGATCAAAGTCTTTTCGGCATTTCGGCATTTCGGGGTTTGCAGAGTCGAGAGACTCGACTCGCTTATATCGCTGAGTCGCGAAATGCGAAAAGGTGCCTAGTTTTTTGGCTGGTGGTCATAACCGACGATCACATGGAGGTGGAAAAAGGAAAGAGCTAGCCTACGCTAAGCCTCGTAGAACTTCGGGGATTCTGTCCCTCGAAAAAAGGAGAAAATTTTATTATGCCGTAGTGGGTGTGTTACACCTTTCCATTGCCAACTCTCATGGTGCCAAGGGATTTCCTCCCAACCGTATTCAGGAAAAAATTCTTTCCCTGAGACCTCTCAGTTGTGTGGGTCCATAACTAGTGTTAGATTGTAGAATTTACTCAACATGGATTTTACCATCCACTGGTAAGTATCCAAAATTAGTGAATCTATATTCTTCCATATCACATGTATCATTCAATTAAGATTCATGTATCATTCATTAAATATTTCCATCCTAAAAAAATTTAGTACTCTCTAGGTACCCCCCACTAAACCATGAATTACACCATCAATTTATAGACCCCCTGAGGCTAGCCACCTCACCCCCACCATGCAAAAATATCAGTGTTCCCTTTATTTTATTTATTTAATTCTTATTACTCATCCCCCATGTGTAATTATGTCCTTTTCTCTTAATTATTCATTTTTCTTAAATAATTTCTTTTAGATAAAATATCAATATTTTGAAGAGCCCCCTAAAAGTGGGTAATTACCTTAGGAATTAATTCAACCATAATATCATCCCACCTTATTGTGTGTCCCACTAAAATTAATCATAAAACCATATATTATGCAATTAGAGACTCCACATCTCTATTGAAACTCCATGCCCTAGTTGAGAATCCACATCTATATTGAGACTGCATTCCTTAGTTGAGACTCCACATCTCTATTGAGACTCCATGCCTCAAATTAGACTCCACATCTCTATTGAGAATTTATTGGTTATGGCCCACACCCATCTGTTGGAAAGTTGGAAAGGATTTCCCTATATCTTTCACATACAACTTCCACGCATATATCACACAAGTCAATATCATATATGCAACATAAAACTTAATTGTACAATATTACCAGTTACCCTCCACATATATTCATTGTTTGACTCCCAGTTTGGAGTTTTCCCCAAAATCCATATCCATCTACATCCTCATGTAACCAATGTCCTGCACCACACAAGTCATGCCAAAAAATATAGATAAATAATTTAAGAAATATAATATTAATGAATTTCAAATGTTTCCATTAAACTTTCATGACATTTAAATTTGACTTCCATAGCTTTCCTCTTCCTTTAATCAACTTCCACCTAGAAGTCTTGTAGATCATGTCTACTTGACACAAATTAAACTTGCTCACAACATAAGTTTTTATTACATAAACAAGCAATAACATATATCAATCATAGTGTATATGATAATTTACTCACGATTTAAATTGTCATTGCCTCGTGTCAATTAAGTACATTTCCCCAAAACACAGTCATTATACTCTTCATTTAATATTTGGATTGACCTCCTAATCCTTTCTTAAAGGAGAGTTAGGAAATGAGGGGCATTACATACTTACATCCTTAGAACAAAACTTAGACTCAAGTTTTTTATGCATCTTCTAAAAGACTTGTGCTCTACAAATCAAAATTTGAGTTTAAAAAAATTAAAGTTTATCATATATTTGTTTTTAATCTAGATTGTTCAAACTCCTCTATTGACTTGTGTTATAGACAAAAATAGGCTTTACCTCACTTGTAGGTGATGAAAGTGTTATGGTATTTCAAATGTTGGCTTATCTCAATATTATCTGATACAATATAAAGATATCAAGACATTAAAAAAAAGGCAAAAGATCCCCAAAAATAAAGCAAGAATAGATTTTCAAAAAAGTTAATTTCAACATTATAAATGTATGCTCTCAACACTTTTCAAAAGTCACTCCATGGCATATCCCAACATGTATAAAAATCTAACATTAAGGAGAGCCCTTTGGAGTGCCTCATACATTTTGCAAAATGGATAGAAGTTGTTGAACTATACATCGAATGGAAATGCATTCTATCACTCCATGGAATATCCCAATATGTATAACAATCTACCACTGAGGAGGGCCTTTTGGATTGCCTCATACGTTTTGCAAAATGGATAGAACTTGTTGAACTATACATAGAATAGAATTACATTCTATCACTCCATGGCATATCCCAACATGTGTAACAATCTAACAGTGAGGAGATCCCTTGGAAGTGCCTCATAATTTTTGCAAAATGGATAGAAGTTGTTGAACTGTACATCGAATGGAAATGCATTCTACCCTGGTGAATCACTAGTGGATTCAAATTTCAATTTGCATAGTTAACAATGGTTCATTGTTTCCCAAGGCAGAACCATACATGGTTTAATCCACATTCATTATGTGAGGATTTATCAACTACATTCAAATATGTTTAAGTATCAAAGTGGGATGATATAGAATGGTCTCTAAATATGAATACCATCTTTGTAATTTATAGGACACCTTTTATGCTTGGAGTTGGTTGAATTATTTTGCATGTGTGTTCATATTGTTGACTCTAACTTGATGTAGGTAGTTATAACTTTGATATGTAGGAATTTATGCATGGGAATAAGTTGGATCCTTGGTAGTGCCAACCTTATAATTACTATACACGGTTCTTTTAGTATAACAATATTTTTTACTATATCTTCAAATGTTTTTTACAAGGGTTTCATTTGATTGCATGTTGCATATTGAATAAGAAACAATATTTCCACTTCTTATGATAGTGAGAAATATATATTCAAATTTGAACTTGGTTCAATAAAAAAACAAAAGTCGAACTACATCTTAAAAAGTTTCTTATGCAATAATTTCTAACTTCTAAGTGAGATATTGTATAGAATATATGAGTCGCAGTAGTAAAAAACACTTGAGACTAGATTTTGTATAGTTAGAGGTGGATAACATGCTAATGGAGATGAATTTTAAATTTGTTGGAAGAAATGGTTTATTTATGGGGGAGGAGAGTATTCGACCCATTGGATTTTTTATCCCCCATTTCTAGGGATAACTAAGGAGATAACATCTCGAGGCCCTCAGGTTGCAGCAGACATGGAGTGTCAAGGGATAGATTGACTTGTGATGTCCACTTACACAGATGGAGACCCACTTCACCACCACATTTCTCTGGTTCATCATGATGGCATTCACCACATCATCCTATTTTTGGAAGACAACGGGTCTTGCTCCATGAGGTACAAGTTAGGTATTGTGGTAAGTGTCACTTTAATACTTGAGGCATTTGAATATGTTTCATTTAAAGTTGTTTTTTTATTATAGAGCGTGAGCTTGGAAATTATGCTCTTTTTCCTGTTTCACCTTGGTGGTTGACATTCTTCCCTAGTAAGCGGTCACCCTTGGGGAAAAGGTTTTATAATGGGTGGTCTCATTGATGAGTTATCATACCATTCCCAATAATACTTATCATTTTTTATTCTTCATAATTTTTGTCACCTTATTTTTTGGGATTTTTGGGTGTACTGACCTAAGAAGGGATTGTACCTCATTTCATGAGAAGAAGGGGATAAAGGCCCAGGTGAAATGTAGCTCGAAAAAGATAAAATCCAAAATTATAACCTTCTATATGCTTTCCCAAAGAGGTATTGAGAAGAATGAAACATTTCTCTTAAAAGAATTGAAGACCTTCAAAAACAAAATTTCACATATATAAATGTCACACTTGTTGATGGATATACACAAGTGTGGTATACCCTTTTCTTTACCTATACGACACATTGTTTACCTCTAGCTTCAAGTGACATTGTGGTACTTCTTTCAAGTCTTATGTTATCCAATTTTAGTACCCAATTGTTTTGGAATTTAATAAATTTATGAAAATAAATGGTCTTGGAAAAAATATGCATTGAAAATGAAGGTGCAACACCCCTCTACAAAGGAACTCATAAATGAGGAAATTTGAACCCTTGTATGTCATGCACCCCATGCCCAAAGGTCTTACCCCCATCCAATCCATCTTGATTACATGGATTAGAGAGGGTCCACCTAGGAAACACCTCTTGACTTGAGGAATGCCTCACCCAATAGGTCAACTTGACAACCCTCCCATACCTAAACTTGGCAAGTTGCATAGGGTCTTTGAGCGCTTGTTTAATTTGATAAGGTAATTTTGATGCAGATGTTTAGGTGGATCTTGTAATAAATGTGACTTTACTTTCCATGATACATTTTACCTGAGACTCTTGGAGGGAACACTCATTTTTCTTTGCAAGACCTAGCTTGGTGGACGATTTGGAGGAACAATCCTAGCTTGGGCCTTCATTGGGGTTTGAATCCCGCAGTTTGGATGCCATGACCCACACCTTGGGAGTATCCAGAATATGGATGTTTCCTTTGGAGGAAAGAGAAGACACCTTGAAGGAGGATACATAGCCCTCATTCTCCCAACGTTTAACCTTGGAAAGTCCGAACGTCTCTCTCTTGGTTTTAACATCATGATTTGGGGCTAGGGTTTGATGATCATGGTGATGATTTGATGAATTGGCATTCTTGATGGAGAGAAGACCCTAGTGCATGAAGGGATGGACTTTGGAAGCCCAACTACTTCATCTCCAAGCTCAACGTTTTTCTAAAAGTGTCAAGACATCACCCAATTAAGGCATGACATCTTGTTTTTACGGTTTCTTTTGTGCAAAATTCATTTTAATTTTGTAAAGAAGAAAAATAAAGGAGGTTGGCCTTCTTATTTTCTAGTTTAACCTAATTTTATGTGGACAAACATTATATTGAGGTCTTTTATACATAAGAGACCAAATCATTTTCTTTTTAACATAGCTCTCTCATTAGAGAAGACTACTTGGCTGAAATTTGCGCCCTATTTGGGAATTTGATCTATCTCTCTCTCATGTGCAACTCTTTTGGATTCTTGTATTGGTATATTTTGGAGCTAAGGTGGTGTGCTCCTCTTGGAGGCTTGTATTTTGGCATGTGTATGGAAATTGCTTGGTAAACTAGGGTTTTTATTTGTTATCTTTTGAAATTGGTAAGGACATTTCTGCATTTTACTGATATTTTCTTCTTGTTTCATGATATTCTCATATAGAACTCTTGGAGGAGTCTAAGGTAATACACCCTCCACCAAGCTTAATCTTATTTTCTATTTGATAAGTCATTTTTACAAGGTTTCTAGGAGGAGTAAAAGGGCTTACACCCTCCTATATTTACCTTTGTTGGTTTTGCATGCTCTAGAGAGTAAAAGGGTTTACACCCCTAGAGATATTGTGGATCCCAATATTATAAACAAGACTCCATCTACCCAATATATTTAAATTAGTAATATGAAAATTGCATTGGAGAAATAAAATAATTGCATTGAAAAATGTGTTTTATTGAGATATATCAATTGTCTAAAGTGGAATCAATTTTATATGCTTTTATCTTGCTTGAGCCACTAGGGTGTATAGATTTTCCAAGTATCTCTTTCTCATGTAATAATTTTTTTATACAACAATTAGGGATGCATAAAAACACATTTAAACTCTTACTTTACTCACTAATCTACCATTGGAATATGCTTACAAGTTGTTATTTTTAATCTACATGGTATTGGCTACTTGTTGGACAAGTTGTTTGTTGATTTCTTTGAGTAGAATTTGTTGTTGTAGAAATATTTTTCTACAACTACTTGGTTGTTACAATAATTCTCTGAAAACACTACCTAAAATTCCTCTATTGTCAATAAAGACTTACTTCATTATACTTGAGTTAAACTTCTAGTAATTGCTAGCTTATTCTCTTGCATCTCTAATAAGATTTTGGTGATACATTTTGTAGTTGTTGTTACCATTTACTTGTTGATATATATTTTTGTTTGTTTCTGCAATATAGGACAACAATATTCACTTGATTTTTCATTTGATATTTTGGCTTGTATGTCTCCATTTTGTCTTATCTCGGGTAGGTATAATATTGTTTTACAGGTACACTTCACTTTTTCAACCTACTCTTATCCACAAGACTCTTACAGAAGCCATTTCCCACTTCCTAACTTAAACTATAGGGTTTTTCACTCTCATCTTCTCACTTTTCATTTCATTCCCCCTAGGGTCACTAGGATTCCCCCCTTGTGGTGATTTTCATCATCACTAAAGTGAGGAGAGTGTCCACATAAGGTGAAAGTGGGTAGATACTCTCACAGTTGTCCCAAATTTTTGGATTGGTTTGGGTTTTTCCGAACCTACAATCTGTGCGATAACATTTTTTCACTATTGTTAGGGAGGATTTTGAATCCTCTTTCATGCGCTAACGACACTTTGGGAAGATTTGATCCCAAATCCTTTACCTCTAGCTTTCCTGATGACTCTACTTGAGGGAAGTTCCCTTTCCATTTCTTTCCTTGATCAGTTGAAGCTTAACTTGTGACTGCACCACCCCAAAACATGTCTTCCCAAAAGACACCCCCCTGGAAGATTCAAACCTTCCAAGGTTTACCGCAAAAATCCTTTCTCATATCCCTCGTTGACAAAAACCATTTCCACGACAATATTCCCTTTGCACCAATGGCTCTTCCTTGGGAAAAATATGTCTACAAACCCTTGAACATGGATTCCATTGTTGGATACCCCAATACCATGCCTAAATAAAACAACAAATGGTTTCCTCATTTTCCAAGAAACAATGTGGTCATAGATAAATATAACCTATATGAAATCGGTCGAGACATGGAAAATGAAGGCGTGGAACAAGAAGATGTGGAAATGAAGCTACTAGCCATGTCCTTGACTGGAGATTCCCAAAGGTGGTTCAAAGCATTGTCTAATGATCACCTGGAAACATATGAATATTTCACTAAGTTGTTGAAAATAAGATGGGAAAAAAAGAAGGATAGTGGAATGCTAATGACTCAGTTCAATCATATTAAGAACATGGAGAATGAGACAATGAGTGAATTTGATACCATATTTGACAAATTGTATAGTCATATCCCAAAGGATTTATGCCCATCATATGTGGTTGTTTGTATCCTCCATGTGAATTCCTTTGAGGGGTAATTTGGTTTCATCCTAAGGGATAAGAAACCCAACACTTTGGAATTAGCCAAAGAGTACAATGAAAAGATCGAGGAGAATATTCTCCACTCCAAGATTGATCCTTTTCAACATCCTTGTGCTAAAATAGAAGTGAAGACGAAAATATAAAGAAATATTGCACCAGATCAAATAGCTCTCATATCTCAAAATCTTGGTCAGATGAATAATCAGTTCGTCTAGACTCAAAATAAATTTCTTATTATATTAACGAATTTGGAGAGAAATCAGAATGCTCTGAGACATCCATTCATCAAACAACAGAAGGATTCTATAGGATTGAAGGAAAGGCATCAATAGGAAGAAAAAGATCCTGATATTTTAAAGCTTGTTGGGATGGTCAACATTCATGTATCACAGTGGTGCTCTCCTTGTCAAGAACCTCATCCAAAAGTGGAATGCTCTAGGAGAGAGGATGACTCACCTAACAATATGAAATTCATAGATACAATCTTCTATTTCCAGGATGATAATGATGATGATGAGTATGTGTACATCACGCAAGAACAACTTGATGAAGTCCACAAAAGAGGAGCTAGAGAAGGCTGGCTCAAATTACTTAACGAGATAATTAAGGATCAAAGAAAATTGAAGAAGAAGGAAATCCTAACTTATGCTAGAAGTAATAATATTCCTATATAGACTTCAGTTCATCCACAACTGAAGAATCAAGCTCCATCACAGCCGAGAAAATAGGTCCTTCTCAATTGTCAAAGAGAGTTGATCTACCTCTCCCACCTCCAGACCATGATTTTATTCTAAAAACAACACAGTCAAATGAATAAATTAAGCTGAACATAGATGTCCCAACCATGATCAGTAAGATGAATATGTCATTTCCTATGGTAGAATTCTGCAATATTCCTTCCTCCAGAAGAAAAATCTTGAAATAAATGAAGGTGTCAACTGAATCAAAAGAACCCCTTGTGATTTTGAACACCATGTACCATGGACGACAAAGGGATGCCAACCCTCGCTTTTACATATCTCTTGGTGTGAATGATCTCTGCTTAAACAATTTAATGCTAGATTTCTGGGGCTCGACAAATGTGACGTCTTTGAAGGTCATGAAACAACTTAGTTTGAAGAAGGGAAAGCCCAAGTATGATCAAAATAATAATGTCTTTTGGCTTGGCCCTTACGTCATCAAGAATAAGTATAAGAAAGAGAAGTACTACTTGTCAACCATGGATGGGATAAATATGCCATTACTAGTGGATGGGTCTCTTCTCTGACCCTATATTCAAGGAACTTGACTTCTTCAGGGCCCAAGCCCCAGGTAAGTAGGTAGATCATCTTAATTTATTTCATTTTCATCTTGATTTCTCATGATTAGTTGCATTTCATTTTTTATTTTCATTTTTCTCTACTTGCATGATTGATTTATATATATATATATTTCATCATATTATATCGAAAAAGTAATTTTTTTTTTCTATATTAGTTGTCAATTTTGAAGTGTTGATTTTGTTATATGAGCAAAGGATGAGTGATCCACCCTAGATTTTATAGTTTGTTGTTTTAGTGTAGGAACATGTCTAACTAGGATATGTTGAGGTTCTCATGCACTATGTGGTGAGTACATGTACCCAAGTAGGAGCTACATGTTATACCCCATTCCTAGATATAACTAAGGAGATAATGTCTCAGGGCCCTCAGGTTGAAAACATGGAGTGTTGAAGGATAGATCGACTCTTGATTTCCACTTACATAGATGGAGACCTACTTCACCACCACACTTCTTTGGTTCATCATGATGGAATTCACCACATCAGTTCATTTCCAGAAGACAATGGGTCTTGCTCAATGATGTACAATTCAAGTATTGTGGTGTCACTTTAATACTTGAGGCATCTGAATACGTTGCATTTAATCATGAATATGGGTAACACTTTTTCTTGTTTTAAGAGAAAAGAAATTGTATTTTCACAAGTACTTCAACTTCTGACATACAAAAGTATTTGTTTTGTTTAGAATTTCACTTTACAGTAAAAACACAACTTGTGAAGAATTTTGTTAGCTTTCCAATGACTATTTTTAACTTTTTTTTTATTAAGATTTGATATGTCAATTTGACAATTGTTTAACAGTATGTTCCTTAAACATGAAATGAATGATAATGAGTTATTTTTTCCCACAACAATGTATCTATTATTAAACTTATGTTTTTAAGAAACAAAATATATTGCAACAATCTACAGAGACTCTATTTTATTATGACTATAATTTTGAATCTAATGGATGAATATTATAATTTCTAGAATTTTTTGAAGTTGACCAAGATGAAAATGCTGCAGATTTTAAACACATGTTTTCCTACACCTTGTATCTATCTTAATTTTTACTTAAAAGTAAAATCTAAATATACCCTTTTGAAAAGAACAGTTTAAGGATTATGAGTATAATTTTTTCTAAATTTTTCACAGTTTATTTTTAGAGATATGGATATTTCATTTCACCGAATCATAATGTATGTTGAAAATATTATGAAGTAATTTTTTTGAAAAATTAAATAAAATTAGTTAAAAATAACGAAAATGAAAACAAATTATAGGAATTGAAAGTAGATTCGATTTTTCAAATGCTGGTGTCATTTTCAAAACCAAATTCTGAGTATTTGCAGGATTCTGCAATCTCCAAAGTTCATGTAAGCTTGGGGGGATTCTTTGGTTTTTGAATACATGACCAATTTTTAGTTTTCTACCGAAACAATATTCTTTCAGCTGAAAAACTAAATTCTAATGAAAATTGTAAAAACTAAACAGTTTCCAAGGTTTTCGATCGAAAAAACCTTCTTTCAGCCAAAATATTGTTAAGCGAATTTCGTCCGTCGGAAAAAATGAAAAGCCACGTTGTATCGTTTCATTTTGCACCAAATCGTATAAATATGCTTTCGGCCGAACAAATTTAACACAATTCATTACTTGTTTGATGGTTTTCTAGAGCACCTAAACAAAGTTTCAAATCATGTTTTTGGTTTTTTTTGAATAAGGTAATTGATGTTTGTTCAAGTTTTTATTGGAATAACAATTTATATGTTGAAAGATAAATGTTGAGCAATTTTTCAAGGTTAATTCTTTGTTGAACATATCTTTTATAGATAACTATAAAATTCATGGGAAACAAAATTTTGCACAAGAGAAAATTTGATCACACTCGAGATGATACTCACCTAAACGAACAAAGGAAAGAGCAATATTGGAGAAAGAAACGAGAACGTGCAAATATTGAAGAAAGAAATGATGATAATGTAAATAGAGATTTTCAACAAGAAGAAGTCCAACCAGGTATGCATGCACATATTGTCTATATTAAAAGTATAGAATTCAATTTTAAAATATTGTTTAATATAATTGATTGTAATTAAAATTTGATACTTTTCAAAAAACATAAATAGATTTGTTTCATAATGTCGAAGAAGACGTTCAAACCGAAATTGAAGCAGAAGACATTGAAACCGAAATTGAAGGAGAAGACGAATCACCTATAGGTATGTACATAAATTTAGATAATACAAGATGAACACTTGTATATATAGTTTAGTGAATTTATGTTCGGGTTTTTTTTTTTAATATAAACTTTAAATTGAAATATGTAGGAGAATCTATCAACATTGATGATGAAATATTAGAAAATGTTGATACTGACAAATTTGGGTAGAAAAAAACTAAGCATTATATAAGATATCGAACTAAGAATATGTATAATAATTTTTTCAAAGGTGAATCAGTAACAGTACAAGCTCAACTTTTACTCTGTCTAATAAATTCAAGAAATTTAAAAGAAGCTACATAATTATTAGGTATTCAAAAGTCGACAAAGGATACAAAGGTGAAATTGAATGTCTTTGACAATATAACTAGTGTATTAAAAGATTTTGGAAAATCTCGAAAAAAAGATGTCAGTGTTGCATGTAGATTGATACAAACAACGATTGTTTCATCTAACAATATTAAAGATCGTTTGACATGACACATGAAAAAAATGATGAGAACTTCAAGAAAAATATTACACAAACATAGAAAATTTTGATTGCAAATAGATGCAAATGATGAACTGTCTTGTTGGACAATGATTTCTAGACAACCCTACAAAGATAGACTTGCAAAAAATGTTAAAGAATTGGCCCGTAATTGTTGGTTGGAAGAATCTCGTGTTTCACCACATACAAGGGATGTGTTGCGACGAAGAATAGCATGAAAACAATATGAAGAACATCCAAAACATATATTGCCAATGAAAAAAATAGAATTGTTCAATAAGTTCAAAGAAGAGCACAAAGAAGTTAAAATTTCCATCAATACATTTGTGAAACAAAAACCATGGTTTGTTAGACCCATCACTGTTCGTGACACTTGTTGTTGTTGTTATCATGTGGAATTTGAGTTGTATTACAACACTTTTTTGGATTTTGGTAAAACTTTATGGCCAAGTTCACCTCCTCCTTCCACATTCCATGATTTTATATCTGAAATTCTATGTGAAAGATAAGATGATGATTTATTTTACAAAAAATAAAGTGTTGGTGGAAAGAAATGCGATCTTTGTGGAAATATAAGTTTGTTTCATTCAAATTATCATATTAATATGAATGATCAATCATTTTCTAGTATAACATTCAATTGGAAGAGATATGAATATATCAATTTGAAGTTATATTATATGAATATAAATATCATCAATAAGATAAGAATTGAATAACTTTGGTCAATATGTGTGAACTAATAAATGAGTATAATAATTAGTTCCCATCTAAGACTCTTTTATTTTTGTATTAGACTTTATTATCCAAAATTAAGTATTCTTTATAATTATTCCTTTAGTCAAAGGGTCACTACAATTGGAAAAAACCACCAAAGTCGGAGACTGGTTCCTTTTTGAGCACTTTACTATGATAAGAGTCTATGGTTTGGAAGATAATCCATATCAAAAGTGAGTGTTGAATTTGGTTGTTCTAGAGACTGAAAATGTGAAATTCAGTCAGTTACTGACTAAAAATCCAAGCATATTAAATTAAATATTGATCGGATGAATTTCAAGGAAAAAACAAATCTACACAAGTAGGCGCAAAGACTAAACATTCGATCATGAATCAATCAACTCAGAGATAAATAAGGGATAGACAACAGAGAAAATTGTATCCTTCACTCTTCATCCATGCATAGAAAAGTAGGGAATTTGAATCTATAGGTATTTAAATGTTGAAGTGATAACCTTTGTTTAATCTCCTGGCCCATTGCTCAGGCACAGACTGATGACTAAAGGGATAAGGGACAAAAGATAAAAGAAAAATATTTTCATAATAATCAATAAAACCCACACAAAGAAGTCATTGAAATCAGAAGTTGGGTTCGCCAAGTGATTGCCATTCAACTCAGAGGTTTATCATTCACAATGCAGAGTTTATCAATAAAAATGCAGAGATGTACCCAAATTCAAGCAATTAAAAACACAAAGAGAAATCGAAGTTTTAATCAATCAAGCAACAAAGGTACTCGCTCATAATAATGTGCAAATACTAAACATTCAACCATGAATCAATCAACTCAAATATAAGTAAGGGATAGACAGTAGGGCAAATTATTATCCTTCACTCATCATCCATACACATAAAAGAAGGGAATTTGAATCTATAGGCCTTTAAACTCCGAAGTGATTACCATCGATTCGGCTCCTATCCGACTGTTCAGGCATGGACTGATGACTAAAAATATAAGGGATAGAAGATAAAACCACAATCTTTTCATAATAATCAATAAAACCCACACATAGAAGTCATTGAAATCAAAAGTTGGGTTCGCCAAGGGAAATCAATTTAGAAAAAAAACAACCAAGGGGATTACAAATACAAGTTAATAGTGTATTAATGGTTGGAATGAGAAACATATCTTTAAGCACAATTTATTAAATTCCCTATAGTCTAGGAATCAAATCCAATATAGGGAATCAAATCCAATATAGGCCTCAACTAAGGGAGAATATATCTAGGAATCAAATCCAATATAGGGCCATCCATGCCCAAAGTAGTGTGTTTGGATGAAATACATTCCATGTTATTTTCCTTTCATTAACAATCAAAGGTATTGTCTCCTTGGGAAAATTGACAATCGTAAATGTAAAGTGTCCAAGGGATTGAGGGAATTTTATCCCTATACATGCAACAAACATACCATATGCATTTACTTGTTGAGAAGTGGTGCAATGGTATTCAAGGTGTTATAGATCAAGGGATCCCATGGATTTTATTTATAATATGAGAATCTCATCTAATAAGGACATCATTTCATGTGTAGGACTCCTTCAATATCCTCAATATTTTGAATAAACTTTATAATCTACTTACTTCATTAAAACCATACAACCAATATTTTATATCATCAAAATATTTTGAATACATTTTATAATCTATATTCACATTATTAAAAACCTACAACCGATGTTTTATAGCATCAAGTGCAAAAATATTGAAAACAACATAACTTAACAGATTGAAAACAACATACCTTACGAAAGAGTTAATACAATTTAACGGTAAACAAGGCATTGTAAGAAACATTGTAAGCTAAAATTTGTAAGAATCTTATGATACTTTAATATTACATATGTAAAAATGGATTTATAAATTGAATTCCTAAATATTTGAAATTTTTATAATATACAAAACATTTGAAATAAAAAGTTGGACAATTTGAAATTTTTATGAAATTTTTATAAAATACGAAACATTTGAAATGACTATGAGTTGGCCGCGGGGAGCCATCCATGTGGCCAAGCCATGGGCATGTCCACAGTTTGGCCACAGGGCTGGCCCCCCATGACCAAGTCACAACCAATTTTAATAAAAGATTATCTATGCACAGAAAAGCAGGGCATTTGAATCTAAGTCTTTAACACCGGAGTGAAAAACAATAGATTCGGCTCCTGGCTGACTGCTCAGGCACAGACTAATCACTTAAATGTTTACTCTATTCTTTTGATTGTTAAATGTCTATATCAAATTTAAAAACTTAATATTTGATTGTTAAATGTCTATATCAAATTAACTAAAACCATATTGTTTATAAATTATTTATTAATGTCTATATATCAAATTCTCATTTTTAAGTAAATCCATATTGTTTATAAATCTATTGTTTGTGTGTATAATTTGAACATATAAACAAGTAATTTTTAAATTGTCTTCCTATTTTAATTTTATATTTATTAAAAAAAATTACATATATATGTTTTACACATTTTGCATTGTATGCATATTTCACAAATATTCCTTTAAAAATTATAAGATAGACAATAATGTACAGCAAGGAATTCCAGAATCAACAATCTATAAAATAATATTTATAAATTTTGATAATCTAATATTACATATGTAAAAATGGATTTATAAATAGAATTTCTAAAGATTTGAAATTTTAATAAAATAAAAAATGTTTGAAATTAAAACTTGGACAGTTTGAATTTTTTATGAAATACAAAACGTTTGAAACGACAATGACTTGGTCGCGGGGGGGAAACCATGTGGCCAGACCATGGACATACCCATGGCTTTTCCATGGGGGTGGCCAAGTCAGAACCAATTTTAATAATAGTTCATCTATGCACAAAAAAGTAGGGCATTTGAATCTAAGTCTTTAATACTGGAGTGAGAGACAATAGATTCGGCTCTTGGCTGACTGCTCAGGCACATACTAGTCACTTAAATGCTTACTCTATTCTTAATATTTGATTGTTAAATTTCTATATCAAATTTAAAAATTTAATATTTTATTGTTAAATGTCTACAACAAATTAACTAAATCCATATCGTTTATAAATTATTTATTAATGTCTATATCAAATTCCCATTTTAAAGTAATTCAATATTTTTTATAAATTTATTGTTTGTGCATGTATAATTTGAACATATAAACATAGAATTTTTAAATTGTCTTCCTATTTTATTTTTAAATTTATTAAAAAATAAATTAAAAATATATGTTTTAAAATTTTCAATTATATATATATATTATAATTATGGATTTACTTGTAAATATAAGAACAGATTTATATTTTAAGAAATAGAAGAACCGATTTATATTTACAAGAAATATAATTTATTAAAAAGATTAAGATGATGTTTGTCGGATAATATTTGCATATAAGCAAAAGAACTAAAAATATTTCTTTGCATAAATTTATTTCAATTAAACCACTTAATAAATTATGTGGTCAAACAATAGACCATAACTATTACCTGTCAATAAAATATTGTCTTTAAATCTAAATTGGACAAAAAAAAATGGACACATACCAATTCTAAAATCTAAATACTAATTTTAACAAATTTAAAATAAACATAAATATAAACATAAAGATTTCTTCTACGTGTACCAAACTATATAACACATTTATGCACATAATTTTATAACACTTTTATAATCAGAATGTACAAATATTAACAAATATACAAATATTAACAAATTTGAAATAAACATAAATATTTCTTCTACATGTACCAAACACATTTATGCACATAACTTTATAACATTTTTATAATGAGAATGTAATATTTTGAAAAATTACACAATCTAATCACAAGTTCATCAAACAGTTACACAAATTGATCAAATAGTTACTCATATCTATATATGTTTTTAGCTGATTTAGTTCAACTAACTGCAGATTAATAATAAATTAAGAAATTAGTTGAAACATTTCAAATTAATAATATTAAGTGGAAATCTGGTAATATACAAGGCACAAATAATTTGGACATGTGAAATTGTGTTACATGGTTATGAGAGAATGTTGCGCATTTGTATTTGGGTTTAGTATGCACATTTTCAATTCAAGGCAACGTCAACATGATAGAGAAGGAAGCAAGAGACACAATGTCCATGGTCATCTATCTTCTCTGCCTAGTTTTAGGACAACACACAACCCCAATGAGATTTGGATATTTTTTTGTTAAATTAGTTTACTAGGGTGTACACCAACACACTATTTAGCAGGTTAGTTTAAAATTGTTGTTTGATATCTTTCTTTTGGAGGGAACATAACCTGCTCTATTTTTGTGTGAGTAAGAGTGTTGACTTGGTTAGGCCAGAGCGATTTTGATAATAAACAATCAAAGTTTCTGAAAAATACATGGCACTTATAGTACAACAAGAATTTCAACTTCTGAGGCTAAGGGAAAGGCTAACTAGACTCTACATTAATTTCATTTCTAGTTGGTAAGTCTTTGAATAATATCACCACTCTAAAAATGGAGTCCAGGGAAAGGCTAAGAAGACGGTGCATGAATTTCGTTTAAAGCTGGTAACTCTTGGAATAATATGACCAAGTTACTATCAGCGTATCAATTATAGGGATAACACAACATTCTAGATTTTTTTCAACTATTTCTAAATTGGGTTATGCAATTTTCGAAATTGGGTTATAAAATTGTCCATGAAATCTTAATTTGGGTTGGCCCCCGCGGCCAAGTCATAGTCCAGTGGATTGTGACTTGGTCGTGGGGGCCCAGCCTTGTGGCCAAGCTGTTGGAGTTCACATGGCTTGGCCACAGGGGCCGACATATAAATAAAATTTTAAATTAAAAATAAAATTTAAATTTAAAATAACAAATTAAAAGTTACAATTGAAATTAAAAATTAAAAGGGACATTTAAATTAAATTTCAAAATTAGGAATTATAGAGGTTTTGGGCTTACCTGATGCTCGACCCGCTCGACCGCCCACAGGAGCGCCCACCAACATGACATCCGCGCCAACACAACAACCCGACCGCTCACAATCACTCAACACTCACTCACTATCACAAATGGAAAGAGTTGAAAAAACATTACAATAACGATGTGAAGTTAATATATAAATAGTTTTTTGGTCGAAAGAAGTTTTCGGCCAAAAGAATAGTTCGTCTGAACTATTATGCCAAAATCATTTATCAGCCTGAATATCTTTCGGCCGAAAACATATTTCCAGATGGAAAAATCCATCCGACTAAATTTTTACAGGAAAATCAAGGGTTTCGTCACTATACTGTTCGATTTGACGTTCCAGGGTTCAGCCGAAAAATAATATTAGTTCGACTAAAAAATCATTTTTTGGAATTTTGGAGATCAGGTTATCACGAAAGTGTTACGCACCTCTGTGATTTTACCCTATAGAACACCTTCTTGGAAATTATGCTATTTTCCCTATTTCACCTTGGTGGTTGATATTGTGCCCTAGTAAGTGGTCACCCTTGGGGAAACGGTTTTCTAGTGGGTGGTCTCATTTATGAGTCACCGTACCATTTCCGATCATACTTATCATTTTCCATACATCATCCTTTTCATCTTGTTATCTTTTGGGATATTTTAGTGTACTAATCCAAGGGATTCTACCTCATTTCATGGGAAGAAGGGGTTGATGGCTGGGGAAAGTAGCTGGAAAAATATAAAAGATAAAATTATAACCTTCTAGTTTCTCATCCAAAGAGGTCTCGAGAACAATGAAATGTTTCTCTTAAAAGAATTGAAGACCTTAAAAAAACAAATTTCACATATATAAATGTCTCACTTGTTGAGAGATCTACACAAGTGTGGTATACCCTTTTTTTTACCCATATGGTATTCTCTATAACTCTACCTTCAAGTGACGTTGTGGTACTTATTTCAATTCTTATGTTACCCAATTATAGTACCCAATTTTTTTGGATTTTAATAAATTTATGGTAACAAATGGGCTTGGAAAAAGGATGCATTGAAAATTAAGGTGTAGCACACCCTCTACAAAGGAACCAATAAGTGAGACAATACAACCGTTGTATGTCATGAATGTCATGCCCAAAGGTATGAACCCCATCCATTTCATCTTCCTTACATGGATTAGAGAGGATCAACCTAGAAAACACCCCTTGACTTGAGGACTGACTCACTCAATAGGTAACCTTGACAACCCTCCCATATCTAAACTTGGCTAGTTGCATAGGGTCTTTGAGCACTTGTTCTGTAGCACACCTTTTCTGCTACTTTGTTTTATCGCTCTGAAAAGGAGACTTTAACACCACTCTATAAATATGTTATACAATCCACATGCATTTAAACAAATAAACACATTCAAGCTCAGAGTAAACTTATTATCTACTACTATAATTAACCATCCATAGCGTTTCATACTAATTCGTATAGACAATGGAAATCATGATAACATAAGTAGTAGAGTCATGCAAAAACATGATTATAACATAAACAGATACTTATCTTTTGAATAATGGTAAATTCCACCAACCAAGCGCAGGCCTTCCACGAACCTCCCAGCCTTAGACCGCACTGCTCATCAGCTCAGCAATGGGTCACCCCCGAGCTGGGACTAAGCTCCACCCCAAGGCAAGGAAATCTAGGCTAGGCTGAGGTTACAAGGAAAACAACACACAACCACAAGGAAGGGATTCTCTCCAAGGAACCTCCCACACTCACTGCCCACAGAACCTCATTCCCCACATGCCTGTTCCACCCCAGGAGTGTACACCTTCTCTGTCACTTGGACAGTCCTTCGACTACTAATCTCCCTTGCCTTGGGTTACAGGGATAGGCCGGACCAGAAGTCTCCGGGCTCTATGGAAGCTACAGGGTTCCTTCCAGGAGTTCTCTCCTTCCTCTGCGCACTCTCTCACCTAGAGAGAGTCGCTCACAGGTCCAACAACCTGTTCTTCCAATCTTCAACCACCTCTCTCACCTGGAGAGAGTGTTGTACAAACTGGCAAAAAAGCCACACGGGATCAAACAATACATGTCCACCACAATCCACGGGATCCAGATACAAACACCTCAGGGCAGCTCCAGACAGGTGCAATAGTATAGCCAGGCTTAACAGGGACGAGACACTTCTGTTTTCTTAATTTGGCAATATGTAATAGACTCACATTTTGGATTCTCAAGGATGCGTGACGAGTTGTCCATGCAGGGATCGACTCAAACTTAACGGTTCACAACCGGAAGGGTATCCAGCCTTCCAGAAGCAAATACAGACACTGGCCTTTTGGTTCAGAGTGCACGAGGGTATCTCTTGCAGAGGTCAGACGGGTTCCTCATTTTGACGGTCGGGTAGAATGGAGGAGCAACCCCCCAGCACGGCTCATCTCATCCTTTCATTGCATGCACCAGGGTTGACACTTTTCACCCATGTGACTGCATGCCTCCTTCAGCATGCGTTCCTCCCACCATTTCAAAATCACATGTCCTTCCAAAAGGACTTAGGTTAAAAC
>JZKD02S2302444.1:28751-179564 GCA_000966675.3 Picea glauca | reverse complement strand
TTATGCACGAGTGTGATTCTCAATGCATTCTTATTCAGTGCACCTTGCATTGAATTACATAATGCTCTCTATCTCAGTCATGTATCTCACCATCCATGGGTTGGAATTCTGGCCACTGTGTTGCCACATTCTCCATACACTTCCTATTATCTTTCGAATTAATTGGATGCCTTCCTTTCCAACCCGAACACTACACCAAGAATATAATTCTGCAGTATTCCTTAGTGTTAGCAAAAGGTTGCAACCCAAGTTTATTCAAAAGTAGGAAGCTTCTGGTACCTGGTCTGGCTCATAATCTTTCCATATATGTACCTTGCCATATCCAACCATGTCTTGGTCTCATACATGACTATCTTTCTTGCATTCATTCTTGTAACAAGTTCTTATCTTTTAATTCTTTGGTTATTACCCCATAACAAAATTAACATGACATTCTACTATGTCGATGTGTGCATTCAGAAGCTAAAAAGATTTGAATTAACACAGGCCTACAGCCTTTAACACATCCGGTGGTATGCATTCAAATAATATAATCATGTGATTTAATAACATAGCTCTGGCTGAGGAAATTCTTACCGTAATTTCCTTTCAACAATTATGGAAAAGAGTGATAAAACTCATACTTGCATGACTTCCATTAAGATTATACTACCTAAATATCTTATAGTAGTAGAAGCTTTCATGCTTCTTTTATCAGACTTATAACCAGCTCTTCAGCTCTCTGTTGGTTCCTTCATGAGGTAGCAAAATTACCAACAACACCTGCGACATGAAAGCATTCTTTCCTTGGGCTGGACGAACAAGCCATAACATACTTGCTGCCACAAATTGCAGCAACTTCTTTCTCCCTATGAACCTTTTTCTTGCAGATCCTAGAAGCATTCAATTCTTCCAGGATTCCTACAAGTTTCTCCTACATGGCCACAGGCTATGACCACGCGCCTATCCAAAAGGCATTTCAGGATTTCATGTATCAGGTGTTTCGATATGAGTCACCCTCAACTCTCTCTATCCCCGAAATCTGAAACAAGAGTCTAGCGCGTCCTATCTCTTCCTTTAACTTCCATCAATGTGAATTCTAGTGAAATTCAAGGATTATCTCTCCTCCTTTCTCTCGAGGTCCGAACTCCCAAACCCCTGTTGCCTCAGATCAAAGGTCCACAGCTTTCCAGGTTCTACGGTCCCGGTCAGTTCCTCGCAAATCGACAATTTGTGTTTCGGGGTTTCAAAAAATAGTTTCCCCTACTTTTCTTCTGCTCTCCAGTTTTCCGAAATCTACATGAGTCAGATCCAACAACTCAAAGCTCTTGGTAATCCAACGGTGTGGATCCCTTTTCTCATGAATCGGGACTTCACGGTTCACGAAATTAGAAAGCAGTTCTCTTCCCTCTTTCAACTTCCATCTTCATGAAATTCAAGTGTGTCAGATCAATGGCTGACACTCACCATGATTCAATGGTCTAGATCTTTCCTCGTGAATCGTAATTTTTCATTTCAGGATTTTTGAGAACAACTTCCTCTGTTCTCCCAACTTTCGATTCTCCGAATTCCCGATGAAAGGAATCAACGGTTCGATCTTCCTTGAGATCGATGGTTCAATACCTCCTGTGAGACTTCGAGTACTGAATAACTCTTAGCGTTATCTTCCTCGCATTTGGCTAGATCCGACGGCTCATAGGTTTTTGTCACTTCTTCCTGGAAGAACTCCACCATCCGATTCTATCCGCGTTAATCTCTTTTTGCGATTCGGGACTTGGAGTGACCAAGAATTTGGCCTGTGCTCCAAGTTCACGATCCCTGAATTTACGAAATGATCCAATGGTTCAAACCAACCATGATCAATGACCCACTTTATTTTGGATCCTAGAGTGGTGAGTTTCTCCATCCGTTAACCACCTTCCAACTTCTGGCTATCTTACGATCCCCGTGATTTCGCGAGTTCTCCACGGAGAATTCTGACCATTCGTTCAAATTCTAAATGACTTCTTTCCAAATATCTTGGCATCAATTCTTCTAGAATTGACTTCCTCCCTAACTTGAAGGATTTCAAATAATTTGAAGGCTTCGATGGTGTTTTCCCTTCCGAGCTTCGGTTAGTGAAATTTTATCTTCACCTTGCCATGCACTTGCGCTCGGCATGTGAACTTGCTTGGTTTCTCTCAGATATTTTAACTTAATCAGTCTCAAAGGGACTTGACCCTTCAGTGTTTCCAAAAGACTTTTTGGTGTCCTCCTGGCACCCTCTACTCTCGTCTGCTGGAGTCTTTCAAAATTAAAACAAGTTCCCTCTATAAGCACTCCTTGCACTGGATATGCACACTCTTCATACCAAAAGTTCCACGCTATCTCTTCTGAGCTTCATTTTCTGAACTGGAAAAATTAGGTGTCTCTTCCATTTCTTTGCACTTTGTGGCAATTCAAATCAGTTCTGGCACTCGTCAACCTTCTGCAATACAAATGCGCAGACGATTAGAATTTGTCAGGCCTTTGTTTCTTGACAATTCCTCATCTTTCATAACAATTGATGTTAAGAAAATGTTTCAATTTCACGACTTTTCTGAGCTCTGCTTGGCTCTGCAATTTTCAGGTTTTCGAAAAATTTATTTTCGGCATTTTGGGATTTTTGGCCTTCGGGTTTTCGGTACCCAGGACTTTAGGTTTTTGGCACAAGGGAGTTCATTTGCAGTGACTCCCAACCTTTTATCATTTCAATTCTCGAATTCCGAAAATTCGATTTTCTCATTCCCAGGGCCCACAACATAGTTGTCGTCCTTAAAATTCACTATAATTCTTCTATCTTCGGATATTTCAGGACTTCGGGTTTTGGTCCACGAAGATCCAACAGTTAAATATTCGTAACAATAATCACCCTTTTTGCAACTCGCGATCTTGCGAGTTCGTGAGTCGAAGACCCTCGACCCATTTCCTCTAACCACCAATACCCGAGATGTGACACGGGTATGGCTCCCTCCTCGCTAGCATCTGCTACTCATGACCGCAGTCTAGGGCTAAGTGCTAGCACTCTTCTCTAGTCGCACCTTCGTGAGCAGTGGCATCCAACCCTGGTACCCCCTTTTCACGAAACCCCAAGAAGCGATGTTGACTTTTCTCCTCTCATTCTCGCTACTTCGCGACTTTGCGAGTCTCAATATCGAGCTCCCATGCCCTTATCTCGCGAGTTCCCAAAATCACGAGTTAATTTATTCTCCGGGCCCACAACATAGCTGTCGTCCTTCACCACCGTGGCATGTCGTACGTTTAGGAGTGTCCAGGTCACTTTTAATGACATCATCGGGTCCCACCACTCTTGCCTGTCTCCTCGACTCACTAGAACGTAGTATGCATTCATGCATCCACATCCAATCCAAGCATGGAATCCAACGGTCTGATCCCCTCCTCGGATCAATGGCGCAGATCCTCTCAGTGTTTCGGGGTTTCGGGTGTCGAAAGTTCGTGCATCCACACATCTTGAACTTCCATTTGCCGAAATCATGAATACACTGTCTACTAACTTACTTGATCCAACAGTCAAGTTCTTCTCCCACGATCTATGGTGTAGATTGTTTCAGGATTTCAAGTTTCGAAGGTGTTCACCTCTTCTCACCTCCCATCTCCCAGAACGTCGATTTCTTCCTCAATCATACCCGCTACCTCAACCAACTTTTCCGTTGATTTCTGCAAAATCAGAAACCCCGAATTGCCGATGGAGGCCTAGCGCAAGTTAGCTCTTTCTCTCTCTCTCCATTCCCATGTGATCATGGGTCATGATCACAGTTCAAATAAATGCAGTTCCTCTTTGTATTTCACACCCCAACTTAAATCCGACATCTCTTCCTCACATCGGACGGTCGTTACAGACCCGGAGATTCTCCGAAAGAATTCTCGTCCGTTCATCGGGTTTATCATCACGAGAGTCCGAACTCTCGATCACAGAATTCCCAAATTCTCGATCCCTGGTTTCCCGACATAGTTAATCTCTCGAAACGTAACCTCCATCCATCAGACAGTTCAGATATATCACGGGGTTTTCACCACAAAAAATCTCGAGTCTTCATCATCAGGATTCCCGATTCTTCGATTCCCGATTTCCCAAAATGGGTAATCTCATGACACGTGGCCTCCGTCGTTCAGACGGTCTAGATATATTTTAGGGCTTTTGGCCCTATTCACTGGGGTTTTAACCCTCGGATATCTCCTAATATATCCAACGACTGTCGGGTTTTCCAGCCGAGATCTGACGGCTCAGATGGTTCCTAACTAATTCGAGATTTCGCGTATCGCAATTTCCACACTCCTGTGCAATTTACAAAGGGATTTAAACCCCGTGCAATGTTTCCATATCTAACGGTCATGAGGGTTCACCTTCCCTCCCGAACAGATCCTAAAGCTCCTACACTTCTGGTGTGGAGTCCTCTCTCCCTGTGGACTTATACCACACTGGCGGCAGTTTCATAACGTCGTTATACCTCCTGAGCTTAAAAACTCATCACGTAACTCTTTGACACTTTGGAGCAAACCAGGGTCCAAAATTGGCCTTCCAGACCCAATTTTCCCTCGCATTCTCGGTCCAAAGACTGCTCCACTGGCCCATCTAGGCTCAATGTCGAAACCTTGGCTGTGATACCAAACTGTAGCACACCTTTTCTGCTACTTTGTTTTATCGCTCTGAAAAGGAGACTTTAACACCACTCTATACAAATGTTATACAATCCACATGCATTTAAACAAATAAACACATTCAAACTTAGAGTAAACTTATTATCTACTGCTATAATTAACCATCCATAGCGTTTCATACTAATTCGTATACACAGCGGAAATCATGATAACATAAGCAGAAGAGTCATGCAAAAACATGATTAAAACATAAAAATATACTTATCTTTTGAATAATGGTAAATTCCACCAACCAAGTGCAGGCCTTCCACGAACCTCCCAACCTTAGAACGCACTGCTCATCAACTCAGCAATGTGTCACCCCCGAGCAGGGACTAAGCTCCACCCCAAGGCAAGGAAATCTAGGCTAGGCTGAGGTTACAGGGAAAACAACACACAACCACAAGGAAGGGATTCTCTCCAAGGAACCTCCCATGCTCACTGCCNTAATTCTTTGGTTATTACCCCATAACCAAATTAACATGACATTCTACTATGTCGATGTGTGCATTCAGAAGCTAAAAAGCTTTGAATTAACATAGGCCTACAACCTTTACCACATTCGGTGGTATGCATTCAAATAATATAATCATGTGATTTAATAACATAGCTCTGGCTGAGGAAATTCTTACCGTAATTTCCTTTCAACAATCATGCAAAAGAGTGATAAAACTCATACCTGCATGACTACCATTAAAATTATACTACCTGAATGTTTGATAGCAGTAGAAGCTTTCATGCTTCTTTTATCAGACTTATAACCAACTCTTCAGCTCTCTATTGCTTCCTTCATGAGGTAGAAAAATTACCAACAACACCTGTGACATGCAAGCATTCTTTCCTTGGGCTGGCCGAAAAAGCCATAACATACTTGCTGCCACAAATTGCAGCAACTTCTTTCTCCCTATGACCCTTTTTCTTGCTGATCCTAGAAGCATTCAATTCTTCTAGGATTCCTACAAGTTTCTCCTACATGACCACTGGTTATGACCACGTGCCTATCCAAAAGGCATTTCAGGATTTCGCGTATCGGGTGTTTCGATATGAGTCACCCTTGACTCTCTCTATCCCCGAAATTTGAAACAAGAGTCTAGCACGTCCTAGCTCTTCCTTTAACTTCCACCAGTGTGACTTCTAGTGAAATTTGAGGATTATCTCTCCTCCTTTCTCCCAAGGTCCAAACTCCCAAACTCCTGTTGCCTCAGATCAAAGGTCCACAACTTTCCATGTTCGACGGTCCCGATCAATTCCTCATGAATCGACAATTCACGTTTCAGGGTTTCGAAAAACAGTTTCCCCTACTTTTCTTTCGGTCTCCATTTTTCTAAAATCTACGTCAATTAGATCCAAAAACTCAAAGCTCTTTGTAATGCAATGGTGTGGATCCCTTTTCTCGTGAATCGGGACTTCACGGTTCACGAAATTAGAAAGCAGTTCTCTTCCCTCTTTCAACTTCCGTCTTCATGAAATTCAAGTGTGTCAGATCAACGACTGACACTCACAGTGATTTAATGGTCTAGATATTTCCTCACGAATCGTAAGTTTGCGTTTTAGGATTTTTGAGAAAAACTTCCTCGGTTCTCGCAACCTTAGATTCTCCGAATTCCCGATGAAAGGAATCAACGGTTCGATCTTCACTGAGATCGATGGTTCAATACCTCCCATGAGACTTCAAGTACTGAATAACTCTTAGCGTTATCTTCCTCGCATTTAGCTGGATCCGATGGCTCATGGGTTTTTGGCACTTCTTCCTAGAAGCACTCCACCATCTGATCCTATCCTCGTTAATCTCTTTTCACGAGTTGGGACTTGGAGTGACCAAGAATTTGTCCTGCACTCCAAGTTCATGATCCCTAAATTTACGAAATGATCCAACGGTTCAAACCAACCATGATCAATGACCCACTTTATTCTGGATCCTAGAGTGGTGAGTTTCTCCATCCATTAACCACCTTCCAACTTCTGGCTATCTTACGGTCCCCGCGATTTCGCGAGTTCTCCACGGAGAATTCTGACCATTTGTTCAAATTCTAAATGACTTCTTTCCAAATATCTTGGCATCAATTCTTCTAGAATTGAGTTCCTCCCTAAATTGAAGGATTTCAAATAATTCGAAGGCTTCGATGGTGTTTTCCCTTCCGAGCTTCGGTTAGTGAAATTTTAACTTCACCTTGCCGCGCACTTGCGCTCGGCGTGTGAACTTGCTCGGTTTCTCTTAGAGATTTTAACTTAATCAGTCTCAAAGGGACTTGACCCTTCAGTGTTTCCCAAATACTTTCTGGTGTCCTCCTGGCACCCTCTACACTTGTCTCCTGGAGTCTTTCGAACTTAAAACAAGTTCCCTCTATAAGCACTCCTTGCACTGGATATGTGCACTCTTCATACCAAAAGTTCCACGCTATCTCTTATGAGCTTTGTTTTATGAACTGGAAAAATTATGTGTCTCTTCCATTTCTTTGCACTTTGTGGCAATTCAAATCAGTTCTGGCACTCGTCAACCTTCTGCAATACAAATGTGCAGACGATTAGAATTTGTCAGGCCTTTGTTTCTTGACAATTCCTCATCTTTCATAACAATCGATGTTAATAAAATGTTTCAATTTCACGACTTTTCCGAGCTCTGCTTGGCTCTGCAATTTTTGGGTTTTCGAAACTTTTGATTTCGGCATTTCAGGATTTTCGGCCTTCGGGTTTTCAGTACCCAAGACTTCGGGTTTTCGGCACCAGGGAGTTCATTTGCAGTGACTCCCAGCCTTTTATCATTTCAATTCTCGAATTCTGAAAATTCGATTTCCTCATTCCCAGGGCCCACAACATAGTTGTCATCCTTAAAATCCGCTACGATTCTTCTGTCTTCAGATATTTTGGGACTTCGGGTTTTGGTCCATGAAGATCCAACAGTTAAATATTCATAACAATAATCACCATTTTTGCAACTCACTATCTCGCGAGTTCGTGAGTCGAAGACCCTCGACTCATTTCCTCTAGCCACCGATACCCGAGATGTGACACGGGTATGGCTCCCTCCTCTCTAGCATCTACTACACATGACCATAGTCTAGGGCTAAGTGCTATCACTCTTCGCTACTCGCACCTTCGTGAGTTGTGGCATCCAACCCTGGTACCCCCTTTTCATGAAACCCCAAGAAGCAATGTTGATTTTTCTCCTCTCGTTCTCGCTACTTCGCGACTTCGCGAGTCTCAATGTCGAGCTCCCATGCCCTTATCTTGTGAGTTCCTGAAATCATGAGTTACTTTATTCTCCGAGCCCACAACACAATTGTCGTCCTTCACCACCGTGGCATGTGGTATGTTCAGGAGGGTCCACGTCGCTTTCAATGACGTCATCGGGTCCCACCACTCTCGCCTGTCTCCTCAATTCACTGGCATGTAGTACGCATTCATGCATCCATGTCCAATCCAAGCATGGAATCCAATGGTCAGATCCCCTCCTCGGATCAACGGCACAGATCCTTTCGGCGTTTCGGGGTTTCGGGTGTCAGAAGTTCGTGCATCCACACATCTTGAACTTCCATTTGCCAAAATCACGAATACACTGTCTACTAACTTACTTGATCCAACGGTCAAGTTCTTCTCCCACGATCTACGGTGTAGATTGTTTCAAGATTTTGGGTTTTGAATATGTTCACCTCTTCTCACCTCCCATCTCCCAGAATGTCGATTTCTTCCTCAATCATACCCGCTACCTCAATCAACTTTTTCGTTTATTTCTGCAGAATCAGAAACCTCGAATCGCCGATGGAGGCCTAGCGCAAGCTAGCTCTTTCTCTCTCTCTCTCTGTTCCCATGTGATCGCGGGTCATGATCACGGTTCAAATAAACACAGTGCCTCTTTGTATTTCGCACCCCAACTTAAAGCCGACATCTCTTCCTCACATCGGATGGTCGTTACAGACCCGGAGATTCTTCGAAAGAATTCTCGTACATTCATCGGATTTATCATCACGAGAGTCCGAACTCTCGATCACGGAATTCCCAAATTATCGATCCCTGGTTTCACGACGCAGTTAATCTCTTGACACGTAACCTCTATCCATCGGATGGTTCAAATCTATCCCGGGGTTTTCACCACAAAAAATCCCGAGCCTTCGTCATCAGGATTCCCGATTCCGCGATTCCCGATTTCCCGAAATGGGTAATCTCACGACACGTGGCCTCCGTCGTTCGTGGTCTAGATCTATTTCAAGGCTTTCACCCCTATTCACTAGGGTTTTAACCCTTGGATATCTCTTGACAGATCCAACGACTGTCGGGTTTTCTAGCCGAGATCTGATGGCTCAAACGGTTCCTAACTAATTCGGGATTTTGCGTATCGCAATTTCCACACTCCTATGCAATTTCCAAAGGGCTTTAAACCCCATGCACACTTTCCAGATCTAACGGTCATGAGGGTTCACCTTCCCTCCCGAACATATCCTAAAGCTCCTACACTTCTGGTGTGGAGTCCTCTCTCCTTGTGGACTTATACCACACTGGCGGCAGTTTCATAACGCAGCTATATCTCCTGAGCTTAAAAACTTGTCAAGTAACTGCTTGACACCTTGGAGAAAACCAGGGTCCGAAATTGGCCTTCCAGACCCAATTTCCCCTCGCATTCTCGGTCTAAAGACCGCTCCACTGGCCCATCTAGGCTCATTGTCGAAACCTTGGCTCTGATACCAAACTGTAGCACACCTTTTCTGCTACTTTGTTTTATCACTCTGAAAAGGAGACTTTAACACCACTCTATACAGATGTTATACAATCCACATGCATTTAAACAAATAAACACATTCAAGCTCAGAGTAAACTTATTATCTACTGCTATAATTAACCATTCATAGCGTTTCATACTAATTCATATACATAGCGGAAATCATGATAACATAAGCAATAGAGTCATGCAAAAACATGATTAAAACATAAACAGATACTTATCTTTTGAATAATGGTAAATTCTACCAACCAAGTGCAGGCCTTCCACGAACCTCCTAGCCTTAGACCGCACTGCTCATCAGCTCAGCAATAGGTCACCCCCGAGCTGGGACTATGCTCCACCCCAAGGCAAGGAAATCTAGGCTAGGTTGAGGTTACAGGGAAAACAAGACACAACCACAAGGAAGGGATTCTCTCAAAGGAACCTCCCACGCTCACTGCCCATAGACCCTCATTCCCCACATGCCTGTTCCACCCCAGGATTATACACCTTCTCTGTCACTTGGACAGTCCTTCGGTTGCTAATCTCCCTTACCTTAGGTTACAGGAACAGGTTGGACCGAAAGTCTCTGGGATCTGTGGAAGCTACAGGGTTCCTTCCAGGAGTTCTCTCCTTCCTCTGCACACTCTCTCACCTGGAGAGAGTTGCTCACAGGTCCAACAACCTGTTCTTCCAATCTTCAACCACCTCTCTCACCTAGAGAGAGTGTTGTACAAACTGGCCAACAAGCCACACAGGATCAACCAATACATGCCCACCACAACCCACGGGATCCAGATACAAACACCCCAGGGCAGCTCCAGACAGGTGCAACAGTATAGCCAGGCTTAATAGGGATGAGACACTTCTGTTTTCTTAATTTGGCAATACGTAATAGACTCACATTCTAGATTCTCAAGGATGCGTGACGAGTTGTCCACGCAGGGATCGACTCAAACTTAACGGTTCACAACCGGAAGGGTATCCAACCTTCCAGAAGCAAATACAGACACTGGCCTTTTGGTTCAGAGTGCACGAGGGTATCTCTTGCAGAGGTCGGACGGGTTGCCCATTTTGACGGTCGGGTAGAATGGAGGAGAAACCCCCCAGCACGGCTCATCTCAGCCTTTCATTACATGCACCAGGGTTGACACTTTTCCCCCATGTGACTGCATGCCTCCTTCAGCATGTGTTCCTCCCACCATTTCGAAATCACATGTCCTTCCAAAAGGACTTAGGTTAAAACATATAATGCACATATCTTTTGAAATAATATTAAAATATTATTCCCAAGGCTTAAGCCCCTAGGATTAACCCCCAGGATCAACACATAGCCCCTTTCCCACCTTCCAGCCCCTAATTCCTTACNAACAAACACATAAGTCTCCAGCTTATAAGAACTTGGCTCACCAGCCTATAAAACATAATGACAATTCCTTTCAGAACTTGGTTTACAACGGGGCTCGGCCTTGGGGACACTACATGTTCAATATGATAAGCTAGTTTTGGTGCACATGTTTAGGTGGATCTTGTATTAAATATGAATTTACTTTCTGTGATACATTTTACTTGAGACCCTTGGAGGGCGCACTCATTTTTCTTTGAAAGACCTATCTTGGTGGATGATTTGGAGGAACAAGACTAGCTTGGGCCTTCATTGGGGATTGAATCCCACATGTTGGATAACATGACCCAAACCTTGGGTGAAGGAAGAATATGGGAGTTTCCTTTGGAAGAAATAGAAGATATAACACCCTAGGTTTAGAACCCCCATATTAAATAATGTATTGTTACAATGTTGAGAGGCCAAAGTGCCCAAGAAATTATTGAGGGGGCTAGTATGCCCAGGAAATGTAATATTTTGGTCATTAATAATAATAAACACATCACTGGCTGCTAGAAGGACAAGGACTAGAGTTATAGGGGGTTATAATTCCATAAGAGAGGGAGCTTGAGGGACTAAGTGTTATTCCTATTTTATTATTACCCTTTTTGTCTAAGGGAGGGGATCAGTTCCGTGAACTTCTTGGGGAAGTCTAGGAGGTTCTTGTTTTCCCCACAAGGTTACTTAAACCTTCCTCTGGTCTAATGGGGGGGTTGGACTAATGACTTGTTCGTTGATTCCCATTCACTCACTCCTTTTTACCTCACACACTCCCATGCATTCCCTGAACCATTCATCGACCCATCCTCACCTACGTCTTAGTTAGCAAAGAGAAAGGAAATGGAGTTGCTAAAGAATTATCCATGAGGATATTGGCTATAGTGGTCACTGGTGTGATCCAACTGTGACCTGGGGCCTACATGTATGAAATGAATTGGCCTGTGCCCTATTTTTCTCACAACTTGGAGTCATGAGAGTTCCAGCATTGAGATTCTATACCATCTGTGTTGGAAGCCTTCGCAGGAAGGAGAAGGATTGCCTAAGGGACTACATGGCAGAGAAGGGTGGAGGTCCATTCTCTCAGATGGCACAGGCTGAGCAGAAGAGAGATGGGTACTTGGATTGTTGTGGGTGTCAGGAAACCTGTGAGAGCTTGAGAGATGACTGGTTTGGGAACCCAATTACACACTGGATCCATCCTTGTGGATTCATAGCCCTGGCTTGGGGGTGATACTGTTGTTGATATTTGGAGCAGTGGTGCTTACGGTTGGGTGGAACGTCCTTTGTCTGCAGCCAATTGGTGTCATCTTTAATAAAGATAATTTCTCTCTATCATGATATTCCTACCTGTATATGAATGTATTTCCTTTATGTAATTTAATTATCATCTACATGTGTATGAATGCATTTTCGCTGTGTATATTTAATTATCGTTTAACGTAATCTTTAGATTATGCATGCTTGCTGGATATTGTTGTGCATGTTGTTAAATATGTTATCTTATTCATCCTTAATGACTAAGGAATCTATTATTAAGAGAAAGAGTCTGAGGGAGGCTTGCAGGTAGTGTACTCAACCTATGGGTGGATGGGTATGTTACAGTTTGGTATCAGAGATTTTAGTTGAAACACCAGGCCGGTATAGGTTGGGTCTATTGGTCAGAATCTCGTGGTCGAGATCAAAATATGACCGGGAAGTTGAAAATATCAGGAGGAATGGCATTGTCGAAGCTACACAGGAGACGACACATCATAGAACCTCTGTGAGGGTTCGAAGGATCGTGACCATTCTTTTTTTATTTGGGAATGATCCCCATGGTAGGAGAGATCCGGGATCATTGGATCAGAGGATAGGTAAACATGGGTTGTCCAACGAAAAGGAAGAAAGGCTAAGGTCACGACCATCGGATCCCATTGGAGAGAGAGATCAACAACCAGTAGGCATTGCGGGGAACCAAGTTGCACAGGAGATAATTTCCTAGGGTGGTCCCGTAATCCAAACCATGGTTTCCATGAGGGGTTACTTGTCAACATCAGGAGAATTGTGGGGTGAAAAGCGGGTTACTCCAAACCGCCAATGCATACCCCCACAAATTGAAAGGCATGTAGGGATGTGATAGGTTAGAGCTCAAACATCAAAACTCTAAATAGTCGAAGTAGCTGGGGACCGTCGATCCATAGTAGGAAATGTGTCAACTGATCATGTGCTCTGGGTGAAATAACTCTGGGAAGTAGCGAGCGAGGAGAAGTTGAGTTTTAAAACTCCCAAAGGCCGGAGATTCAGAGACCCGAAGTAAGCGACGACTGTCAGATCGTCCAAAGTATATCCTGAGCTTTGATCACCAAGAGGTTACATATAAGTAGATTAGTAACTCTGGAGGAATCCATTCGAGAGGTTTTCAGTTGAGGTTTGAGACTCTCGAAGCCCGAAGAATCGAAGAGCCGGAGAAAACCTTGACTGTCCGATCATCCAAGAAGATATCAACCATTGATCTGCTGAGAGTCACACATCACCAAATCCATGACTCCAGATAAAATCTTGTGGGGTCAAATAAGTTTGAAATTTGATATCTATGAAGTACAAAGCCCCAAAGAAATCATAGTTGTTAGATTGAGGAGGACACGTGGAGTAGATTTGTGGACTCTAGGTGAAGACTCGAAGTGAATCTTGGTCATCCAATCCAGAAGGACACATGGTGACAGATTGGCGAGTTCGGGAGAATTGAAAGTGTGTTAGTTTGAAAAATCCCGAAGCCCCGAAGCCCGAAGAGCCGAAGTGATGTGGCATGATGACGTCACCTGGGATGACATGGATACATGGGATATGTGCCAAATGTTAGTAATATTTGTTCATTTGGAACATTGAAAGTTTGATTATAACGTGACACATGTCACCCACCTGATTGGGCCATGTGTTCGCTTCCAACATTTCGAAATGTGGCGACAGATTGTTCAGTACGGAAGACTAGGAACTCCAAAATGGAAAGGTGTGTTAAGTTGCATGGGGTCGAAACTCCCAAAGGTTGGAGTATATATCGACCTTCAATTCCAGAGGACACACATCGAAGGATCATCGACTTCGGGTGAAAGCACCTCTAGGAGAAAATGCAGGAGGGAAGTTTGAAATTTCCGAAGCCCGAAGGATTGAAACGATTCAAAACCATTGATATGTGGGAGGACGCATGTCAGGAAATCAAGAACTCTGGGTAAAGGCGTTCCAGGAGGAGGCATGTGAGAAAAGTTGAGATTCCTGAAGCGCAGAGTCCCGAAGTGGATCTCAATCGTCAATCGTAAGAGAGAACAAGGCCCATTGATCTGGTCCCGGTTGAAACTATTGAAGTCCCAAAGATATGGACAAGCTCTTTTTAGATAAGCGCAGGGTCATGACCATGGTCATATGAATTTCGAGATTTGAGGAAATGAGGGCTAAGGGAATATTTGGTTGTCTCTGAGACAAAAAAGTGCCAAGGGAGGATTCAACCGCAGTTTCTAGTTGTGATTGTCGGGGGAGGTGGTTTGAACAAAGCATCTACGCAGGGTGAAACTCTATGTCAGCCAAGGATAACAGGACACTGTTATTTTCGGAGAATGAGGATATATATCCATGAACAAAGACAAGAAAGAGACCTGTAGCATGGTTTGGCAATTTGTTTTTCCTATCATACACATAATTCTAAAAAAATGATCGCTTGCAGATTTTGCAGAATTAAGAGGCTTAAGTGCATCAACTTGGGATGTGTATTGAGGAAATGGAAGAAGGCAAGGGAGCCTCCAGTCATGAAAAGGAGGCAGAAGGCGAAAATACCAGAGATGGTAATGCAGAGACAGAGTGCAATGGGTGCAAGGGAAAAGAAGATATGAAAACGTTAATAGAAATGAAAGTGCAAAGCTACAAATTAGACAATGAGAGACTGATGAGAGAGAAAATCCAGATAAATGCTTGAGTGTTGCAGAGATTAAATCAATTGCAGAGGAAAATGAAGAAGGGATCAAATTCAAAATGAGAGGAAGAAGGCAAGTTTCATGAAAGAGGAGATGCTCGTGGAAGAGTTGGTTATTCCAGGAGTGCTAGCAAAGATTATGAACACCACTCACCTCCTTACTTAGGAAGAAAGTTTTATGCATTGGATGATCCCGTAAGTAGTCCAGAAGTGTCTCGTGTCAGACACTAGAGAAGGAAACAAGAGGTAGATTGTTTGCAGGGAGAGCTGAGGAAGCTCAAGACACCTTCCTTCGATGGTGAAAGAGAAAGGGAATATGATACCGAAGCATGGTTTCTTGGGATCCAGAGATATTTTCAGTTGCATAGATATTCATCAAACCTAGAAGCCAGGATTTCCACCTATTATTTGCAAGGGAAAGTTGCAGTGTGGTGGGACCAACTAAAGCAAGTGGAGCATGTTGATGAAAGTAGAATCACTTAGAAACAGTTCAAGAAGTACTTCCAGAAGGAGTACCTCCCAGAGCATTTCTATGACAAGAAAATGCAGGAGTTCTTTGAACTCAAGTTGGTAAGCATGACTATGGCAGAATATGAGAAGAAGTTCTTAGGATTGTTAAAGTATGGCAGGTTCATTGGTGATGAGAAAGTGAAAATACAAAGATTTCTAAGTGGATTGCCAACCTTATATAAGGAAAATATCAAGTATGATGAACCCAAGACCTTGACGAAGGCCATCAGGAAGGCTAAATACTTGTATGATAAAGGCCATGGAAGAGAATCCATGCAGAAATCTTGGAAGGACAAGAAGAATGTGAATTTTGATCAGATGAGGAAAGGATTCAAACCTCCCTTCAATAGGAATGAGCCAAATAGATATCAACAAGATCAGTATGCTAAAGGGGAATTTAAGAAGGAATATTCCTTGGGAAAAAGGGGAAGACCACCAATCCAATGTTGGGGATGTAAAGAAGATCACTTGTACAAGGACTGCCCACACAGAAAGGATAGAGTGAAGGTTGTGCACAACATCCAAGTGGCCACAATAGTCATAGATATGGGAAGAATCTATGCATCTTTAAATGATTGACAAGCAGAGTAACAGTCCAATATGATCGAGGTGGAAGGTAAGATCATAAATCAACCTATTTCTATTTTGATTGATTCAGGAGCAAGCCATTATTACATTGATCCTAAGATAGTGGATAGATTACATTTGGAGAAAATTAAAATTGGAAAATCAGGTTTGGTTCAGTTATCCACTGGAATGAAAAGAAGAATCCATGATATGGTCAGAGGTTGTTCCATAAGTATTAATGGCGTGAATACTAGTACTGATCTAAATATCATACCATTGGGGTATTATGATGTTATGATTGGGATGCATTGGTTGGACAAGCATCATGTTGTCCTAGATTTTCATAACAAAACATTTGCATGCCTTGATGGAAATGGAAAATAGAGCACTATGAAAGGAGTTCCAAGACCCATCTCTTTAAGGGATATTTCGACCTTACAACTAAAAAGATGTTTTAGAAAAGGATGTCAACTATATACATCTCATGTGGAGGAGCCAATTGATACAAAGGGGCCAAGCCTTGAATATTTCTAGGTGCTACAGGAACTTGAAGATGTATTCCAAGAAATACCCCGATTTCCACCAAGAAGGGAGATAGATTTCTCAATTGATTTAGTGTCGGGAGCTTCCTCGGTGTCGAAAACACCTTACAAAATGAGCACACTAGAGTTAAAAGAATTACAAATGTAGTTGGAAGAATTGTTTAAGAAAGGGTACATACGTCCAAGTGTTTCACCTTTGGGAGCAACAATACTTTTTGTCAAAAAGAAGGATGGAACCTTGAGGCTGTGTATTGACTTTCGACAACTGAACAAGTACACTATAAAGAACAAGTATGCTTTAACCTGAATTGATGACCTCTTTGATCAGCTAAGAGGAGCAAAGATATTTTCAAAGATTGACCTGAGGGAAGGATACCATTAGGTAAGAATCAAGGAAGAAGACATTCATAATGCAACCTTTAGGACTAGGTATGAACATTATGAATTTGTAGTGGTGTCGTTTGGACTAACCAATGCACCAATTGTCTTCATGTGCTTAATGAATAGCATATTCATAAATTATTTGGACAATTTTTTCATATTATTCCTGGATGACATAATTATTTATTCTAAGTCTGAAGAGGAGCATGAAAATCACTTAATATTGGCTTTGAAGGTACTGAGAGAACATCAATTGTATGCCAAGTTGAGTAAGTGCTCGTTTTATAAAAAATAGATCCATTACTTGGGGCACATTATTTCAGAGCAGGGCATAACAATAGATTTAGAGAAGATCGAAGCCATTAGAGGATGGACAACACCCATAAATGTGTCAGACCTCAGATATTTTATGGAATTAGCCGGCTACTACAAAAGGTTCATAGCAGATTTCTCTAATATGGCTCATCCCATCACTTTTTTTCAAAAGAAGGGGGCTAAATTTGAATGGACACTCATGTGTGAAAATAATTTTAATCTATTGAAGGAATTACTTACTAGTGCACCTGTTTTAAAGATTACTTACCCAAATGAATTTTACTTGGTATGTACAGACACTTGTAAGGAAGGACATGGGGGAGTCCTTACGAAAAATAGACATGTCATTGGATATGAGTCCAGAAAGCTTAAGGATCATGAGAGGAACTATGCCATGCACGACTTGGAGATTTCTACCATTGTTCATGCTTTGAGGATGTGGAGGCATTATCTCGTGGGGAAGAAATTCCAATTAAGGAAAGACCACATTGGCCTGAAGTATCTTTTTGAACAGTCGACCTTGAATTCCAGGAAAAAAATATGGATGGAATTTTTAAGTGAATATGAATTCAATATCAATCATATCAAGGGAAAAGAAAATAAAGTTGTCGATGCACTTAGTAGAATAGTGCATCTCATGCATGCTACTGTTGTCAGTATGCACTAGTCAGACTTGAAGAGAAGAATTTTAGATGGTCTTGTTATAGATCAACATTACCTACAGATAAAGGAAAACTTACAACAAGGAAATGTACAACAAAAAGTAAAGGAATACGAGATAAAGGAAGATGGATTACTCATGCACAAAAATAGAATCTATGTTCCTAGTTCTGGAGAACTGAGGATATTGGTCCTGAAGAAAATGCATGATGTTCCTTATGCTACACATCCAGGTTACCAAAAAACAATTACAATAGTAATAAGTATGTTCTTTTGGCCAGGAATGAAGAAGGATGTTGCTGGTTACATCACTCAATGTATGGAATTTCAGAAGGTGAAGGTTGAGCATAGACACCCAACAGTTTTGCTGCAACCATTGCCAATCCCAGAGAAGAAATGGGAAGTGATCACCATGAATTTTATCACAGGATTACCCAGAACGAACAAGAAACATGATTCAATCATGGTGGTATTTGAAAAATTAACAAAGGCTGCTCATTTTGTTCCTGTGAAGACAACACATACAATAGCTAATATTGGAGACATTTTCATGAAGGAAATTTTTAGGTTGCATGGGATACCTAGGACAATTGTCTCGGATAGAGATACGAAGTTTAACTCCAATTTCTGGGGGGGGTTGTTTAAAGGATTTGGCACAAATCTAAACTTTAGCACACCATATTGTCCCCAGATAGATGGGCAAACAAAGAGAGTCAATCTAATAATTGAAGACATGCTAAGAATGTATGTGATGGATAAGCCATGTAAGTGGGAAGATTACTTACAGTTGGGTGATTTTGCATATAACAAGGCGTATCAATCTTCATTGAAAATGAGCCCATTTGAAGCCTTTTATTGTAGGAAATGCAATACTCTAGTGAGCTGGGACAACCCAGTAGATAGAGTGGTACTTGGGCCGGAGTTGCTCAAGGACATGGAAGACCAGGTGGTCAAGATTAAGAAAAATTTAAAGGCAGCTCAGGACAGATAAAAAGTTTATGCAGACAAGAACAAGACAGTTAGAGAATTTAAAGTAGAGGAGCATGTACTTTTGAAATTGAAGCCCAAGAAAATGTCTTTGAAATTGGGTAGTTGTACAAAGATGGCAGCCAGATTCTGTGGTCCATTTGAAATATTGGACAGAATAGGGCTAGTTGCATACATGCTTGCATTGCCTATTTCCATGAATGTGCATAATGTATTTCATGTATATTTAATAAATAAATATGTACATGATCCTAACCATGTTATTGATTGGCATCTGATTCAGGTTGAGATGGAGAGATACTTTCAGGTTCATCTAGTGCGGGCATTGGACAGAAAAGTCAAAATGCTCCAGAATCAAGTTATATAATTGGTAAAAGTTCAGTGGACCTACTATGGTCCTGAAGAAGCTACATGGGAGCATGAAGATTCCATGCTGACAGAGTACCCACAACTTTTTAAATAAATTTGAGATTTTTTTCTCTATTTTGTATATGCACTGAGGATAGTGCCAAAATAAGGGGGAGGGGATGTAACACCCTAGGTTTTGAACCCCCATTTTAAATAATGTACTGTTACAATACTGAGAGGCCAAAGTGCCCAGACAATTATTGAAGGCAAATATGCCCAAGAAATGTAATGGTTTTATCATTAATAATAATAAACACATCGTTGGCTGCTAGATGAACAAGGACTAGAGTTATAGGGGGATATGATTCCACAAGAGAGGGAGATTGAGGCACAAAGTGTTATTCCTATTTTCTTATTACCCTTTTTGCCTAAGGGAGGGGATCGGTTATGTGAACTTCTTGGGGAAGGACATGAGGTTCTTGTTTTCCCCACAAGGTTACTTAAACCCGCCTCTAGTATGATGCAGGGGTTGGACTAATGACTTGTTCATTTGTTTCCCTTCACTCACTCCTTCTTCCCCCACACACTCCCATTGATGCACTCCCATGCATTCCCTGACCCATTCATCGACCCATCCTCAGTTGCGTATTACTTGGCAAAGAGAAAGGAAATAGAGGTGCTGAAGAATTAGCCATGGGGATAGTTGGTTGTAGTGGTCATTGGTGTGATCTAGTCGTGACCTGGAGCCTGCATGTTTGAAATGCATTGGCATGTGCTCTTTTTTTCTCACAAATGCGAGTCCTGAGAGTTTCAGCATTGAGATTCTAGACCATCTGTGTTGGAAGCCCTGGAAGGAAGGAGAAGGACTTCCTAAGGGACTGCGTGGCAGAGAAGGGTGGAGGTCCATTCTCTTGGGTGGCACAGGCTGGGTAGAAGAGAGTTGGGTACTTGGATAGTTGTGGGTGTCGGAAACCTGTGAGGGCTTGGGAGCTAACGGGTTTGGGACCCCAATTACGCTCGGGAACCATCCTTGTGGATTCACATCCCTAGCGCAGGGGTGAGACTGTTGTTGAGATTTGGAGCAGTAGTGTCTATGGTTGGGTGGAAATTCCTTGGTCTACAGTGAGTTGGTGTCTTATTTCATAAAGATAAGTGCTCTCTATCGTGATATTCCTACCTGCGTATGAATGGATTTCCATTATGTAATTTAATTATCATCTACATGTGTGTGAATGTATTTCCTATGTGTATATTTAATGACTAAGGAAGGTATCAGTAAGAGAAAGAGTCTGAGGGAGGGCTTGCAGGTAGCGTACCTGGCCTGTGGCTCACTGGGTATGTTACAAAGGACACCTTGAAGGAGGATACTTATCCCTACTTTTCCCAATGTTTGACCTTGGGAGGTCACAACATCTCTCTCTCTTGGGCTTGACGTCAGGATTTAGGGCTAGGGTTTAATGATGGTGGTGATGATTTGATGAATCAACATGCTTGATGGAGAGAATACCCTAGCACATGAAAGGATGGTCTTTGGAGGCCCAACGACTTCCTCTCCAGACTGAACGTTTTGCTAAAGGTGCAAGACGTCACCCAATTAGGGAATTGCTAAAAGTGCAAGACGTCACCCAATTAGTGAATTACGTCATATTTTTATGATTTATTTTGTGCAATAATCAATATTTTTTTTGTAAAGGGGTAAAATAAAGGAGGTCAGCCTCCTTATTTTGTGGTTTAACCTCATATTATGTTGACAAACATTATATTAAGGTCTTTTTTAAATAAGAGACCAAATCATTTTCATTTTAACATAACTCCCTCATTAGAGAAGACTATGGATGAAATGTGCACCCTATTTGGGAATTTGACCTCTCTCTCTCTCTCTCTCTCTCTTGTGAAACTCTTTTCGATGATTGTTTTGTATATTTTGGAGCTAAGGTGGTGCACAATTTTTTAGACTTGTCTTTTGGCATGTGGATGGAAAGTTCTTGGTAAAATAGGGTTTTATCTTGGTATCTTGTGAAATTAGTAAGGGAATTTCTACATTGTGTTGGTACTTTCTTCCTGTTTCATCATATTCTTGTCTATAACTATTAGAGTAGTATAAGAGAATACATCCTCCACCAAGTTTCATCTTATTTTCTATTTGTTAAGTGATTTTTACAAGGTTGCTAGGATGAGTAAAAGGACTTACACCCTCCTAGATTTACCTTTGTTTGTTTTGCATGCTCTAGGGAGTAAAAGGGGTTACACCCCTAGATATATTGTGAATACAACTCTTATAACCAAGACTTTATTTACCCAATATACTTAAATCACTAATCTAAAATTTGCATTGGAGAAATAAAATACTTGTATTGAAAAATGTGTTTTAATGAGATATGTCAATTGTTTAAAGTGGAATCAATTTTACATGCTTTTAGTTTTCTTGAGCCACTAGGGAATCTAGCTTTGTGAGTATCTCTTTATAATATAAGAAATTTTAAACACTCTTAAACTCTACTTTACTCACTACTCTACCATTGAAATCTGCTTACAATATTGTTAATATTGTTAATCTACATGGTATTAGCTATTTGTTGGGAAAGTTGTTTGTTGATTTGTTTGAGTATAATTTTGTATTGTAGAAATATTTGTTTACAGCCACTTGGATATTACAATAATTATCTGAAAACACTACATAACAACCCTCTATTGTCACTAAAGTCTTGCTTCATTATACTTGAGTTAAAATAGTCATTGCCAGCTTAGTCTCTTGCATCTCTATTAGGATTTTGGTGATACATTTTACAGTTTTTGTTACCATTTACTGTTGATATTTAATCATGTTTATTACTGCAATATAGGATAACAAGCTTCATTTTCTTTTCCATTTGATATTTTGGCTTGTATATCTCCACGTTTTCTTGTCTCATGCATGCATAATACTTTTTTGAAGGTACACTTCACTTTGGAAACCTAGCCTTATTCACAAGAATCTTACAGAATTCATTTTCCACTTCCTAAATCAAACTATAAAGGTTTTCACTCTCATCTTCTCACTTTCCATTTCATTCCCCCTAAGGTAACCAAGATTCCCACCTTGTGGCGATTTTCATCATCACTAAAATGAGGTGAGTGTCCATATAAGATTATAGTGGGTATATACTCTCACAGTTGTCCCATGGTTGTGGATTGGGTTGGGATTTTCCCAACCTACAATATGTGTGATAACAAAGATCATCTGGTAATTCTATAATGAAGTCAAAAGATTGGTTGACAAAGATTGATTGACTTCATGTGGAAAATTTTCACATTTATTGAAAATCTAAAGAGATAGATAAAGCTACTTTGGTTGGACAAAAGAAGGAAACAACAAAAAATATCTTCATTTCCCTTTTTCCCAATACAAAAAGAGTTTAGGTCAAATTTATTAGCATTATTAGCATGATTGTTAAGTTTTATTTCTGAAAAAGGAAGGCACATAAGAAGAGAAGGCACACGGGTAAGGATTGATGGGGTGCAAATGTAATGAGTGATCAAACTTCAACATTCAGTACCCAACACAATGAGACTTGGAGAACATTGCATCAACATTCTCCACACAGGAAGGACTCTAGGATGGAAATGGGTGTTGTTTTTGTGACATTGCATATTAAAGAGATAGATCAGCCTTTACTCTTATTTTTTTCCCCAATTGAATCTCTCAACTTGACTGGATGAATGGAATATTGAGCAGTATCATCTACTATTCTTTCATTTTTGTGACCTTTGAATTTCAAATTACTCCCAAGGGAACTCAATGAGGGAGTAAAAATGATGATCCTGAAGCAATAAGATACATCCTCATGTTTAAATTGTGAGTCTTTATTTTTCAAGAGTAACACATAGGTATCATCTTGATCTAATGAAAATATGTAAACAATTGTTGGTAATTTACTCAAAGAAAAAGAGGTGACTCCTAAAATCCCTTTGGCATCCCTATGGATGAAATATGCAGTTTTGAATTGGGAAATGCGTAGGGTACATTGGGAAGTTTGTTTGAATAATCTTGTGGTAATTAAAGAAAGTTCGCTTGAATAATCTTGTGCTAATTAAAGAAAGTCAATGCAGTGATGTGGAAAATGGTCAACTTTCAACTACTAGAAGTACATTTTTATTAGATGGACCAAGAAAATATTTTGGATTACAGATGCATAAAATTACAGTTTTCTATAAAGGATTATAATGTCGATAGGGCCCTTTTTCATGATTATGAATGTTGAAAATATGTTGAAAGAGTAGGATTAGGATACAAATACTACTAGAGGAATTTTTTGTCATCTCAAACATTGCAGGACATAAATTCTCTTCGGGAACAATTCAATTTTTTGCTGAAATAATTTGTTTAAATGGATGTCAATGAAAGTAATCTCTAATCATGTGTCTCATAATCATTCATTGGTTCAGGAAATTACATATGTTGTCCTTTTCCATGGAATTTTTTTCATTGTGCATAGAGAAAGGATAATGTCAAATGAATACCATGGATGATAGGTGAGTTATGCCTTATGCTAATTTTGTTGATGCCTAAGAGAAATAAATATACTATCACAGTGTTCTTTCTTATGTATATATTGAGGGTCAATTGAAAATGTTATAAGGATACTCATAAGTTCTTTATGTAACCTGATTTACCTGAGATTTATTCGAAACTCAAGGAGGAATTTGGAATACTAATTCATAAGAAGCATTAAAATCCATGTTTGGATATCCATAGGGATGGGTAGAATTTATTGCTATCTATTCAAGAACTCATACCATGAGATCAATGTGAAGGAAAATTTGTCTTTGACTGTGATATTAAGAAACCGAAGATAGATGGTGAAGATCCTTATAGCAAAGTGGCAATGACCTCTCAATTCTACTATGGATTTTAAACTCATTAATTTGTTGGGTTTTTTTTTTATATTTGGGACAAGTATATCTAGTCCTCATTAATAGAATCTACAACAATGATTTGAGAGTACCTATTGGAAGGTAGATTACAAAAAGTTCCCCTAATATATCTATGCCCTAATATATCTACGCTCTCAAATCTCAACTATATTTCGGAATTGAGCATGCATAAAAAAGGAAATTAGGAATATGAAATGTGTTTTCCTTCCAATATCACTAACTTCCACACATTGTCAAAGTGTCATAGTCAAAATTTATCCAAAATGATCTAATATAAATAGTTTCTTATGGTATAAGGACCCTTGTAACTCCCTCTAGTGTGTCTTTCTATAACATAAAGTTTAAACATGACACACATTTGTTTTGAATGATGTGATCCTATATCAACATAGGGTTAAGGCAATGAAGATAACACCTTTTAATTATAAGGATGGTTAAATAACCAATGGTGATCAATAATTTCCTTTATTTAATATTTTGATTCCAATGGGAAAGTTATCTCATTTTCTTTAACTAATCTAGATTCTTACACATTACACTAGCTAGCGAGCAATAAACTTGTTTGAAGAAAAACAAATCATTCTGAAAAATTACATGAATTAACCAGACTGACATAGTGTAAGATACCTTAATGGGTAATTTTGGAAGTGAAACTAACTGTAAAGTTTGCAAAAATTGAAACAATATTTAGCACACTTAATGCATGTACCACATTTTTGTATGATATATAAATGGATACCAATTTGCTCATAATTTCTAACTGGTACCTATAGATTTTTGTTGATGGTTTTTGGTCTTAGAGCCATGGTTTAATCTTGTTGTTGTCACCAAGGTCTTATTTCTTCAACGTTGGTTGTGGCTGGACATTAATAGTGTGTTCTGAATTTGGGTGTTGGTGAGAATAAGGACAAGGTTGAATGGAAGTTTGGGGCACCTTACTCAGATTGGTTTTAAATTCATTAAAAAAAAAAATTCTATGTGAAATTGTATGGAATAAGGTTTTCCGGTATTTACAAATTTGATCTCGTTAGACTTGTTGAAGGCACATGTAGCTGAGGCTACCCTAAAAAATTCTCTCAATAAGAAATTTTACTCAATTGACACATTTTGCTTTAATTTTATGTTTATTTTTAGATGCATGCAATTGAAGTGGAAAAGGAATATAACCTTAAATTTGAATATATTAATTTGGAAACTAAGCAAGACAAACCTCACTGTGATTTTGGCAAGAGATAAAATTACATAAATATTTGACATGTGAAATTATACCAAAGTATGTAACTATGAAAAAAACCTAATGCATCATCCACCCATATTTTACCTCAAGAAACTTACTATGATTTTTGTAATAGAAAATATTACAAAAATATTTGACATGTGAAATTCTACCAAAGTGTGTAATTGTGAAAGAAACCTAATGAATCATGAGTCCATCTTTTAGCTCAAGAAACTTACTATGATTTTGGCAAGAGAGAAAATTACAGAAATCTTTCACATGTGAAATTCTACCAAAGTGTGTAACTATAAAAGAAACCTAATGCATCATCAACACACATTTTACCTCAAGAAACTTAAAAACGTCTTGTATCACAGTGCTTTCACATTATCTATCACATGCTTATGAAATAGATAATAGCTAATTCCAAAAAATAGTTAAATTTTAATGTTAATACAAAGGTTATTCACAAATCAACTAGCCAACAAAAACATAAAAAACCCTCATATATGCAAGGTACAAAAAAATTCAATAGTGCTACCTCTTCTATTGGATGTAGAAAATGAGTATTCTGTTATTATGAGAATATGCACCAAATTCAACAAAACCGAAAAACACTATCATAGAATGCGCCTACGCATTCCTCATTTTAATCATTACCAATGGATTCTCCTCTACTAAATATCAAAAGAAAAGTTAACAAATTTCAAGAATTCCTAAAATTCACAATTCCTATGTCTTTCCTTAATTGCAATTTCAAATAAGGAGAACATGTGGTACCGGAAAAATTGATATTGATTATGTTGTTTTTTCTTTTATGAAATACTTCATGTTATGGTCTTCTCCACCAATCCATTCTATAAGAAAACATCCATTCTATAAGAAAACATTGTAGGCTCAAGGTCCAAACGTTGAAACTAGCTCTGATACCACATCTAATACCCATTAATCCTAGTAGTCAACCAAATAAACTACATGTTTCCAAAACCCATTAGTAAACTATGCCCACACACTATATGGATGAAGTCTTTTTTTCAAAATTACTATTAATTTCATAATTTGTAATTACATTTCTAGTTTCCGTTTTTTTAACTAAAAAGATATAAAACATAATGCACTCCACATGGATTTAAATTGGTTAGTGTGGGTCCATAACCAAATTAATAAAGTTAGCTTGTTCCATATCTCATGTATCATTCAGTTAATATTTCCATCGTACAACATTTATATAATCTCCGGGTAACCCCCATAAACCATGAATTACACCATCAATTTATAGACTTCCTCAGGCTGACCACATCTACCCCATGCAAAAATGTCATTTCCCTCTTTATTTTATTTATTTAATTCTTATTATTCATCCCCCATATGTTCTCTTAATTATTCTTTTTTCTTAAAAAATATTTTTTAGATAAAATATTAATATTTTGAAGAGCCCCCTAAAAGTGGATAATTACATTAGGAATTATTTCAACCATGGGATCATTAAATTTTTCCTTAGATTAATTTGGCATCGGGAAGAAATTAGTTATTGGGGAGTAAGGTCATCCCACCTTACTATGTTCCCCCCAAAATCATAAAAATATATTAGACAATTAGAGACTCCACACCCTAATTGAGACTCCATGTCTTCACACCTCAGTTGAGACTCCACATCTCTATTGGGACTCCATGCCTCAATTAAGACTCCACCTCTCTATTGAGAATTTACTGGTTATTGCCCACACCCATCTCTTGGCAAGTTGGAAAGGATTTCGCTATATCTTGCACATGAAACCACCAAACATATATCACATATGCCAATATTATATAAGCAACATAATATACTTAATTTTACAATATTACCAATTACCCTCCATGGATATTCATTGTTTGACTCCCAATTTGTAGTTTTCCTCAATAGCCATATCCATCTGCATCCTTCTCGGGTAACCAATGTCTTGCACCACACAAGTCATTCCACAACATATAGATATAGAATGTAAGCAATATAATATTACTGAATTTCAAATGGTTCCATTAAACTTTCAAAACATTTAAATTTGACTTCCATAGCCTTCTTGTTCCTTTAATCAACTTCCACCTAGAAATCATGTAGATCATGTCCACCTAACATAAGTTACACTTTCTCACAACATAAGTAATCATTACATAAAAAAGAATATATCAATCAGAGTGTATATGATAATATACTCACAATTAAGACCGTCATTGCCTCATGTCAATCAAATACATTTCCTCAAAACAAAGTCATTAAACTCTTCACTCAAGCCTTGGATTAACCTCCTAACCCTTCATCAAAAGAGAGTTAGGAAAGGAGGGCATTACAATTAAGTAGCTAATCATAGATGTGCTCTCAATGGGGGGAATGATCACTTCTATGAGGAGGATAGAATAAGGTTTATTATCTTTGATTTTGAGATTTTAAATTATAAAATTCTTTGTGATTTCCTCTATCTTTCTCCAGGATTCCTACATCCCCAAATTTCATATCCATATAAGATAACAAGAGTGATAAGAGTCTCAAAGAGGCGATTTTTCTTATCCCATAGCCAAAGGTCTACTATTTTACAATTATTTTCAAACCCATAATAAGATTTCCACCCTCCATTTATCCTTTTCTCAATGCTATAGTTCGAATTGATCTTGTGATGAATATCATTTTTCAAAGATACTTGTATGAAGACACTTTCTCCAAGATATTTGTTTTCATATACAAATGTATCATAGGTGATCATGTTGGATTTAATGATCATAATCTTCCTTGAGTTTGAGGGAGATGTGTAAATCCTTTCTTGTTCAAGATGCATATGTCCATCTTAACTCTAGATCTATTATGATTGAAGAGGGATCATGTCCCTTGAGGTTAAAAAAAAAATGTTAGATTGAAAAGAAATAATAAAAATCTTCCACCTTAAGGAATTTCATCATTCTCAATATATGATATATCCCAAGTTGATATGGATCTATGTGTGTAATAATAAGCTTTGTCAGTTCAAATTAAATATAACTATAAAATTCAATAAATTTTTGTGACTCATTTATTGAATATCTAATCCTCATTTCTTAAGTGTACCCATAAACTCTTTACTTTTGAGTTCTAAAATAATTTTATTAAAAATAAAACAACATATATAAGTTTTAATAATAATATAGCAATAAAAATAATCTATTTTTAATATTGCAATCAAGCCAGACACCAAATTGATATATAAGACCTTGAATGAGTTGATTCATACTTAAATTCAAGTCAAATAAAATATATATATATGACCCTTCTTTTACATCAAAATAAAAGTCCAAATCTATAATTAAATTGCTTATCTATTAATATGTTTATGACCTTCCTTCAATGTAGAGTCCTCAATCCCCACACTCATCATCAAGAAGGATATAAATAGTACAAATAAATAAGATTAGCATCTTACAACAAAAACATGGAGCACAACAAACGGAAAACACTTAGGTTAATTAATTTGATTGAAATAAAGAAATAATTCCAATAAATATGTTCATGGTTTCTAATTTCTATTTATATTTATTAATATATAAAAAAATGTTTATTATATAATTTTTTATTAATTATAAATAAATATATATTATATAAAAATATTTATTAATATAAATTATAAAAATACCTTTTTATTATATATGAATATTTTTTTTATGTAGCACTCGTCTACTAAGCAAGAATGGTTCTGATTATTAATTAAGTTGAATTCACAATGCTCTGGACTCTTTTACACTATATCATTAAACAAAGATAAAGAAGCTACAAATCTTGGAGGACTTAAAAATGGTCAATGACTTGGCCAACAAGATAGCTAAGATGGAGAATCTTTGTTTAAAACCTCTTTTGGAAGAGATCACCACATGTTTGCAATCCAAAGATTCAAAGATTTAGAGATTTAAACCAGCGAGTGGATGAGTTCTCCAAACAAGCTCTTCTTTTTCATGTAGTCTCTTTCACTTTCTATGAATATTCAGCTCTAGGAAGCCATGGAATTCCACTTTTGAGATGTTGATACCATTTTGTTAATGATGGTCGTTCCTTATGGGATATTTCAGTTTTGAATTGTTTCTGTAATGATTTGACAATTAGTAATGATTGTAGGATTATGTTTATGTATATTTTTGTGGAAAAGATATGTACATTAGAATTTTATCCTCAATATATATGATGCAATTCCCCCACCTCACCGAGGTCTGTTGACCTCCAGGTAAATGGATCTTCAAAATTTCAGAGCTAGATTAGCTCTTCGGGTCCCTACTAGAACCTACACGAAATGAATCCACAGGTCCTTATCTCTCCCGCAACCAACGATGGAGATCCACTTCGTGACTTTGTTCTTCGAAGGTTTTCAACTATCCTCCTTCCAAATCTTCCGAAGTCTGAATCCTCAAACTCTCGGATCTGCTAATCTTCTGCCACCTGTTAAAATTGACAATGGATGGTCCCAATGCCTTCGAGACTTCGTAAGTCTACTCTCCTGTGCACTTTAAAAGGGTTTAAGTCTCGTGCACTTACCTCTATATCCAATGGATGTTGGTCTACACGCTTAGATTTAATAGCTGAGATATGTTCCTCTTCCTGTGCACTCTTCTGAGTGTTTGGATGTGAGATTTGGTGGTCCAGATCTCCTCCTTGCAACTAATCTGATGGCAATTTTCGCTCCTCCTCCTGAGCTTGCAATTTCTCCTAACTTGGAAGAATTCAATCATTTCAAAGGCTTCAACTTTGAACTACCTCCTTCGAGCCCTGATGTATTGGGTCTCGACGATGTTTTCCCTCCTAAGATTTTGTCAATGGAATTTGACCTCGCCCTAGCGCACACTTGCACTCTATGTGCAAACTTTCACTACTCCTCCTGAGCTTCGGGACATGGAATAAGTATGATCCTTACGCACACCTTTCGCTTTCTCTTTTGATCTTATGAAATGACTTACAATTCCAAAGGGTCTCACCCTTCCTCTTCCTTAGAGGATTTCTATTTCCCTCCTGACATACTCCATGCTCAACCTCCTGAGCTTCTTGAACTTGGAAACTAGTTCACCTCTACATGCACTCTTTGCGCTTTGACTAGCCTTCATATGGCTATCTTTAAACCCTTCATTTGAGCATTGGCCTGGTGCACTCCTTGCGCATGTGTTCCTCCCAAGTGTTCATCAACTCTGTTCCACCTTGAGTTTCAACTTCCTGGACCTTGAAGATCTATGCCCCTTTTCTCCTCAAAGCAATATAAGTGCCCCCTTAGCAACATCTCGCTCAAAGCACACCTTGTTGAGCATTTTCTACAGAGTGTTCAACAAATCTATGGGTGTCTTCTCCTTAACACTTCTCTCCTCTAAGCTCAAAATAGATTTCTTACTGTGCACTCTTTGCACTCACTCGAGGCTCACCTGACAGAGCTCTACATAATATTAAGTAATTATGTCTGTTGTTTTGTGCCTTCTATGCACAGTATTCCCTCCAGAGTATTGAGTAACTCTGAGGTTCCTTGAGTCCATGAATTCTTCTAGTGTGCCCTCCTGTCACATTCTTCTATTACTCAGAAGAGTTCATATGAACACTCCTTACGGTGGCTACATAGTTTCAACACTCTGTTGTGCACTCCTTGCATAGCTTAAAAAACCTAGAAACAATTCAACAACTCTCAAATAGATAGTGGATTCTATCTATCCCTGCAGATGGAATCTATCACATACATCTACGGCATAAATAAACAAATGACATTCATGAAACAAATGACCATACATAGGAAATCAAATGCAGGAAAAACTGCTCTTTTTCATTAACATGAATGTATGTTTACAATGTGTACAAAATCTCGGATTGCAACAATGTCTCGACTCTCTCCTCTCTTCCCTAATATTCTACCATCCTTCTCTCTCTAATTAATCTAGATACAAAGATATTTTACAAAAGAGGGGCTCCTCGAGCCTTTCCCTCCATCTACCTAGTCTCATCAATTACATTGAATATCATTCAATGCCTATCTAGTCCGAATCAGACCTAGATCTCATCAACCTATTAGCCATTAAATGAGATGTCATCTGCTGCCTGTAAAAAGGCATGAATCGACTATTCCAACCTTAAAAATATTTAAATTGCAATTAATTACAATTTAAAATTTGAAAATGAGGGAGAAACGAGAGGTTTTTCACCTCTCCCATCCTTGAATGCACGTTGATGTGTTGTCTAGCTAGCACATTGCTGAGGTGGATCGATGCTCTTGCATCATACTCCACTGTTGTGAAAAATTCATGAGCTCTTGCTCATGATCTTCCCAACTCTGTTGAAATCCTCCTAGATCCCAAACTCTCATTTGAAGTTGTCCTCCTGCTCCCCTACTTTTCTTTTGCTGTTGTTGCTTCTTCTTGTCCTTCCTTGCTACTATGACAGGCTCTCCTCTACTCATCTTCCCTTTGCTGACTGCTTCTTGTGCTGACATCAACATCATCTTCATAATCTCCTCTATCACTCTGTCTAGATGCTCCAATGGTTGGCTCATCTTATGGAGTCTTTTCGGTTGCAACTCTTCCTCCTCGTCAATGGGTAGATCAACCTAATCTCCCTTGCTTCTTTCTTTTTCTTTTGTGGCCTTAGCTTGCCACCCTACTACAAACTCCAGTTTTGTAGTCTCATCAGTGAGCTACTTCTCATCTTCTTCCTTTGATAGATTTGCCTCTACCAGTTCTCCTGTTGGTTCAACTCCAACTTCCTCCAGTTGCTTCCCAGGTTGGAATTTTGCTTCTCTCTACATGACTGCATGCTTCAGTGCTATAGTCATCTCTTGTTCAGCTTCCTGGATGAAATTTCTGAGAAATTCTACTGAATGCTCTTCTCCTACAATCTGCATGACTATTTCCTAGCACCCATCTTCTGGTTTTGTATTTTTCAACCAATCCTCGAACATCTCCAGATTCTTCTCCCATGGAGTGATCATCTTAACCACATGCTCTTTGTCTTCTGTGGGGACATACATCAATATATTATCCTTCTCCTACTCTATGACAGTCACTATTGGTTGTCTTTCTGTTGTTGCACTTGCAACACACACTCTGGCCTCAACTTGGTTGCTTGGTAGGAATATCTCAATTCCCCCAATGATCAAAATTCTCCTCTAATCCACCTCTGTCAACTCTCCCTGCTGATATGAACTCTCAGCTAAGTTCATATCTCCCCCCTTGCCCATCTGGGAATCTGGGATTTTTGCCCTGCCCTCCTGGAAGTCTATGAGATCAAATGATCTGATCTCATTTCCCACCTGGCAATGTAAAATTTCATCACTGCCCTCCTAGAAGCTCACCATATCCTCCAATGATCTATTCTCCTCCTCATCACTAATGCTCCTACCAAATTTTGGTTCATAGATGTAAACCATATCCTCTATGTCACTGAGGTTTTCAACATCCCTCAGCCACCTCCTCAACTCTTTTTGCTACCTTTTGGCCAACAACTTCTAGATGGGCCACTTAACTTTCCTCTTCAGAGGACATTCATATGTCCAGTGTACCTTTGCCTCCTGTTGCATCTTCAATGTCATATTCTCCATCTCTGCTCGGATTTCACTGATCTCTTTCTCCACTTCTAGTTTGTTTTCCATATTGCAGTTGGCTCCTCGACCACACTTATGGCCTTTAGTAGCCATATTCACCTTCTACCTACCCTCTTGGAAAGTTTGTTTTTCACTCTACAACCAAGAGCATCTCTAGCTTCTTCTACAACTCACCTGGCTATTCAAATTGATGCACACCTTGCAACAATCATGCGCACAACATCAACACTCTACCTTTCTTCACCTGATTCATACAGATGAATTAGAACCCTGATTCACTTGATGATATCAGGATGTCCTTTGATTTTTCTACCTCCCTCTGTCTGTTGTATACAGACAGAAAGTGGCTCTAATACCACTTGATGGTATCAGACTATCTCCTTGCACCGTTTATCCTTTGCCTACGATCTGTAGACAAATTCTAAGCTTTGATACCACCTGATGTAGCACCCCCACCTCAGCAGGGTCTATTGACCTCCTGGTCAATGTATCTTCAAACTCTCAGAGCTAGATTAGCTCTTTGGGTCCCCGCTAGAACCTCCATGAAATGAATCCACATGTCCTTATCTCTCCCGCAACCAACGGTCGATATCCACTTCATGACTTCGTGCTTCAGAGGTTTTCAACTGTCCTCCTTGAAAATATTTCGAAGTTTGAATCCTCGAACTCTCGGATATGCTAATCTACTGCCACCTGTCAACCTTGATGATGGACGGTCCCAATGCCTTCGGGACTTCGGGACTTTGCAACTCTGCTCTCCTGTGCACTTTAAAAGGGTTGAAGTCTCATGCACTTACCTCTAGATCCAACAACTTTTGGTGCACATGCTCAGATCTAATGGCTGGGTTCTATTCCTCTTCCTGCACACTCTTCTGAGTGTCTTAATGTGATATTTGGTGGTCCATATCTCCTCCTTGTAGTTGATCTAATGGTAGCTATCGCTTCTCCTCCTTAGCTTGCAATTTCTCCCGACTTGGAATAATTCAATAGTTTCAAAAGATTCACCTTTGAACTACCTATTGCGAGCCCTGATGTATTGGGTCTCGACAATGTTTTCCCTCCTGAACTTTTTTCAATGGAATTTTACCTCACCTTGGCACACACTTGCGCTCTACGTGAAAACTTGCACTACTCCTCTTGAGCTTCGGGACTTGGAATAATTCTGATCCTTACTCACTCCTTGCGATTTCTCTCTTAAGCTTATGAGCTGACTCAGAATTCCAAAGTGTCTCACCCTTCCTCTTCCATAGAGTATTTATGGTGCCCTCCCAACATACTCTACGCTCGAACTCCTGAGCTTCTTGAACTTGGAAACTAGTTCGCCTCTACACACACTCTTTGAGCTTTGACTGGCCTTCAGATGGTTGTCTTTCAACACTTCGTCCGAGTGTTGGCCTAGTGCACTCCTTACATAGGTATTCCTCTAGAGTGTTCAACAACTTTGTTCTGCCTTAAGTTTCAACTGCTCGGACCTCTAAGGTCTCTGCCCCTTTTCTCCTCAAAGGGATATAAGTGCCCTCTTAGAAACCTCTCGCTCAAAGAACACCTTGCTGAGAATTTTATACAAAGTGTTCAACAACTCTGTGGATGTCTTCTCCTTGAAACTTCTCTCCTATAAAATTGAAACAAAGTTCTTCTTGTGCACTCCTTGCACTCCCTCGATGCTCACCTGCCAGATCTCTACAAAATCTTTAGTAATTTTTTCTGTTGTTATGTGCCTTCTTTGCACAATATTCCCTCCAGAGTATTCAGTAACTCTGAGGTTCCTTGAGTCCATGAATTCTTATGGTGTGCCATCATAGAATGTTCTTCTTTGACTCAGAAGAGTTCATATGCACACTCCTTGCGCTAGCTACAGAGTTTCAATACTCTATTGTGCACTCCTTGCATATCCTAAAGAACCCATAAACAATTCAATAGCTCTCAAACAGATAGTGGATACTATCTATCCCTACAAATGGAATCTATCACATACATCTATGACATAAATAAACACATAGATGACATTCATGAAACAAATGACCATACATAGGAAATAAAATGAAGGAAAAACTGCTCTTTTTCATTAACATGAATGTATGTTTACAATGTGTACAATATCTCAGACTGCAATAGATTCTCGACTCTCTCCTCTCTTTCCTAATCTTCTACCATCCTTCTCTCTCTAATGAATCTAGATAAAAAGATCTTTTACAAAAGAGGGGCTCCTCGAGCCTTTCCCTCCATCTACCTAGTCTCATCAATTACATTGAATTTCATTCAATGCCTATCTAGTCCAAATCGAACCTAGATCTCATCAACCTATCATCCATTAAAGGCGACATAATCTCCTGCCTACACAAAGGCATGACTAAGCTATTCCAACCTTATAAATATTTAAATTGCATTTAATTACAATTTCAAATTTGAAAATGAGGGCGAAACGAGAGGGTTGGGGCCTCTCCCCTCCTTGAATGCGCGTTGATGTGTTGTCTAGCTGGAACATTGTTGAGGTGGAGCGATGCTCCTTCATCAATATACACATATCTCTATCCAATCATGCTTAGTTTGTTATTTTGACGAGAAGAATAACTAGTCATATTTTGAGTTAGTATCATTTGTACAATGTATATTTATCTTGAATATAAGATCTTTTTTTCTCTAAAAATAAATAAATTAACATAATTGATAAACATTTTTTACACAAGTATATATATACATATTAAAATTTATTTTATTAATAATAACATTTTATGTAAATTGTCCATTAGATATAGTTTGGGTGGTTGGGAGGAATGATTGTTACCCAGCTCATCAAAGTTTAATTCTTTATGAGTGACATGTTGTACCCTTAAATGAGTCTATAAGATGCTCATATTTGAAAAATAGTGAATTAAAAATAAATTTATATAATGGTGAATTGAATGATTATTACAACCAAAAACACACATTTCATTAATGGAGCACGTGTATCAACTAAAAAAATAGGAGTACCCTAACGGGTATACATAGCTTGAAATTTAAAGTTAGTATTTGTATTAAAACAGATGAGATTCAAATGTAAAGTGTGGGCATTCTGTGGTTATTTTTATATATGTAATAATTTTATTTATATAGAAAATGAAAATTTTATTTCTCAAACACTTTTTCATTTTACAAATATAACTGAATTCATTAGACTTTTTATCAAATAAATTTTTTTATTCTATTATAAAAATATATATATTTTTATATAAAAAATATTTTTTAAATATAAAATAATAGTTCTTTACATCGTTCAAAACCTTATTTTTCTAATATAAATTAAAAGAACTTACAAATTACATAAAAAAAAATATTTTCCTTCTAAAACTTAGCATCTCATACCACCTAGACATCTCTACCTAGATTTTAAAAACCTTGAGCTTTTATGACTAAATACATTAGATATTTTAAAAATATTTTTCAATAAGCTAAACACAGAAGAAACCATAATTTCATCCTTCATTGTTTTCACGTCCATGGAGAAATTGTCCTTTTTTGATAAGGCGTTCTCTTCCTCGTTCAATTCACTGAAAATAATAAGTAAAATGTTTTTTTCGAATGTGGGTGCTACCTTTAAGTAGAATCACAAAGCCATAAGTTTTGCATAGTTAGTAGAGCCTAAGAGTAGAATTTATCTGGCACTAGTAATCTCTGGTGGTCCTTTCCTAGCTCCATAAAAAAGTCTCAAGGTTGTGATTTATCAATTACCCATTTGATGAGCGACATGACACACATTTTACAACTAGAAACCATAGATCTAACTTGAGAAAAAACTTGAAATGTGAGAATGTGTCTATCATCAAAGATTTGAGAGGTCCTCGCCAATCAAATTCCTAAATGATTATCAAAGGAAAAATTATTGAAGATGTAAAACAAAAACACATTTTTATCCTATGCACGTAGTGTATTTCCCCATAATCCTTTTTTTACCCTGCAAGTGTCATTCTCGTTCCTCAACCCGATATAACTTCTTTTAAGAATGTGTACATTAGCATTCCCCCTGTTAAACTTCCAATCCCATCGATAATGCATTCCTCCATCCTTAATTCCAGATATCTATAAAGTTTTAATCTGTCACATGATTAAAAGTACATACACCCTTATTTCATAGGAATCTAATCATTTCTTCTCGCAAATTAATCGGGCATTATCCACATCCTAACATAAAACCAACATCAATCCTAGCCTACTTAGCATTCCCAACTTTCCAAACCAAATGATCCCCATTCATAAGAAAGGCATGTAATAAGATTTTCTAGTGGATAGATAAGTTATTTATACTTTTTCTTGGACTCGTGATCTAGTAAATTAAAGTCCCTATACTTGTATATATTTGTGTAATAACTTTCCTTCACAACCCTTCTTTTGTAAGAATTTCCTCTTCATTTTGATGTTAGGGTGTCATTAAAAAATTGAATATTTTCCAATCCCCTTCTACCTACTTTTGGCTTTGTTATAATCTTTCATTTAACAAGCATAATTCTATCAATATCTTTTTTCCATGAACAAAGGGATTTAACACACTTTTTTTTAGGGAACTCCTTTAAAAATATAAATCAAGAAGTGCCAAAACACTTAAATAATTTAGAATATAGATTTTACTAATATTAGTATCCCCTTTATTAATTATATTAATTAATATCTTATAATTTATATCTAGATTCATTAATATCTTATAAGTTATATATGGACTCGATAAAAAAGTGGAGACCATATCTTTATAGTAGGATTTAGTCAATCTCTTCTTTGGTAGACTTTTTTTACTGTTAAGGTAGGTACTTTTGCAAGAAATATCTATGTCAAAGAATAATGGAAGTTTCCATTAAAGGAACTCTATGCTAGAACTCTCTGTGATAGGGTTATTCTCTGTGGGTGCTCTTTGCGGTAGGGTTTTTCACCCAATCCTAGTGGATTTCTACCACCACCCCAACTACTCCCAACAATATTTCTTCTTTGGGACACACTCTACCATTCTCTTCAACAACATTTGTATTCATACAAATATCTCCATGACCTCAATTTCCAATGGTTCCATCTTCTTGAATGTCCCAAACAATTTATTCATATTGTATCAAACAAGTTCTACCATATCTCTAAGCTATATGATAAAAGAGAGAGAAGAAGCAATGCGATCTCTTCAAAAAGTTCGAGTAGAACTAGGGAATCATGATTGATAGATACTTCATTTGATTTGGAGATGAAAATTGCTTGCTCAAACCAAAAATGATGATAATTGTATAGAGTTTTAAATTTGACAACATGTTCATATGATTACTAGGGTGCTAGGGTTTTGTCTGTAGATATGTCTCTATGGATTTTGAGCTTCAATTGGTTCATTACTCTTAAGACATGGTCTTAGAAGAGGACATTCATTTTTCCTATGGGCCTCTTGATGTCAAGCCTGGTCTCTTGGACCATGGGGGTTCAAGGCTTGAACACCTTATACCTAATAAACATTTGTATAAGGGGGTTGCAGTCAATAGTCCAAACATATATATTCCCCACACGAGCCTTGTCTTGTAGGCAGAGTCTAGTTGGCAAGAACATGATCCTTTAGGCTATACCTTGATGGACACATCAGAAAGGGGTAATGGTGTTCATGTGACAGTAGTCAATGCATAACTAGGAATGAGTAACAGGGGTGTGTTGAGCACTCAACACACCCTAAAAATCCTATGTCAAATTTTACTTTTTGGGTACCACTTGATCTTTTGCACTGTCTAATTTGACCTTAGTATGAAAAATGTTGCCTTTCCTTATCATTTTGTTTTTCATTCAAGTATTTTAAAGTTTTCTTGAGCATGAGAAAAAATATAACTTAAAAGACTAACATCTAAATTAAAGAATCGATAGTCAAAAAATTTCCCCGACCTGCTTAATAAATTCGACATCGGAAAGGATTAAGCATGAAAGAAAAACACTCGACAGAACCAAAGTTGGCGAGACCCGATCTTCTTCGGCATCGAAAAATGGGATATTTCTTTTACGACAACCATCACTAATTTTATTGTCAATGATCGATCCCTTCGGCATCGGCGAAAGGCTAAAAGAGTATGCACTCATGAAGAAAGAAATGATATTTCCAATAGTCGACCTCAGAAACATTTTTAGTATCGGGAGTTTTCGAGGACGATAATCCACAAGGGAACTACGCGATAGAACTATCTATGAAAGCCGATTCCCAATAACTTCCAGCATAGGCGAGTTTTTTTTAGAAGGATTGCCCATAGAGATCGTGGTGAGTCAATCCCCGATCAATGACCCCGACATCTTTCAGCCTCAGAAATCCCAAGTGTATTTTAATACACGTTTCCTATCAAAAGACCCGATGCCGACTAAGATATACAGTCAAACCACCTGTCCTTTTTTTCCATCCGTCATTGCCCGAGTGGTTAGACATATGATCTAGTTTTTTCCCTTAGTCGCTACTAGCTCCCGCGACCCACTTCCCACCCTGAACTAGTTTTTCCACGTCAGCATCGTACGACAAAATCAGTTAGTGTCACAGGTATTTCTCAGGAGGATGTCAGCAGGAACATACACAAGGATATCACTCATTCCCGATCTACCCACTAAGAAAGTGACGCGATGGGACATTTTAGCTCTATGATACTGTAGATCTTGCATTAGTTGCTAATTCGTGCGCGAATCGAAAGGACCGTTTGAACATGTCAATACAGTGCATCACCCTTCGCTCCTTTGTTGTTAACCCACAATGTATTAAATTGTAAATATTTGGCAATAGATTTGTTTGAATTTCACTCATCACCTAGATTAATTGGTTGATACGATTGGTAAGATCTTTCCCGTTAAATTGTTTTGAGTCATTGTAAACAAGATTTTTCTGTGTGCAAAGAAGTTCAGAACACCCATAGGAGTGAGACGAGCAATCTGTGAAAGCTTCCAAGGTCTAGTGAGTATTAGACAATAGGTTTATTAAGCATTACATGTATTTATCGGTCTATGGATGTTTTATGCTTCATTTCATACGTTTTTATCCAATGTTACTCTGTACACATACCTAAAGGATCATTTTTGGTTACAAAAAAAATGCCTCTGAAGAAACCTACCACCAGGAAATATTCAAGAGAACCAAAGCTAAAGGAACCAGAGGTAAGAGAAGGCCCTTCCCCATTGGTTGCAAAACAATTGGAATTCACTCCAAAACCGATGCCCATCATCATGACATCCACCGAGAAGGTTTTTGCTCAGCCTCCCACCTTTGGAGACATAGAGGCAAACATTAGGACCAAGACAATATTCTCGCGCTAGGAAGAACTTTTCAAGAAAATCAAATGGGATGAATTCCCTGAATATACCCTGCACAGAGACCCCAATACAGGGAAGCTCGACAACGAATTTTTTCCCAATATTCGAAGAGCTTATCCACACATGGTAGCGAGTAGAACTCCAGTTTTCCCCTGCATTGAACTCCTGAAATAGCTTATTGACCACATGGAAACTCAAATATGTTTGATTAATGACGAAAACGATGAGTTGGTTAGAGTTTTCCTTCTAATGGAGTTTCAAAATTACTACAATCTCAAAGAGTTGAAGGAATGGTTGAACACTGATTTTTTTTTGAGTTTCTATGAGAAACACGACACCAGAAAGGTGATGGCTTCATGGTGGAGAGAGGAAAAAAAGGTTCACCAATCGTACCTTCGGCCGGTACTTAATGAACAACCTAAGGGAGCCGTACATATATCTAATGGCTCTCCTCTGTTGATTACATGGGGAGAAAGATTGTTCCAGGTTTTTAGAGGCTTGGATGCCTCTGGATTATACTGTAGCCATTTCCAGAATAGGTTTTAACTGGGGTGCCATCATTTCCAAATAGCTGAGCACTTGCATACGACAGGCTCAGATGCTGAAAGAGGGAGAAACCCCTTCCTTCTACATGGCTTCTTATTTATTGGATGTCATATGTGCCAGAATTTCCTTTGTCAGAATGAACCTAAGCTGTCATGACTTAGAGCTCCTGATCCATGTATATTTTGACATATTGTGAGAGAACAGGTGCAAGAAATCCTAATCTCTCATCTGTGACCAGTTTATCTCACACATTTATTTTTTGTTATTCAAGAAAGAGTACCCAAGGCTGTCACATGCAACCAAAAATATTATATAGAAAGTTGTCCACTGGTATCTGGATGAGAGAAATACCTACATCAGGGTTTTTGGTGCCAGCAGAGCAACCCATCTGTTACCTGTGTATGTCCCCGATCGACTAGTAGTAGGGGAAATCTGTTATCAGACCATCCTGCAAGGTTACAATGCTACTTTGGTAAAAGATAAGACGCGAGACTTCATACCCTATGGATTTCATATTGGTTTCTACATGGTGAAGGACACGACAGAGGCCAAGCAAGAAGGGTTGAGCCAATTGTAATTCCGATTCCAGACTGGTCATTTTTGCAAGCACGACCCCAAGGGTCTAGTCCTAAAACACATGCCAAAGGTAACATTCTCCTAGCCATACTCCCATGACAGGTTTGAGGATGAGATCTTCACCGAAAATGCTAAAAAATGGAATGAGGTGGTGGCAAGGATGGCTGACCCTAAGGAAACCATGTTCAAGGCCATGAGTTTGGATGAGAAAGAAACAATCCTGGAAAAATTGTCTCAAGAGGTCCTCAGGGACAGAGAAGAAAGGAGAGCATCTGAATCATTCGAAGTGGTGGAAGCTCCCCAGGAAGCCACTGAAACAGTAGAGATTTCCCAGGTAACCCCAGTACATGATAGGAATTTCTCCGACGCTCAGGATGCGTAGGAGAGAGGGTTACTCATGTATCAATAGGCCCAGTAGATGATGAAACATATGTGGGATAACCCAGACCTCGTCAGGATGCCAAGGCTTTTGACCGATAGCCCAGAAGAAAGCCCAACGGGGCCAAGAGGCCCTGATTTCATAAACATTGATAACATCATTGGGTCAGATGACCTTGAATCCATACTGCCACCGGTTGGATCACCAACAATCATCACAATGCAGCCGGAGGTAGCCGGGGTATCAGTAGAAACAAGTGCATCGGACCCCCTCCGTGAGATAATTAATATATATGATGATGATGAGAGCTCGAAGGTATCTCTCAGGACCTCTGTGTATGTCCAAGAAGAAAATGGACTTGAGAAGACTTCTTCTCCTCCTGGGGTCCAAACCCAGAAGGTCCCATAAAAGGAAATAGAAACCGAGAGTGTTCCCGACACAAAGAATCCCGATGCACCGGAGACGCCAGCAGAAAATCCAAAGGACAAGTCAGAATCGGATGAGCCAAAGGAAGGATCCCCGTAAAAGGAAATCGACGTTCCAATGGCCAATGAACAAGTAAGTATCGATTATTTTCCCTATGCCTCTATTTATCTCGATACTCAGATCCCCGACAAGCGACAAGCAGAGGTTGGGCCTTCGGAGCACAACCAGGAAGTTCAAGAACCCGATCTTGAAAAAATATACACCCCCAGGATTCTAGGAACCACACTCACATGGGGTGATCAATAGATTCCTGAACCTGTGGACGAGGTAGCCATTATATATGTTATCTCCTATGATCGAAAGAGGAAGTTTATTATCCAACGGACCACCAAGAAAATGAGGATTGCATTGGAACACTCCATCCTCACCACTATAGAGGAAGAGTTGATAAACACAGTAAATGCCAGAACATCCAAACTTATCGATGTAGGGAGAGCGATCTCGGATGCCACCCTAGACAGAGAAAAAAAGGATAAAAAAGAGTTGGACGCTGCCCTGAAAGAACTGGAACATTTGCACCACCTGGCTAAGTATTATCACGATGCCACATAGGCTACGGTGCATCTGAAGAGTGATTTTAAATAGGGCTACCGAAATTTCACAAACAAGTAGCATATTTTCACTGCGAAGATATCCAAGCTCCAGGAAGATACTCTCATGGCACTCACAACATGCAAATATATGGAGCATTGGTGCAAAAAGGTGCAACAATTTTGGAAAGAGTCGACTACATTGGTGTTGTCCAGTAGGTTCGAGATAAAGAATAACATGACATCCGGTTGTTGATCGAAAGGAGCCTTGATCGTATAAAGAGATTAGTCCAATTATGGATAAAATGTCTCAAGAACCACATTGGGAAATCAAGAGAAGTGGGCCAAATGCGAGAAACATTGGAGTAAAATCAATAAATAAATTAAGGATATCGGACTGCCCGAGCTCGGCATGCCCAATGACTTTGTCGACTTGCACGACATAGTCAAATTGCATAACAAGAAGGATTAGTTATGGGCCAATTAGATGGAAAAGGTGATCGACACAATGCTAGGACAAGTGGAACAATTTATGGAACACTCGATCAGAGCTCGAGTTGTGCTGCAGTAGCTAAGTACCAGTCTGGCGAAGTACCGGGAACATACGGTGAATATCAGAGAAATTTATGCCCATGCCTGTGAGGATCTGTTCGTTATTTAGTCAGAATATGAGAAAAGTCACCCTTTCAAAGGGATGACTTGAGTTGACTTTTAGAGATATAGTTAGAAGAGGACGCCACGTGGAGAATCTTATTCACTTATCTACACTTAGCCATTATTTTCAGTTGAATTTTATGTTATAAATAAGAGCATCGACCAATTAGCTTAGGGTCGATGGTTGTTGCGAGAAGCTCTCTTTTCTGGTTTGCTAAGATTTATTTTGAAGCTATCTTTAATCGATAAGTCCTTCTAGACCAAGGACAAGTTATATTTTCATCAAATTCATGTGTGACTGGGCGTGGAGAAGAATTATTTCCTTTCTCATTTCATGAATAGATGTTGAGACAAGTAAGAGCTATTGAATCTATTGTTAATTTATCTGATGCAATGTTTTACAGTTCTTTTCTTTATGATGAAGATGAATCGTTGTGTCGTTATGTGATGGATGATTAGAGTAGGTGAATTATTTTTCTTTCCATTATCTTATTGCATATGTGTTTTCTTTCTGATAATTAGTATCTTAGACAGTAATTGGATGCTCACATGGTTAACATATTAGTACTAGGCCTTGTGGTATTAAATTGTCATCTACATGCTTGAGTAGCGGGTTATCCCAAACTCAACCTCTTCTCTCGTAGTTAAACTAAAAATCCTATTTGTTACCAAGTGGGTTTATACCAGCTGACCTCTCATATCACTCCCACCTAAGAGAAAATACAAAAGAGAAATTCCAAACTGAAGGAGATACCTTCACAGGAAAACATAAATCTCATCGATTAATTGGCCGGATTGGAAGATCTGGAGAACCATTCCACCATTAAATGTTGCAAAGTCTAATTGGGCCTCGATGGCAAGTTTGGTTCCTTTTGTTGAACTAAGGGATTTAGATCCCATTAAAAGAATTGGCGCTAGAAGGAGGCCCTGAAGAATGAATGGTTGAACACATATTTCATGTAATATTTCAAACAACCTGTAGATTCAAAACAACCCACATGCATGGCTAGTCATTCCCAAGACAACCCACACACGCTGAGTACTCCCAAAATGAGTAACTCACCCCAGCCCAAGGAAGAACAACTATTCCCTGATATACCTTACGCTCTTCCTCACGAGGAATTAAATCAATTCAGAAGAATCACGAGATCTTACGCACTGCAAATCGGTGCATTACCCTTAGCTCTGATACTTCCTCGAAGAAAACAAGTAAGAAGACCAGTGGTCAATACTCCCAACCAGGTTTTTGTTCACACGGTAGAAGACCTAATATATTTCGCAATCACTGAAATCAAACATCCTCTTAATCTAATCCTCGAAACACCATTCGACGACATCTCTGGGTTGGATGATTTCTCGAAAGAGGAGGAATTTAACTCGGAGTCCGAAGACATGGAAGAAAACAACGACCATGATGAAGAAAGGGGAGAACCACCACACAATAATCAACCTTGGTTGGCCATAGACGCTTTGGACATCCTAGGACGAGTCCATAATATTCCCTGGCACCCGAATAAGTTACTTTCTAAATTTGACCCCAAGACCTATGGATTGTCTGAAGATCATATAAAAAAATTCATACTAGCAATCAGACTTATGAACGTCCAACATGAAGACGTAGTATGCATACTATTCCCCTATATGTTCGAAAATTCATATTCCACGTGGTATTTTAATCTATCTGTAGGATCTATAACTAGCTGGATGAAGTTTCAAAAGGATTTTTTGGATAAATTCGTAGAAGAAACTACTACTGGAGCCTTGATGGCTGAACTTTTTTTTGCCACCATGAGTTCGAAAGAAAGAGTTAAATATTTCAATCAAATATTCACAACTATCTTGAAAAAATTCCAACCCAAATCTAAACCTACTCAGGAATTGCAAATCGAAGTATACATTAATTCTCTCCCAGCTTCTATCTCCATGTTTGTGAAGAGGGCTGCCAAGCAAATCCTAGCCGAGAATTTTGAAGAGGACAAAATGATTGAATTCCAAATGAAAGTATGTAAAGAAAGTCAGGTCTCCTTAGTCAAGAAAGAATCTCAACCTCCTCCTTGGAGAGGGATATTCCTCACTAAACCCCTAGGGAAACAAGCAGAATAAGCTCCTAAAAAGGGTAGCAGGGACATAGAATACCTACAACATATGGTTAAGAATTTATCCAATGAAATTATAGATATGAAAAGAAGAATCGGGGAGGGAAACCAAACCCAAAGGCCCTATAATCCTTTCTTTAAAAGGAAACCACCGTTCAAACCAATTGAACCTCCCCCAACTAACTTAAATATCAATCTGGGAAGCATAGCATCTGATTCTTTCTGTACTTATCACCAGGAAAATCATTCCGAAAGAGACTGTCATCAATGGCTGCATGCCATGAACTTGATGGCCAACTAGATTCTAGACGAAGTCTCCCTGATAGAATAACCAAGAAGTTCAGTTATGAATGTTGTTGAACAGGAAGAGATTGATCCACCGAAATATACAACCATGCTAATATGGGATCCTGACCTGATCATGCCTTCCAACAACCTACTTGAGTCTCAAGAACCACCCGTAGAAGTCTTGGTTGTGAAAAAATGAAGTAAAGGTCCACCTGTATCAAAAGATATCACTGCCACCCAGACTTCCAAGGGTAAGACAACTCCTGATCAACTAAAAGCACCATTTTTTCCCAGTAGAAACCCTATAAGCATCCATACCCGAGAATCGCCCAAACTGGATTACAACACAGTTGAATATTTGAAGAGGTTAAAGGATAATATATCATGTATGGACATATGCATGATCCCTCAGCAGAAGGACTTTTTGTTACAAGATTTTAACTCAGTAGGAAACCCTATGAATAGCAATGGTTAGGAAAAAAATCTATATCCCACAGATCTAGTGAATAAACCAACGTTAAACAGCTGATCAGAAGGGAAGAAGGAAAAACCTTTTTTCCCACCCTTGCTTTTAACATTTGAATTTTTCAACAGGAACCTCCATAATTGTTTGGTCGATTTAGGAGCATCTTCCAACATTATGCCTTTGTCTATATGTGAAAAGATAAATGTTTTCCCTCTCAAAAGTGACAAGCATGTAATACAACTAGACAGAACTAAATTCAAAGTCATGGGAGAACTCAAAGATGTAATGATTAGAATAGCGACTCATCGTAAGTTTGTACAAGTGATTGACAACATTGTGGTATATATCCTAGAATCTTATGGACTATTATTGAGCTGAGATTGGTGTGAAAAACTGAATGGATAATTTAGTACTGACTGGGCTCACCTTTGGCTACCACTGAAGGGGCACAAAAATATGATCAGAATTGATAGGGAAAGATATTTGAAACATACTGTCACTAACCTAGAAACCTTGAACAAACCCTTATCTACAAATTTCCCTGTGCTAGGCAATTATTACTCGGACTACTAATTTGGGAACATTTCCCCTCTCTTATTCAATGTCCCTCTTACTCAAAACTCTGAAATAGCATTTCAAGAGAAATCACTGATACCGACAGAGGAAACCCTCTTCTGTCAAGAACCTGTGCTTGAAATCACGAGAAAATGGATAAGGGAGAAAGAAGGTAATAAGAAAGAAGAATCATATAACCTACTTTCACAAATTTGGACCATATACTTTGATGGATCTAAGTCTCAAGAAGGGTCAGGATCATGGTGCATCCTCATTGACCCTGAAGGTAAACATCATTTAATGTCATGTAGGCTATAATTTGAGTGCACCAACAACACCTCCAAGTATGAAGCGCTAGTTCGAGGATTAAAGAAGGCCATTGACTTAAATGTCAAAAAATTAAAGGTCTTCGAAGATTCTAAAATCATTTTTCGGTAGATAAGGAATACTATACATTGCAACTCCCCACACCTGAAGAATTATCAACGTGAAGTGCATAGGTTAATAGATCATTTTGAAGCTTTCAATATTACAACGATCCCTAGAGAAAAGAATATACTTGTTGATTCTCTGGCTACGGCTGCTTCTAGGCTGTCACCTCTAGAAGATTATAAAGCCTCCTAGTTCACTGTGGAGCTACTCTACAAACCATCGGTGCCTAACAACATTTCTAATTGGAAAAGTATTTGAAGGGGACGAAAAAATCATAAACTTTCTGACTATAGAAGATAATTTTAAGGACCTAGATATTGATGATGAAGTATTCTAGGAACAATCAATGGAAACTGATCCTCGGAAAAATCAATCGATCGACAAATCAAAGTCTCACACAATACCGAAAGGCATAGACAACTTAGAAAATCTTTTTTATTTGAGAGAACAATTTAAAGGATCCAAAAATGCGATGATCAGTATTTCTTGTCCGATGCATGAAACTATAAATCTCGGAACCCTAGAAAATCCCAAAAAATGTAAACCTCGGTAAGATGATATATAAAGAGGAAAAGAAGGCCTATCTTAAACTCTTTAGAGAATATCAAGATGTCTTTGCATTGTCCTACCAAGACTTAAAAACTTATGATATGCATATCATTCAACACACTATCCCATTAAAACTTGAAGTGAAACCCTTCCAATAGAAGCTCTGAAAGTATCACCCTTCCCTCAAGCCTCACATGTGTCAGGAGTTAAGGAAACTTCTAGATGCCAAAATTATATTCCAGGTTAGACATTCTGCATGGGTAGCTAATTTAGTCCCGGTAAGGAAGAAGTCTGGGGAGATTCGCTTATGCATAGATTTCAAAAATCTCTACAGAGATTTATAAAAGGAAAACTACCTAGTTCCACCCATGGAACATCTCTTGCAGATTGTGTCTGGCTCTGAGATTTTCTCTCTACTGGATGGTTTCTCAAGTTACAACCAAGTTCTAGTTTCAGAGGAAGATCGTTTAAAGACTACCTTCCAAACCAAGTGGGGAACTTTTTCTTATAAACACATGCCCTTTGGGTTAATTAATGTAGGCGCGGCTTTCCAAAGAGCCATGGATGTAGAATTTCGAGGGTTGATCAACAAGTGTGTAGTAGTTTACTTGGATGACGTGACCGTGTATTCAAATAATAGAGAAGATCACATCCAACACTTAACCCAAATTTTCGAAAGGTGTAGGAAATACAGTATATCTTTAAACCCTAAGAAAAATGTTTTTGGCATCGAGGAAGGTAAGTTACGAGGACACATAATATCCTAGCCATGCATCTGCATAGACCCCGAAAGATTTAAGGCTATCTCTCAACTTCCATTACCTAACAACAAGAAATATTTGCAGTCATTTTTTGGGAAAATCAATTTCATGAGGAAATTCACTCCCCATTTCGCCAAAACCATCGAACCTTACAAAAGATGATCTAAAAAGATGCCGAATTCAAGTGGGATGATGAATGAAAGAAATCCTCAGTGATATTAATACTGATATATCCCAAGCCACTGTATTGCGGAGTCTCGATTTCAACAAGGATTGTTTCCTCTATACTTTCACCTCCGATCAATCATTTGATGCAGTTTTAACTCAGAAAGATGATGACAACAATGAGGCCCCAGTTTCATTCATGAGCACTAACCTTCAAGGAGTTGAACTGAAATACCCTGCCATAGATAAACAAGCTTATGTAGTTTATAAGGCAGTAAAACATTTCAGATCTTACATCCTCAAGAATAACACCAAAGTAATTGTGCGTCAACCCGCAGTCCGATATTTATTTACTCAACAAGAGATAGGGGAAAGAAGAGGAAATTGGATAGAGGTAGTTTAGGAATTTGATCTATACATAAAACTTTCCAAACTAGTCAAAGGATAAGGGCTATGCAAACTGGCAGCTGAGACTCAAGACCAGGTAAATGAAGACCCCAGATGGGAGAATGAGATGGAATTATGGTGTGGTGAAGCTTCATATATTTCCCTAGGAAAAGAGTCTTGGTATGAGAAAATCACTTATCTCCTACATCATGTTACTTTCCAAGAAGATTTAAACCCCAAGGAAAGAAGATCCCTCAGGTTAAATTCTGCCCAATATCGTCTCATAAATTTGGTACTTTTTTGAGTTAATTATGATGGGGTTCTTTTGAGATGCCTCAAACATGGAGATGTAGGTAAAGTCCTAAAGGAAATCCATGATGGCCCTGTAGGGGGACATTTCACAGGAGATACTACTGCTCATAAGATACTAAGATTTGGCTATTATTATCCCACTTTGTTCAAAGATGCTCACACATACGCTAGGAACTCTAAAGTTTGTCAAATGAACGCCAGGAGAGAAAAGAGAGCAACAATCCCACTCCAAACTATGAGTGTTTCTAGGCCTTTCAAGCAATGGGGTTAGTGATGCAGGAGCATCCCTCATGACAAGCAAAGCCAACGTGGAAGCATAAGCCAGCTGGAAGACATCCAGCGCAAGTTTTTGAAATTTTAAATTTTCCCTTGAAGTTGATGCGCAAACATAAATGAGATCATTTAATTTGGCGCCTTGGTAAGAAATGTACTCATACCTTGAGCCATACACTCTCATTTGAGATAGGCAGAGGCATTTATAGTAGTAGTTGCAGGTAGATAGAATTGAATTCTTAGATTAGACAGTTCTATAAGGAAGAGGGAAAACCGAATATAGACACCCTCATTTGTATCATTGTAACAATTAACATTAGAAAGCAACAGGAGAGAAGAAGAATCCAGAGCATAGGAGAATAGTAGAGAATTGTAGAAGAACACCCATGTACAGATCTTGAATTAATAGAAGAAGTTGATTCAGATTCATGGTTGTTGTGTTATTCTCTATGTATGTGTGTTGAATGCTCTGCTCATGAATATTACTTCCTGTTATGCATGTGTTATTATTTTGTGTGTACGATTTCATGGGTTAAGATCGAAATCTAAGAGGGAGTGAAGTGAGTTACAATTGTTTCTCTCTTGAGCAAGGATTCCTGCAAGAGTGCAGTTGGATTCGTTCACAAGGAGTGCGTTGACAGAAGGCTCAGGGAGTTAAACTATTGTTCTCAAACACTCAGAAGTGTAAGTGGGTTGTTAAAGTCGTGCAAGGAGTGCGTAGGCTAAGGAGAGTATTAGTCGTAACACTGAGCGAAGTATTGAAGGACTGCTGCTGTAGGAGTGCGCAGAGTCGAGTGACTTCAACACTTAGATGTGATTGAAGATTTTCCGCAAGGAGTGCGTGCAAGAAGTTCTCGGAAGGGCTTGAGAAGTCGAGAAAAAGCTCAGGAGGGATAGACCTCTGAGTCGCTGAAGATTCAGTGCAGACTAGTGTGATTGAAGTTGGGGAGAAAGAAGTGTCATAGGTTGGCGAAGTAGCGAAGGAATCTCTTGGAGAGATACTCCTTTTCATTTCGTGGATTAACCAAGGAAGAACGGACGGTCGAAATCTTCTGAAGAGATTTCGCGAAGTTTCGAGGACCGTCAGATCTCGCAAAGGTGCAAGGAGGTTACCGTGAGAAGATTCCAAAGAATCTTAAGCTCAGGAGAGGCAGGACCGTCGGTTCAGAATCGCGGGAGCCATCAGATCTACACATGGTCTCGTGTCTCGGGGACTCGTGAGTTGAAGCCCCAAAGGTTGCGCAGCAGAGTGGCGAGGTCGCGAGACACGATAAGATCAGAGCCACTCAGTGTGGAGGACACGTGTAAGGAGATCCTCATCTTGCAGACTCAGACGTTGGAGGATAGAAAGGGAAACCTTTGGTTTTGCGAGTAGCGAGGTGGCGAGAAGCTGTGGGCCGTCCATCTGGAGAGGATAGGTGGCAGAGATCTGTGATCTCGTGAACTCGAGAGTTTGCAAGTAGAAGACCCAAGTATTGGGTACTCCAAGTCGCGAGTGGCGAGGTGGTGAGACATTGGAAGCCATCCATCTGAGAAGACAGGTGACAGAGATCGGTGATCTCGTGAACTCGGGAGCTCGCCGAGTGAAGGTCCAAATAATGGGTACCCAAAGTCACGAAGTCGCGAGGTCGTGAGGTGACGAAAGGATCGGGACCGTCCATAGAAGGGGACACGTGTCAGAGATCAACAGATCTCGCGAACTTAGGAGTTCGTAGGATAAATGCCCAAGTATTGGGTGTGCAAAGTCGTGAGGCGCGAGGACGCGAGGCAACGAGGGAGCGAGAGGATCATAGCCGTCCAAAGAGGAGGAAAAGTGTCAGAGATCGAGAGATCTCATGAACTTGGGAGTTCGCAGGGTAAAGGCCCGAATATTGGGTATTCAAAGTCACGAGGTGCGAGGACGCGAGGTAGCAAAGTGGCGAGAAGATCGTAGTCGTTCATCTGAGGAGGACAGGTGGCGAGAGATTGAGGGATCTCGTGAACTTGGAAACTCACAGGTTGAGAGTTCAATGTTTAGGTAATCCAAGTCATGAGGTCACGAGGTGGCGAGAGAAGGACAGTCATTGGATCCAGATCGAGGAGGACCGTTAGATTTGCACGAGGGATCATTTCTCAAGACCTCGCAAGAAAAGGTCTGAGAGTTTCGTCATGGGGATCGCGAGGTTGTGAGATAGCGATATCCCGATAGCTGGAGCAGTGTGGGCCATAGCAGAGCGCGAGTGGAATACAGGTGGCACAAGGGATTCGCAAGTCGCGAAGTGCCGAGGAGCCGAGAAATTGGCGGACGCGTGGCAGGGAATAAGGTGGGACCACGCATCTCGAGGACTCACGAGCTGAGAGGATAAAAACTCGACGGTTCAACCAGCGAGGTCGCGAGGTCATGAGGTTGCGAGGTTGTGAGAGGCGTTAATATTAAGCCTAGCCCACGGTTGCATGTGGAAGGAGTTATACCCATATCACCAGATCAGGTATCGCAATATCTGAAAGGAAAGATTGAAGGTTTGAGTCACAAACTCACGAGATAGCGAGATTTAGCAGATCTCCCGGTAGCAAAGGGGAGACCTCGGAGGAAGATTACTGTGGGTGCATATTTCCCGAAAGGGAAGTAGAAGAACCTTTGAGTTCTTCGGGCCGAGAAGAATAAGGTCCTGTGAGAGCAGACGTGCCCTGGGTGGCGTAGCCGTCTGCTTCAGAGTGGTATCAGAGCTTAGAAAAGTTTCTTTGCTTTCTGTAGCAGAGGAAAAGGAGAATTCAACATGTTGCCAAGAAGAAGAGGCAGACAATCACCTGATCCAGAGGAGGAAAGGGAATTGTCCAGAGGAAGAGAAATGTCTAGAGACAGAGGTAGGCAAGTACAAAATCCAGACATGGAAAGAGAGATACGAAATCTTTGTGCCAGAATGGAGGACATGGAGACATCACAGAGGCGCAAAGTTGATACAGGAGATATCAGTGACTCTGAGGATGAAGGTGATGTTGGATGTGAAGAAGAAGAAATCCCAGCAGAAGATGCATCCAATGAGCATTTAATTAAGGCTATCGATCGGATGAGTTCGAAAACAAAGATGGACATTCCAGCTTATGAAGGGAGTCTGGATGCGGAAGAGATGCTAGATTGGATTAGAGCTCTTGACACTTACTTCGATTATGAAGACATCAAAGAGGATAAGAAGGTTAGACATGCCATCACAAGATTAAAAGGACATGCAACATTGTGGTGGGATGAACTACAAGCTGACAAGCCTTGCCAAGGCAAGTAGAAGATTAAGAGCTGGGACATGATGATTGCAAAGATGAAGGCAAAAGTCATTCCCAGGGACTATCAAATTTCTTTGTTCAGGTGGATGCATAACCTGAGACAGAAGCTGATGACAGTAAAGGAGTACACTGAGGAGTTTTACAGTTTGAATATCAGAGCAGGTCATCGCGAAATAAATGACGAAAAGGTGGCCAAGTATATGAATGACCTGAGGTATGAAATTCAGGGTGAACTAAATTTGGCGACCATCCGAACTGTGGAGGATGCTTACCAATTGGCTCTGAAAGCTGAGGAGAAGCTGAGCCGTAAACAAAGTCAAAGGGGCAAAGGTAGGAGTCAGCCCAAAAGAAAATCAGTTGCCCAAGATAAATATCAGAAGCCCAAGGATGACTGGAAGAAACCTCAAGGAAAGGTTGAAAGAGGTGGAACCTCACAAAGAACACCATATGCCGAACAACGAGGACAACAAATTGAGCAAAGAGGAGGATATGCTGATAATCATAGGTTTCCTCGTACGAGAAGTAGAGGAAGAGGAAGAGGTGGAGTGATTACATGCTTCACGTGTGGAAAGAATGGGCACAAGTCGTTTGAGTGTCCAGAGAAAAAGAAAGAAATTGGAGAGACTCACATCATTGAGGCACATAGGCGAGATGTTGAGACAGTGTACGCTGAAGGCGAAAGATCGATAGTGATGCGAAAAGTCCTTTTGATGCCAGAAAAGGAGATGGAGAATCCAACACAGAGAAACAGTCTTTTTAGGACTACTTGCAAGACCAAGGATAGAGTCTGCAAGGTCATTGTGGACAGTGGAAGCACCGATAATCTTGTTTCAACCGAGATGGTAGAAAAACTAGAGTTGGATACAACTGATCATCCAAGCCCATATAAAGTTTCATGGCTACAGAAGGGACATCAGGTAAATGTCACTAAACAGTGCTTAGCTGACATAAAGATAGGAGGATATAATGATAAAATTTTATGTGATGTTATTCCTATGGATTTCTATCATTTATTGTTGGGTAGACCATGGCAGTATGATAGAAATGTAGTTCATGATGGGAGGATGAATACATATACCCTGAAGAAGAATGGGAGGACTCACATGTTGTGTCCAATTGAAGATAAAGAGGCGAAGCCGGAAGTAAGCAACAGAGTACTTCTCATGAGTGGGAAGGAACTTCTTACAGAAGTTAAGAAGAAGGAGGATCCATAATTCTTTGTGGTCAGAAAACTGAGAATTGTTTTGACTAGCACAAGAGTGGATGATTTTCCAGAAGAAGTTTAGGAACTGCTGGAAGAGTTCGCTGATATTGTGGTGGACGAATTACCTCGTTCATTGCCACCGATGAGGAGTGTGAGTCATCATATTGATCTCATACCAGGAGCTAGTTTGCCAAACAAAGCCGCGTATAGATTGACATCGCAGGAGAATGAAGAAGTTAAAAGACAGGTCCAGGAGTTGCTGGACAAAGGTTTGGTCAGGGAAAGCTTGAGTCCGTGTGTTGTTCCAACAGTACTCAGTCCGAAGAAAGAAGGAGGTTGGAGGATGTGCACTGATTCAAGGGCGATAAACAAGATAACTATCAGTTATAGATTCCCATTGCCAAGGATGGATGATCTGATGGATTGCTTAAGTGGGGCAATTTTTTTTTCAAAAATAGATTTGAAGAGTGGATATCATCATATTTGTATGAGAGAAGGTGACGAATGGAAAAAAACATTCAAGACAAACGAAGGTTTGTATGAATGGCTTGTCATGCCGTTTGGATTGACGAATGCACCAAGTACCTTTATGAGGTTGATGAATGAAGTCCTAAAGGAGTTCATTGGAAAAAATTTCATTGTCTATCTGGACGACATATTGGTTTTTAGCAAGACAAAAGCTAAACATTTGAAACATTTGGCTATTGTGATGAGGAAGCTACAGCAGGAGAAGCTGCTGATAAACATGAAGAAGTCCTCATTCATGAAGACATAACTCATTTATTTGGGGTTTGTTATATCTGCAAATGAGTTGAGGATGGATCCAGATAAGGTGGAGGTAATCAAGAATTGGCCATCACCAAGGAACGTATTTGAGGTGAGAAGTTTTCATGGACTGGCTAGTTTCTACCAAAAATTCATCAGGAATTTAGTGGAATTAGTGCAGCAATGATGGATACAGTGAAGAAAAGACATAAATATTTTTACTGGACAGAAGAGGATGAGGAGAGTTTCAATTTATTGAAACGGAAGATTACAGAGCAACCAATTCTGGGGTTGCCAGATTTTCAAAAGACATTTCAAGTGAAATGTGATGCAAGCAGATTTGCCATAGGAGCGGTCTTGAGTCAGGAAGACAGACCAATTGCATATTTCAGCGAGAAGCTAAATGAGGCAAAAGAAAAATACTCCACATATGATAAATAATTCTATGCCATCATACAGGCATTGAAGAAATGGAGGCACTATTTAATTCCAAAGGAATTTGTTTTATATAGTGATAACCATGCATTACAATTTGTGACTCAACAGGAAAAGTTGAATCATAGGCATGTTAAATGGGTTGAATACATGCAGAATTTCACTTTTGTAATAAAGAATATTTCTAGTACTACTAACAAAGTGGTTGATGCTTTGAGCAGGAAGTGTTTGTTGTTGCAGGAGTTCAAAGTCAGGACGTTGGGCTTTGATGATCTTAAGGACATGTATGCAGACGATCCAGATTTTAAGGAGGCTTATGAAGCAGCTGAGAATCCAATTCTCAGAGACAGAAGCTAGTGGATAGAGTATGTGATCCAGGATGAATTGTTGTTCAAAGGCAATCAATTGTGTATTCCAAATTGCTCCATGAGGGAGAACTTGTTGAAAGAGAAGCACAGTGGAGGATTGGCTAGACATTTTGGCCATGATAAGAGATTTGCAAAGCTGAGCAAGTCATACTTTTGGCCAGGGATGCGGTCGTAAGTCAAGAATTTTGTGGACAGATGCAGGATTTGCCAACATTCAAAGGGAAGGAAGCAGAATGCAGGATTTTATCAACCATTACCCATACCTGAGAGGCCGTGGGATGAAATTAGCATGGATTTTGTATTGGGATTGCCGAGGACACAAAGAGGTGTTGATTCAATCTTTGTGGTAGTTGATAGGTTTTCTAAGATGGCGCATTTTATTCCATGCCAGAAGACCAGCGATGCGACTCACATCACAAATTTGTTTTTCAAAGAGATTGTAAGACTTCATGGATTGCCGAAAAGCATAGTTTCGGACAGGGATACCAAATTCATAGGGCATTTCTGGAGAACATTGTGGAAGAAGATAGGAACTAATTTGATGTTTAGTTTTGCTTATCATCCTCAAACGGATGGACAAACAAAGGTGGTCAACAGAAGTCTGGGAGATTTGTTGAGGAGCTTGGTGACAGAGCACCATAGCAGTTGGGATAGCATATTACCACAGGCAGAGTTTTCTTACAATGATTCAGTGAACAGGAGCACAGGGAAAAGTCCATTCCAAATTGTATATGGAATGCATCCAAGAAGAGTTTCTAAACTGAGGGATTCAGAACAGACTAATACTAGCAGCGCTAGTGCAGGAGAATTCGCTGAAGCAATGAAGACACTTCACAGCCAGGTCAAGGAGCGACTGTTGAAGTCAAGCCAGGAGTACAAGCACAGAGCAGATCAGCATCAGAGACAACTTCAGGTTGAAGTTGGTGATCTGGTTCTGGCACATTTGAGGAAAGAAAGGTTCCCAAGAGGAACATACAACAAGCTGAAGATGAAGAAAATTGGGCCATGCAAGGTCTTGAAGAAAATGGGACAGAACGCTTATGAAGTTGAGTTACCAGAGGGCATTGGAATATCTCCGATATTTAATGTTTAAGATTTATATCCATACAAAGATGATGAAGCAGGAGTAGAAAGTGATGATCAACCAGAGATTCAGTGGCAGAAGCAGATGCCATTTGCAGAGAAGCCACAAATGGAACAGATACTGAATAAAAGAGTGGGTAAGAAAACCAGGAGGAAAGAATATTTTGAATATTTGGTTAAGTGGAAGGGACATCCAGTTGAAGATGCCAGCTGGGAGATTGAAGTAGAAATTTTGAAGCATGGACATACCATGCAGGAGCTCATGGATAGGAGCCCATGCAAATTTTCAAACAAGGGAGTATGATGCAGGAGCATCCCTCACGACAAGCAAAGCCAATGTGGAAGTAGAAGCCAGCTGGAAGACGTCCAACACAAGTTTTTGAAATTTTAAATTTTCCCTTGAAGTTGATGCACAAACATAAATGAGATCATTTAATTTGGCACCTTGGTAAGAAATGTACTCAGACCTCGAGCCATACGCTCTCGTCTGAGATAGGCAGAGGCATTTATAGTAGTAGTTGCAGGTAGATAGAATTGAATTCTTAGATTAGACAGTTCTAGAAGGAAGAGGGAAAACCGAATATAGACACCCTCATTTGTATCATTGTAACAATTAACATTAGAAAGAAACAGGAGAGAAGAAGAATCTAGAGCATAGGAGAATAGTAGAGAATTGTAGAAGAACACCCATGTACAGATCTTGAATTAATAGAAGAAGTTGATTCAGATTCATGGATGTTGTGTTATTCTCTATGTATGTGTGTTGAATGCTCTACTCATGAATATTACTTCCTGTTATGCATGTGTTATTATCTTGTGTGTATGATTTTGTGGGCTAAGATCGAAATCTGAGAGGGAGTGAAGTGAGTTACAATTGTTTCTCTCTTGAGAAAGGATTCCTGCAAGGAGTGCAGTTGGAGTCGTCCGCAAGGAGTGTGTTGACATAAGGCTCAGGGAGTTAAACTCTTGTTCTCAAACACTCAGAAGTGGAAGTGGGTTGTTAAAGCTGTGCAAGGAGTGCACGGGCTAAGGAGAGTCTCAGTCGTAACACTGAGCGAAGTATTGAAGGACTGCTGCTGCAGGAGTGCGCAGAGTCGAGTGCCTTCAACACTTAGACGTGATTGAATATTTGCCGCAAGGAGTGCGTGCAAGAAGTTCTCGAAAGGGCTTGAGAATTCGAGAAAAATATCAGGAGGGATAGACCTCTGAGTCGCTGAAGATTCGGCGCAGACTAGTGTGATTGAAGTTGGGGAGAAAGAAGTGTCGTAGGTTGGCGAAGCAGCGAAGGAATCTCTTGGAGAGATACTCCTTTTCATTTCGTGGATTAACCAAGGAAGAACAGACGGTCGAAATCCTCTGAAGATATTTCGCGAAGTTCCGAGGACCGTCAGATCTCGCAAAGGTGCAAGGAGGTTACGGCGAGAAGATTCTGAAGAATATGAAGCTCAAGAGAGGCAGGACCGTCGGTTCAGAATCATGGGAGCCATCAGATCTACACATGGTCTCGTGTCTCGGGGACTCGTGAGTTGAAGCCCCAAAAGTTGTGCAGCAGAGTGGCAAGGTCACGAGACGCGATAAGATCAGAGCCGCTCGGTGTGGAGGACACGTGTAAGGAGATCCTCATCTCGCAGACTTGGACATTGGAGGATAGAAAGGGAAACCTTTGGTTTCGCAAGAAGCGAGGTGGCGAGAAGCTGTGGGCCGTCAATCTGGAGAGGACAGGTGGCAGAGATCTGTGATCTCGCGAACTCAGAAGTTCATAGGTAGAAGACCCAAGTATTGGGTACTCCAAGTCGCGAGTGGCGAGGTGGCGAGACATTGGAATCCATCCATCTGAGAAGACAGGTGGCAGAGATCGGTGATCTCGTGAACTCGGGAGCTCGTCAAGTGAAGTTCCAAAAATTGGGTGCCCAAAGTCATGAAGTCACGAGGTCGCGAGGTGACGAAAGGATCGGGACCGTCCATATAAGGGGACGCATGTTAGAGATCAAGAGATCTCGTGAACTCGGGAGTTCGCAGGATAAAGTCCCAAGTATTGGGTGTGCAAATTCGTGAGGCGCGAGGACACGAGGCGATGAGGGAGCAAGAGGATCATAGCCATCCAAAGAGGAGGACAGGTGTCAGAGATCGAGAGATCTCGCGAACTCGGGAGTTCTCAGGGTAAAGGCCTGAATATTGGGTATTCAAAGTCGCAAGGTGCGAGGACACGAGGTAGCGAAGTGGCGAGAAGATCATAGTTGTTCATCTGAGGAGGACAGGTGGTGAGAGATTGAGGGATCTCGCGAACTCGGAAACTTGCAGGTTGAGAGTTCAATATTTAGGTACTCCAAGTCACGAGGTCGCGAGGTGGAGATAAAAAGACAGTCATTGGATCCTGATCAAGGAGGACCGTTAGATCTGCGCGAGGGATCGTGTCTCGGGACCTCGCAAGAAAAGGTCCAAGAGTTTGGTCACGGGGATCGCGGGGTTGCAAGATAGCGATATCCCGACAGCTGGAGCAGTGTGGGCCATAGTGGAGTGCGAGTGGAATACAGGTGGCACAAGGGATTCGCAATTCGCGAAGTGTCGAGGAGCCGAGAATTTGACGGACGCATGGCAGGGCATAAGGTGGGACCACTCATCTCGAGGACTCGCGAGCTAAGAGGGTAAAAACTCGATGGTTCAATCGGCGAGGTCGCGAGGTTGCGAGGTTGCGAGAGGCGCTAATATTAAGCCTAGCCCACAATTGCATGTGGAAGGAGTTATACCCGTATCACCAGATTGGGTATCGCAAGATCTGAAAGGAAACCTTGAAGGTTTGAGTCACAAACTCACGAGATAGAGAGATTTAGCAGATCTCCTGGTAGTAAAGGGGAGACCTCGGAGGAAGATTACTGTGGGTGCAGATTTCCCGAAAGGGAAGTAGAAGAACCTTTGAGTTCTTCGGGCTGAGAAGAAGAAGGTCCTGTGAGAGAGGACGTTCCCTGGGTGGCGTAGCCGTCTGCGTCAGTTAGATATCATAGGAGAAATTACACCAAGCTCTTCAAAACAACACAAGTACATACTTATTGCCACCGATTAATTCATGAAATGGGCAGAGCCCATCCCCCTCACTCATGTAAATGAGAAGGTGGTGATCCAATTCATAGAACAACATATAATCACGAGGTTTGGTGTCCCCTTTGTCCTTATTTTTACAATGCATCTTACTTCTCTTCCATTTTTCTAACAAAGTTTTCTCTAGAGAAAGGAATTAATAAATTTGACATCGGAAAGGATTAAGTGTGAAAGAAAAACACTCGAGAGAACCAAAGTTGCCAAGTCTCAATCTTTGTCGGTGTCAACAGACAGGAGATTTCTTTCATGACAAGCATCATTGATGTTATCATCAATGAATGATCCCTTTGGAATCGGTGAAAGGATAAAAGAGTAAGCACTCATGAAGAAGTAAATGATATCGTCGATAGTCGACTTCTGAAACATTTTTTCGGTATTGGGAGTTTTCGAGGACGATAATACACAAGGTAACTATGTGATAGAACTATCTCTGAAATCCGATTCCCTATAACTTCCAGCATCGGTGAGTTTTTTTTACAAGGATATCCCATAGCGATCATGGTGAGTCAATCCCCAATCGCTAACCCCGACACCTTTTGGCCTTGAAAATCCCAGGTGTATTTTAATACATGTCTCCTGTTGAAAGACCCGATGTCAACTGAGATATACAGTCAAACCACTTGTCCTCTTTTTCCATCTGTCATTGCTCGAGTGGTTAGACATACGATCTAGTTTTTCCCTCAGTCACTACTAGCTCCCGAGACCCATGTCGCACCCCGAACCAATTTTTCCATGTCAGCATCGTACGAAGAAATCAGTTGGCATCGAAGGTTTTTCTCAGGAGGATGCCAACAAGAACATACATAAGGATATTGTTGATTCCTTATCTACCCACTAAGAAAGAGATGTGATGGGACATTTGATCTCGAAGATACGCTATATATGATGCATTTAAAGGGATAATTAATTCCAAAATCCCACATTAGTTGCTAATTCGTGCATGAATCGAAAGGACCGCTTGAACATGATGATACATTGCATCACCCTATGCTCCTCCACCATCAACCCATAATGGATTAAATTGTAAAGATTCAGCAGTAGATTTGTTTCAATTTCACTCATCACCTAGATTAATTGGTTGATATGATTGGTAAGATATTTCCTGTTAAGTTCTTTTGAGTCATTGTAAACAAGATTTTTCTGTGCGCAAAGAAGTTCAGAACACCCAGAGGAGCGAGACAAGCAATCCGAGAAAGCTTCCAAGGTCTAGTGAGTATTAAACAACAGGTTTAGCAAGAATTACAAGTATGTATCGGTCTATGGATGTTTTGTGCTCCATTTCATACGTTTTTATCCGATGTTACTCTATACACATGCCTAAAGGATCATTTTCGGTTGCAGGAACAATGCCTCCGAAGAAACCTACCACTAGAAAATATATGAGAGAACTAAAACTAAAGGAACCAGAAGTAGGAGAAGGCCCTTCCCTAGCGGTTGAAAAACAACTGGAATTCACTCCAAAAATGGTGCCCATCATCAAGACATCCACCAAGAAGGTTTTCGCTCAGCCTCCCACCTTTGGAGACACAGAGGAGAACATCGAGACCAAGATAGTATTCCCGCACTGGGAAGAAATTTTCAAGAAAATCAAGTCGGAGGAATTCCCCGAATATACCTCGCACAATGACGCTGATACAAGGAATCTCGACAATTAAGTTTTTCCCAATATCCGAAGAGCTTATCAGCACATGGTAGAAAGTATAACTCTATTTTTCCCCTGCATTGAACTCCTGAAATGGATTATTGACCACATGCACACTCAAATATGTTTGATTAATGACAACAACAATAGTGTGTTGAGGTTTTCATTCCAGTGGAGGTTCATAATTACTACAAGCTTAGAGAGCCAGAGGAGTGGTTGAACACTGATTTTGTTAAGAGTTTCTATGAGAAACACGACACCAGCAAGGTGATGGCTTCGTAGTGGAGAGAGGATAAAACGTTCACCAATTAGACCTCTGGATGGTACCCGATGACCAACCTAAGGGAGTCGTACATCTATCTAATGGCCATCCTCTGCTGATTGCATGTGGAGAAAGACTGCTTCAATTTTTCAGAGACATGGATGCCTTTGGCTTATATTGTATCCATTTTTGGACCACCAAGAAAAGGAGGATTACATTGGACCACTCCATCCTCACCACTATAGAGGAAGAGTTGATAAACACAGAAAATGCTAGAACATCTGAACTTATTGGTGTAGGGAGAGAGATCTCAGACGCCACACTAGACAGAGAAAAAAAGGATGAAAAAGAGTTGGTCGTCACCCTGAAATAACTAGAACATTTGTGCCACCTGGCTAAGTATTATCAGGACCCCACAGAGGTTGTGGTGTATCTAAAGAGTGAGTTCAAAGAGGCATACCCCAAGTTCACAAACGAGTGACATATTTTCATTGTGAAGATAGACGAGCTCTAGGAAGATCCTCTCATGGCACTCACGACATGCAAAGATATGGAGCGGTGGTGCGAAAAGGCGTAGCAAGTTGTGGAAAGATTCGACTACATTGGTGTAGCCCAGCAAGGTCGAGATAAATAAGAACACAACATCCAGTTGTTGAGCGAAAGCATCCTTGATCATAGAAAGAGATCATTCAAATATTGGGCTAAAATGTCTCTAGAACCACACCGAGAAATTCAAGAGTAGTGGGTCAAATGAGAGAAACATTGGAGTAAAATCAACAAAGCAATTAAGGATATAGGACTGCCCGATTTAGACATGCCCAATGACTTTTTCGAATTGCACGACATAGTCAAATCACATGACAGGTAGGATTTTTTATGGGCTGAAGAGTTGGAAAAGGTGACTGACACAACACTAGGATAAGTGGAACAATTTATGGAACACCCGATCAGATCTCAGGTTGTGCTGCAGCAGCTAAGTACCAGTCTGGCAAAGTATCGGGAGCATGTGGTGAATATCAGAGAAATTTATGCAGCCCCGATGGAACAACACCTATTTCCATACACACATGCACGTGATGATCTCTTCGTTAGTTGGTTAGAATATGAGAAAAGTCATCGTTTCAAAGGGACGCCTTGAGTTGATTGTTAGAGAAACTATTAGAAGAGGACACCAAATGGAGAATTTTTTTCACTTATCTACACTTAGACATTATTTTCAATTGAATTTTATGTTATAAATAAGAGCATCGACCAATTAGTCTGGGGTCGATGGTTGCTGGAAGAAAATCTCTTTTCTGGTTTGCTAAGAATTATTTTGAAGCTATCCTTAATCGAGAAGTCCTTCTGGACCAAAGACAATTTATATTTTCATCAAATTCATGTGTGATTGGGCATGGAGAAGAATTATTTTCTTTCTCGTTTCATGAATAGATGTTGAGACAAGTAAGAGCTATTGAATCTATTGTTAAGTTATCTGATGCAATGTTTTACAGTTCTTTTCTTTATGATGAAAATGAATCGTTGTGTCATTATGTGATGGATGATTAGAGTAGGTGAATTATATTTCTTTCCATTATCTTATCACATATGTGTTTTATTTATGATAATTAGTATCTCATACAGTAATTGGATGCTCACATGGTTAACATATTAGTACTAGGCCTTGTGGTATTAAATCATCATCTGCATTCTTGAGTAGAGGGTTATCCCAAAATCAGCCTCTTCTCTCGTAGTTAAACTAAATCATGTTTGTTACCAAGTTGGTTTATATCGGCTTACCTCTCATATCGGTCCCACCTAAGATAAAATACAAAAGAGAATGTCCAAACTGAAGGAGACGCTTTCACAAGAAAACATAAAGCTCATCGATTAATTGGTTGGATTGAAATATCTGGAGAACCATTCCACCATTAAATATTGTAGAGTTTAATTCGGCCTCGGTGGTGGGCTTGGTTCATGTTGTTGAAATAAGGGATTTAGAGACCATCAACAAGGTGTTAATGGAATCGAGGCATGGATTTTTTCAAAAATATCTAGTCTTTCAGAGGAGTGCATTAGATGTGTTGTTGTGCCATACTAGAATCATCCACGGTTAGGGTTCATTGGTGTGAATTTTTATTTGCAATATCTATAAGTTGTTGGGGTTATTCATGTAGTGGATTGGTGAGGGAAGACAAAGTGGAAGATGATTAAATCTCCATGAGGTGGTATTTCTATAATTGTTGGTGATGATAGTCAAGTGGAGAAAATTGGATTTTTAGAAGTGAAGACTTTGATGGGAAAATTCCTTAGTCATAGAGTTTCCATGGCGCATTTGAATGAATGGATTTAGCTGGAGTGGGCTCTAACTATGGGGTATGGCCTAATTTTTAATTTTTTTAGAAATGGATGGCTTGAGTTTATTTCCATGTGTGAGGTGGATTCCCTAAAAATTATAAAATGTAGTTGGTTTATGGACAAGGATTTGATTTCCATCAAACCCCGCCATCCTTATTTCGATGCAAAGGAGGAATTCTCTACTAGTACTTCAGCTTGGTTAAAATTGTCGAGTTTTCTTTTGGATATGTGGTCTGAGAATTATTTATGGGTTGTTTGTGACACCTAGGGTAACTTCATTATGTTGAATGACAGCTACAAATATTGTAATGGTTGATCTATTCCCTCGATTATCATAGCAGTTGATATTAGTGTGGGCTTATTTGAATCAATGGAGCTAATGGTTGTGTAATATCCCTTTCCCAATGATGACTCCAGAAGGAGTGACTCAATATCCTATATTGATTCTCGTAGGCTATAGTCAGGAGAAAAAGGGAATAAAAGTCATTTAACCAAAATTCATTTAATGTCATTTAACCAAAAGTCTAAAGTGAAAGTGACATTAGATAGTGAAAAGGAGAAAAAAGGAGTTTTAAGTGACTTAAGTGATTATTAAAGATAAAACTTAGGAAAAGTCACTTAATTAATTAAAGTGAACATGGAATTAGATGGGGGTTGAGTATAAAGGAGGAAAAATAACCTAATTCCATTATTATTGAGAATTGACAAGCAAAGAACAAGTCATGATTTTTTTTTATGTTTTGTGTATTTCTGGAGGAAAACACCACCATTGATCGATTTCGGTGTTGAAAGACACACCCTAATCCATTGGAAGAATCATCCAGGTTCTTGATCAGGCTTTAGAGTAAAATATTTGATCCTTCTTCAAGGATTCACATTAGTTACAGATTCAGGATTCAAGAAAATTCATATACGATCTTATTGCAATAGATCCGAGCTGTATCCTTCTTTCATGCAACAAATCCTATCTTATTGTAGCAGATCCAAATCCTTCTTGCATGCAGCAGATCCAAGATTATTGTGGTATATCCAAGATATATCATTCTTTCATGTATTATATCCGAGTTTATTGCATCATATATGAGCTATATCCTTCCTACATGCAACATATTTGATCTATATCCTTCTTGCATGCAACAGATCCAAGATTATTGCAGTAGATATGAGCTATATCCTTCTCGCATGAAGCAAATATGATATTATTGCAGTAGATCTGAGCTATATCCTTCTCACATACAACATATTCGATCTTATATCCATCATGCATGGATATTCAACAGATCTGGGCGATATCTTTCTTGCATGTAATAGATTTGAGTGGTATCTTCCTTGTATGCAAAACATATGAGCTTATATGTCATATGCTAATATTCAGGTCAGATCCATTAATAAATAGACTAGATCTATGGAGTTTACTTATTTTTATAATTTTTTGGATTGAGTTTTGGTTAATTGTAATCCAATTCTTATTATTATTTCAATAAAATTATGTCATTGGATACCGAAACCACATGCATGTCTCACCAATTACATTAAACCCTCAAAACAATATCAGAAACCATCAAATGATATCAGAAAAACTATCCAATAGAAGAAGGGACATTTCAGTGGTATCAGAATTGGTTTGCATGCCATCTTAAGGAAAAAAATTAGTGAGGAGTTATTTCAGATTGTTTCCACTAAATTTTAGGGGCGATAACTTGCACTTATACCTTTATATGAAGTACTAGATAGAAAATGTTTGGATTGGATATGGAGGAAAATGTTCAGAATATTTGTAATACTCTTGCACATGAGAAACAACAGTTGATGTAGGCTATGTCAATCCATACAAACAATGTAGGTTTGAATGGAGGTAGTGGTTCAAAGAGGAAACAAACATGACATAAAGGACATGATGAGGAGTTTGCATATTGTTTGAGGGAGTATCGAGAGATTAATGTGACATTACATGTAGACATGTGATTCAAGGATTTTTTCACCATCAAACATACTAAGTGGTATGGACCCCAAGCGTCAATGGAAAATAAAGTGAAGCTGCAAAGAAAAAAGGTTGATGGTGAATATGGTGAAGCGTCCTAGTCAGCCGATGTTGAGGATTCCACATCATACCTTAGTGGTGATGCTCATGATAATGAGGATGTTCTAGCACATAAGCATGATGAGGATTCAATGCATTATCCTATATGGGAAAACTGCTTACGATCCTACTGGTTTACCAACAGGGCTTCCGCCCCAAAGTCACCAGTACCCTCAAGTTAATCGATAGTTACCTTTTCTAGCTACTTTGGATTTGCCAGATTTGTCTAGGATTCTAAATGATCCTATTCATCACTCTCCCCAATGGCCCATTATTCCAGCCAAGCTTCCATCCAACATTCCAAAATTCGATGGCAAAGTGGGAGAGGACCTGAACAATAACGTGATGAATTTTCATCTATGGTGTTCATCCAACTCTTTGATGGATGACTCTATTCACCTACGTCTTTTTCAAAGAACCCTTACAGGGTCTGCTGCAAAGTGGTATATTGAGTTTCCACGAGGTTTCTTCTCCAATTTTAACACCCTAGCTATGGCTTTTCTTACACATTACCAGTTACTGATCCGTTATGATACCGGGACTAAAATTTTGACTTCTTTTAAACAAACTAAAGGTACTCACATCTCGGATCATATACATTAGTGGAGGCGGAGACGACGTCTCATTAAACTTGAACTCCCTGATCAGTTACTGGCCGAATGGTTCATGAAATCCTTTCTGAACGAAATTGGTAAAGACATTTCCATGGGTGGTGTTGTTATGGAGGAGAAGGCTATAAGTCGTGCCCAATATATTGATCTCGTTTATTCGCATAATGGGAACACTTTACGACTTTCTACCTGAACTGCCCCGTCCTGGTACTTCACTTCGACTACTCTAGTTGCCTCGCATGCAGCTGATCGTGTGATTGGTACTACCCATACCCACTCACACTCTGTTTCAAATACAACCCCTAAATCTACATGTTCTAATGTTCAAAATGCTCCATCTCCTGCCACTCCCACCGGTAAAACCTCTGAGGTGAACGTTGTTCAATCTACCCCGACTGGTAAAGGTAAATCTAAAAAGGGGAGAGGCAAGAATAAGGAGGGAAAGAATAATAATACAACATAAAAAACTAAAAATGCTCCTGTTGAAGATCAGGATAAGCGCAAACCACACTACCCTTGCCTTATCTGTGGTGACGATCACTATACGAAGGATTTTCCTTGATGTGACGAAGCTACTAAGTTCCTTCAAGGAATAATGAAACCATCTACGTCGACAGTCCTGTCCCAACCCTTCCCATCTCAACAACAGGCCCAGTTGGTCATCCATGACCAACCATCTACTTCTACGACATCATACGTTTTGATGTGTACTGGTGATTAGAAGAAAAACGACATTGCAATCGCAACTAGAGCCAAAGATTATTCTCCATCTAAGGAGAAGGGTGACGATGTACCTCCTGCTTTGGTACAACTCTCTCCCCCAACTCCACCTATGAACGGTCCTCTTCATATCGAACGACAGAGCCTTGATATAGTCATACGACCCCCTAAAGGTGTTGTTCACAAGTTGGCTTTCAATCCTCATGCTCGTGTGGCTCAGAACTACAACATTGTAGAATATCTGGCACAGGCGCCTTCAGCAATGTCAACCCTTGAAGTCCTTCAGTATTGTCATGCACAACGAAAGGCTCTGTTGAAATATATAGGTGGAATTGACCCAACAGATATGAAATTAAGAGTGTTTGACTTGGAATATCACATTCCAAGGTTACCCCCTCAACTTGCGTTTCAAATTCAAGTTGTTGTCTCTGACAAGAACATTTTCCGAACTGTTACCGATGAGGGTGCCTCTACGTGTGTAATGTCTCTTGCTTGTTGGAAATCCATTGGCTCTCCTCCCTTAAATGAATCACAAAATACTCTTAAATCCTTTAATGGTTCTAATTTTAAGCCTTACGGTGTTCTACCATCATTTCCCGTTACTCTAGAAGGTAAGACAGTCCAATTTGAAGTGGAAGTTTTCGATGCTCCCCTGGATTATAATCTTCTGCTTGGTCGTAGCTGGATAGATTCCATGCGTGCTGTTGTGTCAACACTTTTCCGTGTGGTACATTTTCCTCATTAGGGAAAGGTTGTTACGGTTGAACAACTTTCCTTCTTTAATTTTGATACTCGTACTGGCAACGTGTCGTTTATAGCTAAAACCCCGCCGGGTTACGAGAATGTCGGTGTCGGCCTTTTAAAAGAATCTTCATTGATGGGTACTTTTCCCTTTCCACCACCCAATGTTCCACACCCATCCGTAGCATCAATTAGTATGATCTCCGCCATACCTCATGAACTTCATGTGTCTTCTGACCCTTGGATAGTCCCTGATCCTGGAGATCACACTCGTTTCGGCGACGTCATGCCATTAAGTTTGGTTGAGTCGGCTTATCATGCCATTCAATCGACAACACCTTATACCTCTTCTCTTGATGAGTTGTCTCTTAATACTTTTTGTGTTATTTCTCCTACTGACAATATGATCATGTCCGTCATGGCAGACACCCCTTGGGACGATGGGCATCATCGTTCCATACTCTTTCTGAAACAACAGACTCTCGAGAACTACCAATGGATTTCAACTCCGTCAACAGTTGTGGTCATATCGACCGTTCCCGGATCTACACATGATGTGTCTTCCGAAGGTAACCTCAGTAATATATCTCCCATGATTCCCATTTATATATCCGTTAAACCTGGGATAATTGAAAATGTTCATATTGGAGCTTTGTGTTCTCCAGAGGAGATTGTCACTTATACATCTTTGTTCAAAGAATTTCATGATATATTTGCCTGGAGTTACGAAGAGATGCCCGGTATAGACCCTTCTATTGTTGTGCATGAGATAAAGACATACCCCAGAGCTAAACCTATCCGGCAGCGCCTACGCCCTGTACACCCACGTAAAGCGGCAACTATCAAACTTGAGGTTGAAAAACTCCTCAAAGCCGACTTTATTTATCCTGTGGCTCTGACAGAATGGGTTTCCAACCCTGTTCCGATCGATAAGAAAGGTGGAAGTATTCAAGCATGTGTTGATTATAGGGATATTAACAAAGCCTGTCCAAAAGACAACTTTCTAACCCCTTTCGTCGACCAGATTGTTGATGACTATGCCGGAAGTGAAATCTTCTCTGTTATGGATGGTTTCTTCGGCTATAATCAAATTAACATCGCTCTTGAGGACCAACATAAGACTGGGTTTATTTGTCCTTGGGGTACTTTTTCCTATAGGAAACTGCCCTTTGGTCTTAAGAACGCTGGCACGACGTTTCAATGTGCTATGTCTTATGCTTTTCACGATATAAAGAATATCGTTCAACCCTGTTTGGACGATTTGTCAGTTCACTCTTTACGTCGAGTCGATCACCCCACTCATCTCCGAGCTATTTTCATTCGTTGCCGGTTCTATCGTATTCGTTTAAACCCTCATAAATGTGTTTTTTGTGTGGAATCCGACCGTCTTCTAGGTTTCATTGTTTCACGTCAAGGGATCAGGGTGGATCCACTTAAGGTTGAGGCAATTCTTAGTCTTCCTCCTCCTTCCACATTGTGTCAGTTGCAAAGTTTGCAGGGGAAAGAAAACTTTCTTCGTCGTTTCATTCCTAATTACGCTGAGATTACTCGTGGTCTTACCCGGCTACTGAAGAAAGGTTCAGACTTCGTGTGGGATACTCTTGCTAACAATTCTTTTGAGACTTTGAAGTTATCCCTCACCCGAGCTCCGCTTCTCTTTCCTCCTGATTATAGTCGTGATTATTTTCTTTATCTTGCTCCCTCTGAGTATACCATCGGCATGGTTCTGGTCCAAGAGGATGATTCGCATGATGAACATGTTATTTATTACTTGAGTCGAAGTCTCACTTCCACAGAGATCAAGTACCAACATGTTGAAAAACTGGCCTTGGCTGTCGTTCAAGTAGTTCAATGTTTTCGGCATTATATCCTCTCAAGGAAAACTATTGTGATTTCTCATTGCAACCCCATGCAACATATTTTGACACGTCAATTGCTGGGGAGAAAATAATCCAAGTGGATTGTCATACTCCAGGAGTTTGACTTGGAATTCGATCGCGCCACATCTAAGAAATCCTTAGTTTTCGCTGAGTTGATATGTGATTTTCCTCACTCTGCCACGAAAAATGTAGCAGTAGATTCATTGCCCGATGAATCACTTTTCCTTATTAATATTGACAATATTTGGTATCGGGATATCATTATATATCTCTAAACCCAGACTTTCCGGCCTGCTTTGTCTAGTTCTGAACAACTTCGCATCTGTTATCAAGCACGTCAATACATCATCCTCGGGGATACTCTTTATCGTCGAGGAATTGACTCTATTTTTTGACGTTCTCTGACGTTTGATGAAGCTGAGAAAGCTCTAAATGACTGCCATTATAGAGCATGTGGTGGTCATATGTCTGGGTATTCTACTTCCTAGAAGATCTTACGCGTAGGATATTTTTGGCCTTCCTTGTTCAATGACTGCATTAATGTCGTTCATAAGTGCCATGCCTACCAGAGCTACAATCAGAAAATTCGGTCGCATCTTGCTCCTCTACATCCTGTGGTATCAGTTGGTCCCTTCACAAAATGGGGCATTGATTTCATGACATGTCACCCTCACTCGGCCGGGGGGCATGGTTACATCATTGTAGCTGTTGATTACTTTACAAAATGGGCCGAGGCGATGCCAACATTCGATAATACTGGAAAGACTGTAGCGTTGTTTATTTTTAACCATGTCATAGCTCGTTTTGGTGTTCCTCAAACTATCGTTACTGATCACGATAGTCATTTTAGGAATTTTATGATGTCTGAACTTACAGAAAAGTTGGGTCTTCATCATGAGAACTCAACACCCTATTATCCACAAGCTAATGGCCAGGTCAAAGCCATAAACCAAGTTCTTATAAATATGCTTTGACGGATGATAGGAATCCATAAAACAAGCTGGCACACAATGTTGTTTTCGGCATTGTGGGCATATTGGAAATCTGTCAAATCCGCTATGGGGTTTACGCCTTTTCGATTGGTCTATGGTGTGGAAGACATTCTTCCAATAGAATGCGAGATATCTTCTCTGAAGCTAGCTGTCGAACTCTTACCCAATACTTCTGCTGAAGAAGAACATCTGTTGTATCTGATGCAATTAGACGAGACTCAACGTGACGCCACTCTCATAATAGAAGCCCAGAAGAAACGTGTCAAGGCGCAGTATGACAAGCATGTCAAGCCTCACGTTTTCTCTGAAGGTGATCTTGTTCTTCTTTATGAAGAAGATCGAGATGTCTTAGGAGCTGGGAAATTCGAGCCAATGTGGCGAGGACCTTATATTGTTCGCCGAGTTTTGGATAAATGAGCGTATGATCTGGTTGATTACGATGGTATCCCTTTGAGTGAACCCAGGAATGGGTTGTACTTGAAGAAGTATTACGCATAAGTCATTTGTGAACAAATACTTGTATTTTTATGTATCATACTTTGCGTGTGTTACTTTAGTTTTCTTTTGACGTTATCTGGTCTCTGCCCTTATGTGACATTATGTTTGATTGTCAGATGTCGGAGTCTTCGCTACCCTATATTGGCTTCGCTGATGGTGCTAGCCGTAGTACTCAGAACCTAGCTTCTGCTACATGGGAAATCTATGCCCCAACAAACGAACTTGTATCTTTACAAGGTGTATCTCTTGGCCGTGCAACCAACAACATTGCAGAGTATAGCGCCGTGATTAAATTATTGGTTGATGCTATCTCACTCAGAATTCGTCATTTGGTTGTGCGACTCGACTCACATCTTGTAGTACTACAGCTAAGTAATATCTATTCTATTCGAAGTCCTACTTTGCTAAGGGTGTATTTGCGAATTTACCTCTTGGAACGATATTTCGATCACATTGAATATCAGCATATTCCTAGATGTCTTAATTCATTAACAGATACATTGGAAAACCATGTATTGGACAGACATTGAACCATTTCTAAATCAAACACATTAAAATTCACACAATATAAAGTAAACCGGTAGAAGCCATCTGTATATAACGATAAAAAAAGTTTGTTGTTTTTACAAAAAGTTTGTCTGAAGACTAAAATATAAAAAATTGAAGCTTATAGCTTCTACAAAGTAAAGTCATGGATGACGTTCAAGGTAACACACTACTGCCCTAGCTACCCTACGAAGCAGTTGACCCATAGCTACTGATACTCCTACAGTGTGACATTGATCGCGTCGTGGAATCTCTTCCAGAGTCATCTCTGGAATGTCTGCTGTCAGACCCTTTGAATTTTGTTCCACTATCTGATAGTCTTCGACATACTGTGGTACTGTTGCTGCTACCTCTCCTCGCCTCTGGATAGGAGAACTGCCAGTAGGTCTATACTGTCCAACATCTGTGTTATCAATAAACATTTTTGTGTTAGTCTTTGGATAATCAATATAAAACAAAAACATTTGAATATTATAAAAATTCAAAAACATTTAAAAAGAGAAAATGTGTGTACTTCTTACTGAGGTCTCCCCACTGAGCATCTTCAGGCAGTGCCAGATCCAGATCTCCTCGGAAATCCAGCCCAACATAGGCGTAATCATCGACCATCAACATCTGGTTACGGAGCCAGTCAAAGAAAATATCGTCATATTTCACAATTGGTCCTGCCACGTGCCGGGCCATAAGCCGACACCATCTAAGCATGCGTGGATCCCTAGGACCCAGTAGGTTCCACTCTGCCTGTAGTCGGAATACAAGGACCCTCTCAAGGAAGAATGACACTAGTAAAGATCCATATCCAAATTGTTTCAGTTCACCCCGCCTGCACTTGGTTAGTTGTCTTTTGATACTGCGCAACACTACATCATCCCAGTTAAAGACTCGAGGCTCAGTACACTCGATGGCGTACTGGAAATAGCTCTGTAATGCCACATGGGGAGAAGAACTCCCAGCCATCTGAGCAATCGTGAAGAGAATAGTGCGGAGAGTCAAGTCTGTTACTCCCCAGAACGCCACTTTCCCTTTCTTTCTTTCGGCCTCAGATACACAATATTGATTGCAATATTCACTCATTTTTAACCCGCCACCTCTGTTGCTCGTCAGACTGACATAAGACCCGCGCCTGGATAATTCGGTCAAGAAGTATATGTCCTCTATGTCAATGGCTAAAGTATGGGCTCCTACAATGAAAACTTGCTGGTCTGGATCCCACATACGGACTAGATACTCCAGTAATCGAACTTGGGCTCTCATGCCCAGGATACAGAAGTATTTTAAGAGACCACAATCTCTCAGTGAAGCTATGGTGGGAGGATGATTCTTGGCATTTGCATTATCCTCCTCATTTTCTCATTCCCGCCACTCAAGCACCATGTTTGTGGCTATTTATTTGCATAAGAAACATACAAAGGGGATTAATGATTTTATTAATGGTATAAATCTTTTTCATTGGATAAATATTTAAAAAAAAATTGAGTTCTGCGATGTTCGCAGGTGCCTTATTATACACAGTGTGAACCCCTCACAGGTGGCTCAAAGCTTACCTGCGAGAAAGTATCATTCTCGCACGCCTCGTATGGGAAGCTTGCAAGAATTCCTACGCGCATGTAGGGTTCAAAAACCACTTGAAAATACAAAAAATTAACCAATGAAATCATAAATTTAAACCATGAAAAGATCAAGAAAGAAGAGCTTACCGTAATGCTGCAGATGACTCATCAAATGATCTCTTATAGCTCCCAAAAATCAACGCTGAAGTCGGAGGGTACAATGAGGGTTTTTGGAACTCAATAGTGAAAATATGAAATGATATGGTAACAATGTGAATTTACTCATTTAATTTACTTTTTACTATGTCATTTTTGGATTTTTATGTTTATCTATTGTGTAAAACCTAATTACTAATATAAATATGAGTGTGATGAGTTGCAGGTATGAAACATTGATGATTACAAAAAGGATATGGACATATTTTTCTCTGTTATGGTGTGATTTTGATTGTTTTTTGTGGTTTTTACATAAAACCTCGAGCATCGTTTTTGTCCGTTCTTATGCTCGTAAAAACAAGAGAACGTGATCGAGCATAGTTTTATCACTTTTTCGGGCTCAATAAGGTTATACGAAAAAGGAACCCCCCTGGAGTCTTCTTTAAGCTCTTTTCAGACTCTCTAAACGTGAAAAGATCGTCGAGCGACCTTGCTATTTTCACGCTCGCTAAAGTATTTGAAGTACGCGTCTGGTAAGTGATAGTTTATCTCTTTTTCGGTCTTATCCAGACTATTTTACGAAAAAGGAACTGAGAGAGTTCTCTTTTAAGTGTTTTTCCAAACTTTATAATCTTGAAAAACCTTCGAGTTTACTATCTCTGGACTCGTTAAACAAACATTGACACACCCATGACGGGACCGAACCACTCCTTCTTAGGGTTCGTTAAAAATACTCCGAGGGACTTGTCTAAAGGATGAGCTTATATCAACAAGCATATGTGATCCTCTTCAAGATTGCGTAAAAATAAAGAGGTACTTGCCAGAAATGGTGGGGGAAAATTTGGGAAAGGGATATGTTTCATCTTTATATTGATTGGTAGTAAGCGTCGCTCTTGAACATGACACTCCCTGTTCATCATTTGAAGCCAGTTTGGGAAATCCATTTGTCTCCCATTCGATTTACTACAAGGTCTTTTCATGTGTCGTCTTTGAGTCAATGATGCCAAATCATTGGTCGTGTCATTCATATGTTCAAGAGAAGTCCACCTAAAACCTATATTGAGTCGGCCATCTGCAGTTGTCCATTCTTTCTGAATCAAGCCTTCTTTGTGTCCAGTTTAATTTGCAAAGTGCTCTGTTTCACCTTCAAACTCTGTTACTCATTTCGTGTCATTGATGGGGGATACATCAAGGCCCTCCTGTGACGAGTTTTGTTCCATCGACTTCAACTCATTATCTGACATCAAAACTTAGAAATTATTTAGTACCTTGGATCTTGCATGCCTCAATGGCAAGTTTCCTCGCTTTCGATAGTGGGTTTACATCATTGACCCCTTATCGAGAGATTTTGTCATATGTTCGACATCAAATCATTTATTCACATTCGATGGATTGTACTATGGTACCTTGGGAGTCATTGACATCAATGGTGATTTCCCTCGCACTTGTTAACGGTTTTATCATTGACTGGTAATCAAGTGGTTTATACCATGTTCGACTTCAACACATGTAATCACATGGATAGATTCGTACTTTGGGGGATGAGGTTGAAGACCCTGGATATTATCTTTGTGATCCAGGTTGCGATGGAGTATGTATAACTTGTGACACATAGATCCACTGTGTATGTTTCGTGGCTATGTCGTCTTGATTTGAATTTGTTTGCATAGATCCACAGTGTATTCAGGTGGCTATGTTATATTTTGATGGCATGGATCCACAGTGTATGATTGGTGGCCATGACCTATGTCTAAAATGGCGTCAGTCTATGATCTGAGTATGGGAATTCCTACCTCAGACTTGATATATATGATACTCTGCCGATGCTTGATTGTTTGCAGGTTTCCGATTAGATGTGCTCCTGGTTCTTGACACACACATATAGCTTACAAAGTCTATCGACTGTCACTCGTTCCAATCTCAGAATTTGGGGGGAATTCTGTTACCCATGATTTTGTTCATCATGATGATGTATTAAGGATGGTGTACTCAGGCTCTTCATTATAATATTTTCCTGAGAAAAGTTACCTTCATCTTTCTCTAGAAATCACAGTTTTGAGGAAGGTTCCCAGGCTGTCTATACATTTGCTTGCGAGAATGCATGATTCTCGCAGGATACCTTAATCCAGAGTGCGAGAAGTTCACACTTTGTCTAACTATTAGGGTGCGAACACTTTCTAAACAAGGGAAAAAGGATGAATTCTTGAAGCTTCTAGAAGGGAATCTTCTGGAAGGATGAGATGGCATTCGAATGGTTATCTAAGTACTAACTTTCCTGATATCTTGGGATCATTCTTATCTAAGTAACTAATTCATTTCCTCCTATATATTGAGAAGATTCTCATGGAAAAGGTTAGAAGCAAACAAGGATAAGAAGATATTGGAGAATTGGTGAAAGATTGTGTGAAGGACTAATGCTACAGTAGCTAGAGAACTCCAACAAGGTTATCAAAGGTGGTTGATCTTCTTCATACAAGTGAGAAAGTGTGTGTGTCAGACCTAAGGGTCATCGAAAGGAGGCTTGCAAACATCAAGGCTCAGGTTGTAAGTTTCACTTTCTGTCAATATAATACAACAATGTGTCCCTTTCCCATAAAGTTGATTGTACTTTATTGCATAACTCCTTGATCATATGCATAGATTAATTGTTGAATAGAATGTGTTTACTTCACTTAGATTGGTTTGTATTGTCCTGATCATGACTGTACGAGAGCATTGGAGTGAAGAAGAAGCAACAAATATCAAAGGAAGCACTTTTAAGGTAAGTTCTTTAATCGTGCCTCTTAGCATATTCAATAATTAAAATCTAGGGAAAGAGTATCATTCTGTCCTGTTTTGTTCTAGATCCAAGTGGATCTAGGGAGATCGGTTTGTGTCCGCACTTACGGATTTATCCTATAACACTCTCCATGGTGGTTAAGCCTCAAAATCATATATAATGAGGGATTTCCATGGAGGAGGGGGGCATGAAAGAGTTTAGAGATACCAAACTTATGATCTCATGAGAAGTGGATACTTTAGGATATCAAACATATGATTTGGGATCTTTGTCGAAGGGATGGATGAGGATGACTTGGAGAGGCTTCTACAACTTGATCAATGGTTTGCAAGTATCTCTTTTGAGTTCTCATTAATACATGAGCTTGGCATGTTTCCTTCAAGTTGGTGTACATTTTCATGAACTTGTCTCTTTGGATGAATCTAGTTTTAAACTAATCATGGTAGAATACGAAGTATTCTTTTTTTTTGTGGTTTATTTCATTGCAGGACTTGTTGAAAGGCTTGGAGATCAAGGCTCAACTTGGACTGAGCAAGGAAAAACGTCGTAAAAAGGTACTCATACTCTCTTCCTCTTCTCTATTGAATAGTTTAGCTATGTTTAAAGGAGTCTCATTGATCAAATTTAGCACTTTTATGTCTTGTTCATAGGGGTCTAAGATCCAAGAGGGAATTCACATGTCCGTAGGGGGATCTTCCTACAACAATATCATTGGACAGTAGTTGTGTGATAGTATGGTGGATGTTCTCCAATGACAATGATTCTGTATCACTGAACAACAATTGTGTGCTACTACGGTGGATGTGTTCCACTCGAAGTGATTGTGTATCAGTGGAAAGTAGTTGTGTGCTACTATGGTGGATGTGTTCCATTGGCACTGATTATGTATCATTGGGAAATATTTTTATACTACTATAGAGATGGTTGTGTACCACTGGAAAATAGTTTTGTACTACTATAGCGGTGGTTGTGTACCATTGGTGGTGGCTATGTACCACTCGACATTAGTTGTGTACTACTATTGTTTGGTAGTAGATTGGATGGCATTGTAGTGAAAATTTTCTGAAGCATCAACACAATACCACCTAGAAGACATGTTGACCCACCTATAGCCAACAAAGCTATGGAAAGGGAGATGAGAGAACTAAGTGTGAGGCTGGATGCCATGGAGAGAGCACAAAAGAGAGCGCCTAATGTTGGAGACGTTAGCGAGGCAGAAATGGAAGAAGTAGAATTCAAAGAAGCTGTGGCTGAGGATGCCATGGAAGAAATCTTACTAAAAGCGGTTGTCAATTTGACTTCTAGAGAGAAGATTGACATTCCTATGTATGAAGGGAATTTAGACTCAAAATAATTGTTTGATTGGATACGAGCAATGGACAAGTATTTCAACTATGAGGATGTTGAAGAGGAGAAAAAAGTAAGTCATGTTGTCACTAGGTTGAAAGGACATTTAGAACTGTGGTGGAATGAACTACAAGTCGACAGGACGAGCAAAGGAAAATAAAAGATCAAGATTTGGGATCAAATGGTAGCCAAGCTAAAGGAAAAATTCATGCCCAAGGATTACTAGATAAATTTGTTCAGGAGGATTCAAAACTTGAGACAGAGAGGATTGACGATGAAGGAGTACACAAAAGAGTTCTACAAATTGATTATTAGAGCTGGATGAAGGGAGAGAGACGAGGATAAGGTTTCCAGGTGCATCAATGGCTTGATGTATGATATCTAGGACAATATCAGCATGGCGACAGTCAGGACAGTAGAAGAGGAGTATCAAATGGCATTAAAAGCAGAAGAGAATTTGACCAGGAAGAAGATTCAACAGAAAAAGGGTCAAATCTTGAACAGGGGCAAGGGAGTTGCCCAGGAAAAAGCACAAAATCCCAAGGATGTGGTAGAGAAAACACAAAGTCCCTCTAAGAGAGGAGGAATATCCTGAGGAAGGAAAAGTGGTGGTAGAAGTTTTCTCCCCAGAGGAAGAGGAAGAGGCTGAGGAGGAGAAGTAAGGTATTATTCCCATGGGAAAACATGACATATTTCTTGGGATTGTCCGAAGATGAATAAAGGAGGAGGTGAAGCTCACATTTAGGAAGTGCATAAGTGAGATTATGAGGCATAAGGTGTAGATGATGAATAAGGTTATTTTGAAGCAAGATCTAGAGACTGAAAGGCCAATGCAAAGGAAAAATTTGTTCAGAACAACTTGCAAAATGAAAGACAGGGTTTGCAAGGTGATAATTGACAATGGGATCACTAACAAATTAATATCCACGGAGATGGTGGAGAATCTAGAGATGGAGACGACTACAAATCTGACACCGTATAAAGTCTCATGGTTACAAAAAGGTCATGAGGTAACAGTCACTCGACAAAGCCTGGTTGAATTTAAGATAGGAGGATATAGAGATGAAATTCTATGTGATGTGATTCTTATGGATGTTTGCCATGTTTTGTTGGGAAGACCTTGGAAGTATGACAAGAGCGTTATTCATGATGGGAGGAGGAATACGTATATCTTAGAGAAGAATGGTAGGACGCACATGTTTCTACCAATTGAAGAAAAGAAGGTGAAAGATGAAGCCAACACAAGCATACTTCTCATGAATGGGAAGGAACTCCTGAATGAGGTAAAGAAGGAACAAGAGATCTAGTTTGTTGTAGTAAGGAAGTTGAGAGTTATCCTTACCATTACTTCACTGGAATATTTTCCTAAGGAAGTTCAGGAACTGCTTGAGAATTTTGCTGACATTGTAGTGGAGGAGTTGCCAAACTCATTGCCACCTACCAGAAGTAGCAGTCATCATATTGACTTGATACCAAGAGAAATACTACCAAATAAAGAAACATATAGGTTGATGCCTCAATATAATGAGGAAGTGAAGAGATAGGTTCAAGGTCTGTTGGACAAAGGATTGGTCAGGGAAAGCTTGAGCCCATGTGCAATGCCAATTGTATTAAGCCCAAAGAAGGATGGAGGATGGAGAATGTGTATAGACTCAAGAGCCATAAACAAGATTACCATCAGATACATGTTTCCATTTCCAAGGATGGACGACTTGATGGATTTCCTAAGTGGAGCTAACTATTTTTCAAAAATAGATTTGAAAATTGGATATCACTAGATCATAATGAGAGAAGGCAATGAGTGGAAAAGAACATTCAAGACGAATGAGGGGTTATATGAATGGCTTGTTATGCCTTTTGACGTAACAAATGCCCCGAATAATTTTATGAGACTGATGAATGAAGTGCTAAAAGATTTAATTAGTAAGTTTTTGATTGTATATCTGGATGATATACTCGTATTTAGCAAGACTAAAGAGGAACACCTGAGATATTTAACATTGGTGATGAGGAGGTTACAACAAGAAAAGTTGTTGATTAATCTAAATAAGTCCTCTTTCTTGAAGAAAGAGCTCATATATTTGGGTTTTGTGATTTCTTCAAATGAGTTGAAGATGGATCTTGAAAAAGTGAAAGCAATTAGAGAATGGTCGCCACCGAGGAATATCTTTGAGGTAAGAATTTTCTATGGATTAGCCAATTTTTATCAGAACTTCATCATAAATTTAAGTGGGATTAGTGCACAAATGATGGCTACAGTGAATAAACAACACAAGTCTTTCAAATGGACATAAGAGGATGAGAAGAGATTCAACATATTGACGGAGAAGATAACTAAAAAACTGATTTTGGAGAAAAATTCATGGACTCTTGTCCATGAGCTCAAGATGGGTTGCCAGTTGTGCATACCAAGATGCTCGATGAGGGAGAATTTGTTGAAAGAAAAGCATAGAAGAGGTCTAGACAGATAGTTCGTCCATGACAAAACATTTTCTCAATTAAACGGTTCATATTATTGGCCAAGTATGAGAGCATAGGTGAACAAATTTGGGAACCATTGTAAGGTTTTCTAGTATGCCAAAGGGAGGAAACAAAACATTGGATTGTATCATCCATTTCCTATTCCAGAGAGGCTTTGGGATGCAATAAGTATGAATTTTGTGTTGGGATTTCCAAGAACAGAGAGAGGAAGTAATTCCATATTGGTGGTGGTGGATAGGTTTTCGAAGATGGCACACTTTATCCCATGTCAAAAGACTAGTGATGCGATGCATGTTGAAATTTGTTTTTTGAACGAGGTTGTGAGACTTCATGGATTTCCCAGGATCATAGTTTCAGATAGGGATACCAAGTTTGTTGGTAATTTCTGGAGGAAGTTGTGGAAAATTTTGGGGACAACGCTATCTTTTAGTTCTACATATCACCCACAAATGGATGGATGTACCAAAGTGGTAAATACAAGCCTAGGAGATTTGTTGATGAGTTTGGTCACTGAACACCATAGTCAATGGGATCAAATTCTAGCACAATTTGAATTTTCATATAATGACTCAGTGAATAGGAGCACTAGAAAAACTCCATTTCAAATCATGTATGGAATGAATCCTAGGGGAGTATCAGAGTTAAGATATCTGAAGCAGAGCGATTTTAGGAATGTCAGAGCCGAAGATTTCATTGCAGGAATGCATAAACTTCATAATCAGATCAAGGAGCAGTTGAGAAAGGGCAGCAGTGGGTACAAGCACAGAGTTGATCAACACAGGAGAAAGATTTAATTTGAGGTTGGATATCAAGTTCTAGAATATATAATAAAGGAAAGGTTCCCGAGAGGAACATACAATAAGATAAATTTGAAGAAGATAGGGCCATGTAAAATATTGAAGAGATTTGGTGAGAACTCTTATGAGTTAGAACTGCTAGAAGATGTGGGTATATCACCCATATTCAACATTGTATATTTGTATCCTTACAGGGAGGACGAAACCGAAGGATCAAAATATCAAAGAAAAATCCAATGGGAGAAATAGATGCATGTAGCAAAGAAGCCGTAGATGGAATAAATTATAGATTAATGAGTTGGTAAGAAAACTAGAAGGAAGATGTATTTTGAATACCTGGTGAAGTGGAAAGGATGACTAGTAGAGGATGCCAATTGGGTCAGTGAAGTAGAGATCCAAAAGCATGGAAGATTGGTGTAGGATCTCATGGAAAAAAGTCCATGAATTTTTCAGCCAAGGGAGTATGATGCAGGAGCATCACCAGTAAAGCACAAAGTGTGGAAGACAGCTAAGTGCACTAGTGCATATTTTGAAAAATTTTGACTTTTAAAAGATCAATGTATTAATGTAATATCTAACAAAGATTTTTTAGTTATGAATGTATTTAATGACTAGAGGTTGAGCCATCATGTAAGATTAATGGGGGAATGCATTTTGTTTTATGGATCGAATCGCAGTATATATTTGGAGCTTGAGCTCTTATTTGTCTAACTCAATATTTATTGTAATAAGTATTAATTAGTTGATAGAATTCAATTCCGTTAAGATAGCATAGAGTAGTTGGAGGGAAGAAATCAAGAGACTCCCTTTGTGTAAATCATTGTATTATTTCCGACAAGAGGCTGCTAAATCTAGTGTGTATAGGTTTCCACTATAAGCCAAGAGCTGGTAGACATAGAGAAATATTGTGTGAACGTATGCAAGTTCCAATTGAATGAATATAACAAAGATATATTGTCTCAAATGTGTGTTGTTATGTGTATGTCTGAATGAATGGTATACCCTTTTGTTTATTTTTCAGCACTCTGTTATTTTTCATGTTCTTGTATCGATGACCGCATTTACTTTGTTGAATGTATGAGTCTCTATGAAGAGTATATGAGTTTCAATTGTTTCTCTTCATTGAGAAGGTGCAAGGTGTGCATTGATGTCTACAAGGAGTGCATGATTGATTCTATTTTGGCTCGAAAGATCAGGAAAGATAGTGAACTTATGTCTGCAAGGAGTTCATTGACGTCCACAATGAGAGCATGATAGAGTTTTCAAAATCAAAATCTCAAGAGAAGTAGCATGATTTCAGTCATGAAAGATAGAAGTGGTTGGAAACCAGTCACAAAGAGGGCGAGGACATCCACGCGGAGAGGTTGAGGGTGGAAAAAAATATGTTTCAAGGTGTGCACAAACCAAGAATTCGATTAAGTGTCAAAGGGGGTGTTCAGAGGAACCCGAGGAAGTTAAAACTTAGGAGGGAGAATGATTGAAATATTCAGGGGAAGAAGTTTCTGAAGTCTTCACTGAGAGTCAGTGAATGAGAGATTCATTCTCGGAGGAAGGTGAACGATTCTAGACCATTTGATCTGGTAAAGCTACACACAAGATAGTCTTGGAGTGTTTTGACACTTCGAAGTTTAGACAAGTTTGGAACTAGACAAAAGAAGAGTCGCAAAGTCCAAAGTGGCGATTCAATTGTGACCGTTGATCATTGAGGAGTATGTGGCAATGGATTTAAGGATTTCGGGAGGTTGAAGATTAGAGGTTGTGGGTGGAAGGCCTAGAGTTTTGTGAAGTGTGAACCATAGTGGGGTCGATGAATCATAGGATATGCGTGGTGGAAATTCAGAACCTTGGAGTAGAGAGCTTAGGGAAAAGGTGAAAGACAGATTTAGAATATCTCTGAAGTCCGAACCGCAAAGAGATAGACCCATGGTCATAGTCGTGGTCACTTGCGGAAGAGACTTGTGTGTGGGGGTTGAGAAGTTTCAAGTGCCCGTAGGGACCCAAGGAGTTTCTCTGACTCAGTATTTCAATGATCCAAGGCTGGGAGGTCACATAGTTCTTTGGAGGGAAGGGGGTTGAGCCAGGGGACATATTTAAGATTATGTCTGTTAAACGTGCCATGTGGGTATCATGTGAATGACTGTAAACTATCAATCAAGAGGGCAACATGGTTTTGAGTAATCCTATGATACTTTTGATAAGAATGGAATTAATATCATTGGGAGAAGGATATGAAAGTCTGTTATGTCCATGTGTATGACTGACATGGAAAAGGTGCAATAAATGAGCTTGCATGACAAATTTTTAGCTATGTTTGTATATTCTTGAGTACATGGATTTAATACATTGTAAGGTTGCTTGATATGAAGACCGATATTAATACCAAATAGATGAATGATATTAAATGTGCAAGTGATACACATGTATAATGTATGAGTATATGTATACTAAAGAAATAGTGTGACTTCCTGAATGAGTGAAATGTAAGGCATGAATTGCACTTTCCAATATTGAATGAATACCATGGATGCATGGACGACTCTATTACGAAGAGTCACAAATGTTTTGTTTTGAATGATATCTTGAGGGGAATGTGTTCCATTCCCTCAGGAAATGCTATTATGAATTGATGAAAGAGTAAATGAGAAGGGATGCTTCGTTGTCATGATAAAATGCAACCTGATTAGGCTTTTAAAGGCTAGTTGTAAATTGTCACGAACAATCATGAACTAACTAAGTTTTAGTAGATATAGAAGAGGAAACTATAAGTGTGTCTATAGTATACTCATATTATGTTGAAGCATGTAGTAAGAACACTGTGAATGAAAGAACAATGGGATAATGTGCATATGTAATTCATAATGCATTATAAGAATGCAAGTTTATATTCCTTATGGAATATTTGGTAAACAACTGAAATAATAAAGCTGAAGTTGAATCAAGGTTGAGGCCATCATAGATAGTGATGAATATGCAATAAGGAAGTTTCATCCTGAAAGAGTTCGATGTGGAGGAATTGTGTAAAGAATCTGTCAGGAGAACAGAGTCACAACCTTAATGATTGTTGAGAATTGGACAATGGGATGAAGCATATATATATATATATATATATATATATCCTAGATTACATTCTAAAACATAATGCATGAATGGAAGACTAACAAATGGACATTGAACATTCTGAATACTAAATGGTAATGTCAAGGAAGCACATGCGCATAATTCATTGTGAACAAAAAGCTTGTTGTTGTAGCATGTTGATTTGTCCAAGAAGGTTAAGGTGAACCTAACCAATACTGTTTAAGGAAAATATGCATTGCATAAGCAAAGGATAAACAGAGGAATACTTTTTCACTTTAAAATATCATTTTCTTAAAAGAGTTATGAATCTCAAAAATGAACAATTGTGAAAGAAAAGGATAATAAATAAATATGTTTGAATGAATAGGATTGGTTAAGATGTGTTAAGTCAAGGCAGTGAGCCCTTGGAAAATAATTCAGTTGTACTGGAAGTCCAAAGTTGTGTATAAGGAGTTGGAAAAAAAGGGGAGGCTCCCTTGAATCCTTTCTTGTTGTCTATTGTGATTCTCTAGAATGAGAAACTGATATACCGATGCAAGTAAGTTTTTTGGCATAAGGATGTTTATGGTTGTATAATTATAGAATACAACTGAAAATGAGATTGTGATTGCACTAGATAACACATTAAGGAGTAATGTAGTAGAGTGCATAGAGATATGTTGGGACATATCTGAAAAAATGTTTTTGAATTAAATGCTATGATGCATGCATTTTTTTTTATTTTACATGATGACTAATATATTTATATTTATGATGTATGTCATGAGTAGAAAGAAATTAGAGTTGTTGGGAAAGATAGTTACCGGTAAAAGGATGAATACAAGACGAATGTTGTTGAAATCTCTCTCTCTCTCTATCTCTCTCCATATTTTATAGTACTTTACATTATAAGATTACAATAAAAAAGTAAATGAATTAATAGTTTATATTAATAAATTCTATCAAGGTTATAATATCGTTAATTGGGTATTATGAATTCTATTAATGAATGCTATTAAAGTTTATTGAAGGGATGTTACAATGCAAAACAATGTATTGAAGTTCAGTTTACCAAAATAATGTTACATAATGATTTGTGGAAACATAATTATTTTATATGCAATGTATTGAAGTTCAGTTTACCAAAATAATGTTACATAATGATTTGTGGAAACATAATTATTTTATATGAAGGTGAACTTATTTTTATGATTTTTCTTAGTCCTTCATGATAAGTTTGGTTGGTAGGTTGTTACAATCAATGATTAGGTTATTGAGGTTGGGGTTATAAGTATTAGGTATTATAGGTTATATGGATTAATATTTACAATAATTGGGTGTTATAAGGACTAGTTGGATGATATGGGTTATAGAGGTTATACTTAATATTATGGTCAATTTTTATAGTGGATTGGGATTAGGATTTATAGAGGGTATGAGTTATAAGGATTGAAAACTGGTAGCTTTTTGAATAATGAAATATAGTTCCAAAGAGTTATAATGGTAAATTTTTAAGGATTTAAAGGGGTTTCAGTTTTTGGGTTATAGGATTTAAAGTCATTAGGAAAGGTTTCTAGTGTTACAATATATGGTTGATAAGGGTTATGGGTTGCAATGTTTATCTATTTCTAACAGTAGGGGTTATAGGGTTAAGGGTTCATAGGGTTTTTAAGAGTTAATAATTAAAGGTTATAAAGTTTAGGGTTTGTAGTGGTTAACCAATCATTTTTATAATGGTTATAAAATTATGGTTAGGGTTTATATTGGTTATTCATTATGGTGGGCAATTGTCATAGACTATAGGTATTAGTTCTAGTAGAGGTGAAATGTTTTAGATGATACATGTTTTAATTATTAAGTATTAGGAGTGATAGGAATTATAAGTATTAGTATCATAACTGCTATGATATTTAGGGGTAGGGATTAGGGTTCATATGAATCAAGGGTAATATATATTGTATGTAAGAGAGATTAGGGACTATAGGGTTAAGGGTTAGGTGTTATAGTAAATAAAATTGATAAGGGTTGGATGTTAAGAGTTAGATTGGTTATGGGCTAGGTGTTATAGGTTACAAACAATAATTTATTGGTGGTATGTATATATTAGGAGTTATAGTTTAGTATTGATAGTTATTAGAAGTTATAAGAGTTATACGATTTAGTATCGATAACTTATAGTAGTGAACTAAATCGATAACTTATAGTAGTGAAGGGTTAGGGATAACAAGTTTTGGATGTAAGGGGTTATAGGTGTCAGAATTATAAAGGATAGGGGTTATAGGGATTATATATTATATAGGTTATAATTGTTGGGAGTAATAGGCTATTAAGTCTAAAGAATCATAAGGATAAGAGGTGGTATATATAATAGTGTAGGAGCTATAGGGGTAATAGAGGATGTGTATTTAGAGTTATAGAAATTATTTGTATTAAGAATTTTATGGTTTCCTTGTAAGGCATCAAAAGGTTGGGGGTTATAACAATTATAAGGTTAGTGGTTATGTGTTGTTGAAGGTAGAGAATAAGGATTATAGATGTTAACATATTTAAGGGTTATATAGAATAATGGTTATATGGGTTAGGGGTTACCATGGCTACACATTGAGTTAAGGGACATATGAGTTAGTGGTTATGTCGATTATTAATGTTAAGGGTTATGGACTATAGAGGTTAGGGTTTATAGTGGTCATATGGATTAGGGTTATTTGTTTTATGGTATATATCCATTAAGAATTATAAGGGTTACATAAGTGGTGGTTGAGGGATGGAAGGGTCTGAGAGTTATAAATATTATAAGAAATGGGGTATATTATGAGGGAATATATGGGTAAGGATTTAAATTATATACATAATATAGGGATTTGCATTTATAAGATTTCAAGGTTACAATGGTTAATGATTAGGTGGTTGAGGTAAGGGGTTATAAGTATAGGGTATTATAGGTTATATGGATGCAAATTTACAAGCATTAGGTGTATTATGGGTGATTTGGTTGATGTGGGTTATAACAATTATACTTAATATTATGGCCAATGTTTATAGTGGTTTGGGACTAGGAGTTACAAGGATTGATGATTGGTGTTTATATGAATGATGGGATATAGTTATAAAGAGTTATAGTGTTAAATGTTGAAGGGTTTAAAGATGTTTTAGTTGTTGGGTTATAGGTTTTAAAGTCATTAGGATAGTTTTTTGGTGTTACAGGATAAGGTTGATAAGGGTTATGGGTTGTAATGTTTAGGTATTTCTAACAATAAGGGTTATAAGGTTAAGGGTTCATAGGCTTTATAAGATTTATTCATTAAAGGTTATAATGTTTAGGGTTTATATTAGTTAACCATTAAGTGTTATGATGATTATATTATTATCACTAGGATTTATATTAGTTATGGACTATAGTGGTCAAGGACTATAGGTATTAGTTCTAGTAGACGTGAAGTGTTTTAGATGATATGGGTTGTAATTATTAGGTAATAGGAGTTATATGAATTATAATTATTAGTGTCATAGGTGTTATGAGAATTAGGGATAGGGATTAGGCTTCATATGAATTAAAGTTAATATATGTTGTAGGTAAGAGGGATTAGGGAGTATAGGGATAAGGTTTAGGGGTTATAGTGAATACAATTTTTAAGGGTTGGGTGTTAAGAGCTAGATTGGTTGTGGGATAGGTGTTAGAGGTTACCAAGGATAATTTGTTGGGGGTGTTATATATTAAGAGTTATAGTTTAGTGTTGATAAGTGCTAGGAGTTATAAGGGTTATATGGTTTAGTAGTTATAACTTATAGCAGTGGAAGATTAGGGACAATAGGGTTTGAAAGTAAGGGGTTATAAGTGTTATAATTATATAGGATAGAGATTAGGGACAATAGGGTTTGAAAGTAAGGGGTTATAAGTGTTATAATTATATAGGATAGGCGTTGGTTGTTAAATATGGTTATAGGGAATATACATGTAATGGTTTATAGTATTAAGGGCTAAGCGATATAAGGGTCAAGGATTTTATAGATTATGGATTTAAGGTATATGAATTAAGGTTTATCGAAATTACAAATCGTTATAATTTAAGATTAAATTTTAGGGGTTTTAATATTTAGTTGTTATATGGGATATGTGCTATAAATGTTTATTGATTATATCGATGTTTGATGTTATAGGTTATATGATTTAGTATTTAGTAATGTTAGGGGTTTGGATATATAATAATTAGTGGTTATAGGGCCTTGGAATTAACATATTAAAATAGGGGTTATGTGTTTAGGTGATGGGTTATTATGGTCAAGGGTTATGTATTAGGGTTTGAGAGATAATGTTTCATAAGACTTCATTATTAATGGTTATAAATACTAGTGATTGTTATTTACTGGCAATATGGGTTGGATATTATATGAGTTATGTGTTCTATGTTTTAGGTGATACATAGGTTCATATAGTTAGATCTGATAGGGATTATTAAGGTTATATGAATTTTCAGTTATAATGGTTATGCGTATAGGTTAGGGGTTATATGAATTATATGTTATAGTGGTTATATATACTACTTGAGTAATATGTTATTAAATATTGGTCATTATAGGAATGAGGAATGGTAGAGATGATAGTGATTAGGATATATAGGGGTTATAGAGGATATGAATTTATATATATAGGAATTATATGCGTTAAGATTCACATGGTTTACTCGTAACTCATCATAAAAGTTAAGGGTTATAAAAATTATAAGGATAGAGGTTATGAGTTGTTAAGTGTAGGGAATAAGGATTATAGATGTTAGAGTATATAAGGGTTATATAGATTAGTGGTTATATGGGTTAGGTTTTACCATGGTTAGATAAGTTAAGGGACATATAAATTAGTGGTTTTGTGAGTTATTAAGGTTACGGGATATGGACTATAGATTTTAGGTTTTATAGTCGTTATATGGATTAGGGTTATATGATTTATGGTATATATGCATTAAGTATTTTAGGGCTTACATGACTAGTGCTTAAGGGATGGAAGGGGATAAGAGTTATAAATATTCTAATGGATGGGGTATATTATGAGGGAATATATGGGTAAGGATTTAAATTCTATAGACATTATAAGGATTGGCCTTTATAATCCTTCAATGTTAGAGTGGTTAGTGATTAGGTGCTTGAGGTTAGGGGTTATGAGTATTAGTTATTATAGATTTTATGGATTAAGATTTATGAGCATTAAGTGTTATAGGGACTAGTTGGTTGATATGGGTTATAAAGATTATAATTCATATTATGGTAAATTTTTATATTGTTTTGGGATTAGGAGTTATAGAGGCTAGGAGTTATAAGGATTGACCATTGGAGATTATATTTATGATGGGATACAGTTCTAAAGAGTTAAAATGTTAAATGTTGAAGGGTTTAAACAAGTTTCAGTTTTTGGGTTATAGGGTTTAGATTCATTAGGATAGGTATTTTGCATTACAATGTAAGGCTCATAAGGGTTAGATGTTGTAATTAGGTATTTCTAAAAATAGGGGTTATAGGTTTAAGAGTTTATACACTTTATAAGAGTTTCGTAATAAATGTTATAAATTTTAGGGTTTATAGTGGTTAATCATTAAGTGTTATAATCTTTATAGTATTATGGTTAGGGTTTGTATTTAGTTATGCACTATAGTATTTGTATTTAGTCGGGGATTTTAGGTATTAGTTATAGTAGAGAGGAAGTATTTTAGAGGGAATGGGTTGTAACTATTATGTATTGGTGATGATAAGAATAATAATTATTAGTATCATAGGTGTTATGAGAATTAGGGGTATGGATTAGTGTCAATATGAATTAAGGGTTTTATATGTTCTATGAAAGAGGGATTAGATACTATAAGGCTAAGGGCTAGGGGTCATAGTGAATATAATTTACAAGGGTTGGATATTAAGGAATATATTAGTTTTAGGATAGGTGATATAGGTTACAACGGATAATTTGTTGGGGGTACGTATATATTATGAGTTACAGTTTCGTACTGATACGTGTTAGGAGTTATAAGGGTGATATGGTTTAATAGATATAACTTATAATAGTTAATGGTTAGGGATAATAAGGTTTGGAAGTAAGGGTTATAGGTGTTAGAATTGTAGAGGATAGGGGTTGGTTGTTAAATATTGTTATAGGTCATATACATGTAATTTCTTATAGTATTAAGGGTTAAGGGATATAAGGGTAAAGGTTTTTATAGATTATGGATTTAAGGTTATAGGGTTTATATGAATTAAGTTTTATCAAGATTTCAGATTATTATAATTAAATATTACATTTTAGGTATTTTAGGATTTAGTTATTATATGGACTATGTGCTAGAAGTTTTTAGATATTATATGAGTGATTGATGTGATAAGTTATAGGAGTTAGAAATTAGTAATGTTAGGAATTTGGTTTTATAATATTTAATGGTTATAGGGGTTTGGAATTAATGGTTTAGAATAAGGATTATGTGTTTTGTTTATAGGTTATTAAGGTCAGGGGTTATGTGTTAGGGTTTGCGAGTTAAGGTTTTATAAGGATTAATTGTTAAGGGTTATACATACTAGTGATTGTTATTTAATGTCGATAGGGGTTAGAGGTTGTAGGAGTTAGGTATTCTATGTGTTAGTGGATACATAGATTAATAGTTAGATGTGATATGGGTGATTAGGGTTATATGAATTGTAGGTTATAATGGTTATTCATATAGATTAGGGGTTATAGGGATGATATGTTATAGAGGTTAATGAGTGTCGATAGATATTATAGTGATTAGGAGATATTGGTGTTATGGAGGATATGTATTTAGAGTTATAGGAATTATTTGTATTAAGGTTTTTATCATTTCCTTGTAATGAATCATAAAGTTTAGGGGTTAGAACAATTATAAGGTTAGAAAATATGAGTTGTTAAGGGTAGGGAATACAAATTATAGATGTTAGGGTTTTTAAAGGTTATATAGATTAATAGTTGTATGAGTTAGAGGTTACCATGGTTACACAAGTTAAGGGACATATGGGTTAGTGTTTATGTGGGTTATTATGGTTAGGGGATATGGACTATAAAGGTTAGGGTTTATAACGCTCATGCGGATTACTGGTTATATGGATTAGGGTTATATGTTTTATGGTATATATGCATTAATCATTATAAGGGTTACATGAGTGGTGGTTGAGGGATGGAAGGGCATAAGAGTTATAAATAATATAAGGGATGGGGTATGTTGTGATGGGATATATGGGTAAATATTTGAATTGTATACACATTATAGGGATTTACCTCTATAAGAATTCAAGGTTAGAGTGGTTAAGGATTGCGTGCTTAAGGTTAGGGGTTAACAATATTTGGTATTATAGGTTATAAGGATTAATATTTACAAGAATTAGGTGTTATATGGCTATAGAGGTTATAATTAATGGTATGGTTAATTTTTATAGTGGTTTTGGATTAGGGTATAAAGGTTTGGAGTTATAAAAATTTGGTACAGACCCCCATTCTCTCCTAAGGGTTGTGCGACCTACTAGTATAGGATCGATCAAGATAATGAGTTTGATTGACTCTCCGGGTATCTTCTAGACCCCAAACCCACTTACACGTGTCCTTTCTCCAAATGTGCAGGTCGTCTGAGACCTGTGACTTCTCTCCAAGCTTCGTTCAAACCTCAACGCCAAACACGTGCTAGCTCTTCTCTGCTAAGCTCTTTCTCCCTTGTGACCACTGGTAGTGACCATGCACTCGAGTGAAATGCACGTCACAATTTTTTGTTTTGTGACCCTCAGAGCGTTGCTACCTCCATTCACCCGATAGTCGAAATTGTGATGACTCGAGATCTATAGCCTGGATCTTCCCTTGATCAACAACTGCGATCAATTCAGTGTTTATTTTTTCAATACATTGGAGTTCTCTTTCCTCCATTCTCCTAATGGCCAAAATTTTACCCTGGGCAATCAACAGTCCAGATCTCTCCTCCGATCAATGGCTCTGGTCAAGTCGCGATTTTGCATTTCGCGAGTTCTCATGACTGGACCTTTGACTCCTTCAAGTCATGAGTCAGCGAAACACTGATATCTCACCATGTGTCCTCCTTGATGATGGAAAGTCCCGATGATTTTCAAATTTCATGATCTTGTTCCTCTTGTGTGCCCTCAAAGCTTTAATGCTAGTGCACTTTACCTTGATTGGACAACTATGATTCTCTCGTGCTTGGAACAAACGACTGAGATCCTTCCTCGTTTTCACTTGCTCCCGATTGTTTGGATGCTGATCAGACCATCTAGATCTTTCCCCCTTAGCTTACGCTTTCTTCAGACTTAGAAGATTTTTGAAGGATTCAAAGGCTTTGTCCTTTGTCCTTATTGAAAGTATGTTTCTTGGATATCGTCGACACTTATGAAAAGTGTTATTCTTCCTGATCTTGGTCTCATGAAGACTTGTATTTCCCCACACACTCCTTGCGTTTCATGGATTTAGATAACTCAGATTCTAAGGATTTCTCGAAGGGAAATTCCTCTCACCTTCCTAGCGTTCTCCTTTTCTAACTCTTCTACGCCTAGTCGAATATCATATTTGTGCACTCCTTGCACCAAATCTTCATGCAAGGTTAGGGTTCTTGTGGATGATTGTGCACTCCTTGCACTGGTCTCTTTGCACTCCTTACAAAGGGAAAGTTTCATGTTATCTCTTCTGAGCTTTGGAACTCAAACAGATTATGTTGACGCACTCCTTGCGTTCTGTGTGCACACCTTTCACTACTTCCACAGAAGAGAAACAAGTGAAACTTATCCTAACATTAACAGTTCCATCTAATCAAAATGGGATTCATTCATTCATTCATGTTAACACACTACAGGGAATTGCAAACAATGTTCACACCATGCATTGGATCAATTTTCCTTTGTTACATTCATAAGTGAAAATGGTTACAACTATAAATAAAACAACAAAAACTACTGAAATATTCTCCTAACTTCTACTCCAGCCAACTACCAACTATAAAGCATCATTATTTGGGCGTACAAAACCTCTATTTATCACAAAGGGTTCTTAGGGTTTCCCCTAGCTATTTGTCTACTCTAAAACTTAACCTAATGACTATTTAGACCAATCACATTCTGGAGCATAGTGGAATCTTCCACTTCACTCGTAATCATTTAAGCTTGCCTCCATATTTTCCCAACCCGATTTCAAGCGTGCCCTGAAGATTAATTTCAGCGCCGAGTTAAGGAAGACTTCAAAATATTTATTGTGACTTCCAACGTTGAGCTCCCGTACAAATCCCTTGACGTTGATAAGTCTTTCTCCACATGATTTCCAACGATGCTCCTACATCATACTCCCCTAGAAAAAAATTCATGGAATCCTGTCCATGAGCTCCTGCACTGAACTTCCATGCTTCTATATAGAAGACTCATTTTCCCAACTAGCATCTTCTTTTGGGTGTCCCTTCCACTTGACTAGATATTCAAAATAGGTTTTCCTCCTGGTCTTTTTATTGATCCTCTGATCCATGATCTTCTCCATTTGTGGCTTCTCTTCTATAGACATTTGTTTCTCCCACTGGATCTTCTCTTGATCTTCTGAGCCCTCTGTGTCATCATTCCTGTAAGGATACTGGTCTAAGACATTGAATATAGGCGATATGCCCACACCATCTGGCAGCTCAATCTCGTAGGTGTTTGAATCAAACTTCCTCAAGATCTTACATGGTCCTATCTTTTTCATATTTAACTTATTATTTGTTCCCCTAGGGAGCCTTTCTTTTCTGAGATGTGCCAGAACCTGATCTCCTACTTCAAATTGAAGTTCTCTGCGATGTTGATCAACCTTGCGTTTATACTCCTGGTTAGAAATCTACAACTGTCCCCTGATCTGGCTATGGAGCTTCTGCATGTTTGCAACAAAATATTCTGCTCTAGCGCTTCTGATCTCACTCTGTTTCAAGTCTCTCAACTCAGATACTCCCCTGGGTTGCATTCCATACAATATTTGGAATGGGATATTTCTAGTACTCTTGTTTGGTGAGTCATCATATACAAATTCTTCTTGCGACAGAATCTGATCCCCTTGATTATGGTGCTCAGTGACCAAAATCCTCAATATGTTTCCCAAACTCCTATTTACCACCTCAGTCTTTCCATATGTCTGAGGATGATAAGCTGAGATGAAGGACAAATCTGTCCCCAACTTCTTCCACAGGGTTCTCCAAAAGTGACCAACAATTTTTTTGTCTCTGTCTGAGACAATGCTTCTGGGTAGGCTGTGATGTCTTACAAATTCCTTGAAAAATAGATTTGCAACATGCATTGCATCACTGGTATTCTAGCATGGGATGAAATCTTCCATCTTTGAAAATCTATCCACCACCACAAATATGGAATCAAATCCTCTTTGTGTGATTGACATTCCTAATATGAAGTCCATGCTTATTGCATCCCAAGGCCTCTCTGGTATTGGCAATGGTTGATACAATATAGTGTTCTGTCTTTTTCCTTTCGCACGTTGGCAAATTCTACATCTGTTCACAAACTTTACCACTTTTGTTCTCATACCTGGCCAATAGTATGAACTTCTCCATTGTGAAAACATTTTATCATGGCTGAAATGTCCAACCAATCCTCCACCATTCTTTTCTTTCAAAAGATTATCCCTCATTGAGAATTTTGGCATGCATAACTAATTTCTCTTGAACAACAATCCCTCTTGAACCATGTACTCTGTCTACTTGCTTCTTTCAATTAGCATAAGGTTTGTACATGCTTCATATGCTTCCTTGAAATTTGTATCATCACAATACATGTCCTTAAGGTGTTCAAATCCCAAGGTCTTCACCTGAAATTCCTCCATAATCAAACATCTCCTGCTTAATGCATCAACAACCTTGTTAGAATTCCCAACAATATGTTTTATGAAAAATGTAAAATTTTGCATAAACTCAACCCATTTTGCATGCCTCTGATTCAATTTTTTATGCCTGGTTATGAATTGTAAATCTTGGTTATCTCTATACATGAAAAATTCTTGTGGGACAAGATAATTCCTCCACTTCTTCAAGGCTTGAATTATGGCATAAAACTCCTTATCATATGTGGATTAGTTTCTCTTGGTCTCATTCATCTTCTCACTGAAATACACAACAGGTTTATTATCCTGACTCAAAACTGCTCCTATTCCAACCCCACTTGCATCACATCTCACCTGAAATGTCTTACCAAAATTTGGCAAGACCATAATTGGTCATTGCATTATTTTCTCCTTCAGTATATTGAATCCCTTTTCGGCCTCCTCTGTCCATTTAAAAGACTTGTGCTTCTTCTTCACTTTATCCATCATTGGTGCACAAATTCCACTGAAGTCTTTGATGAACTTCCTATAGAATATTGTTAATCCATGGAATCTCATTACTTCAAACACGCTCCTTGGTGATGACCATTCTTTGATTTATTTCACCTTCTTTTGATTGATCTTCAGTTCATTTGAAGAGATCACAAAATCCAAATAAATGAGTTATGTCTTCATAAAAAAGGACTTCTTCATATTTATCAACAACTTCTCCTATTGTAGCCTCCTCATCACTAATGATAGGTGCCTCAAATTATCTTCTTTAGTCATGCTAAAGATCAATATATCATCTAGATACACAACCACGACCTTGCCAATGAAATCTTTCAAATTAAATTCATCAGCCTCTTAGAAGTACTCAGACAATTTGTTAAGACAAACGACATAAGAAGCCACTCATAAAAACCTTCATTTGTCTTAAAGGTTGTTTTCCACTCATCACCTTGTCTCATTATGATCTTGTGATATCCACTTTTCAAATCTATTTTAGAAAATAAATTTTCTCCACTTAAACAGTCCATTAAATCATCCATTCTTGGTAAAGGAAATCTATACCTGATGGTGATCTTGTTAATGTCTCTTGATTCTATACACATTCTCCATTATCCATCTTTCTTTGGACTCAACACATTTTATACTACACATGGACTCAAGATTTCCCTGACCAAACCCTTGTCTAACAATTCCTGGACTTGTTTCTTCACTTCATCATTCTCTCGAGGTGTCAATATGTATGTTACACTATTTGGAAGACTTGTTCATGGTATCAGGTCAATATGGTGACTAATACTTCTGATGGGTGGTAATGAGTTAAGCGTCTCCCTCACCACTATTTCAAAACAATTATCCAACAATTCTCGAACTTCTTTAGACAAATCCTCCATTGAAGTACTTGTAAGGATAACTCTGGGTTTCTTCACCACAACAAACTACATCTCTCATTTTTCCTTGAATTATTTCAGGAGTTCCTTCCCACTCATGAGAAGTATGCTTATGTTGGCCTCCTCTTTCACTCTCTTCTCCTCTATTGGCAACAACATGTGTGTCCTACCATTCTTCTCTAAGGTGTATGTATTCTTCCTCCCATCATGAATGACATTCCTGTTAAACTACCATGGTATTCCCAACATAATATTGAATACATCCATGGGAGTAACATCACACATAATTTTATCTCTATATCCTCCTATCTTAAATTAAACCAAGCATTGTTTAGTAACCATTACTTGATGTCCTTTCTGCAACCATGAGACTTTGTATAGATTCGGGTGTGCAGTTGTCTCCAGCTCCAATTTCTCCACCATCTATGTGGATACTAAGTTGTCAGTGCTCCCACTATCAATTATCACCTTTCATACTCTGTCCTTAGTCTTGCAAGCTATTCTAAAGAGACTATTCCTCTACACTAGCCTTTCAACTTATGCCTTTGGTTTTAAGAGAACCTTCCTCAACATCAAGGATCTTCCATCCACTGGTCCTTCTTCTTAAAAATCTCTTTGCTATGCTTCCAAAATGTGAGATTCACCTCCTCCTTCTTTCTTCTTCTTAGGAAATTCCCAAGACATGTGTCCTATCTTTCCAAAGGCATAAAATCTTACGTCTCCTCCTCCTCCTCTTCCTCTTTCTCTAAAAGAATTTATTCCACCACCCTGTCTTTCTCGAGAACTTCCTCCTCTTTCTGAGTGACTCTATGGTTTATCATTCTCATATTTAGTCTTATATGCTTTGTCATGGGTAAATCCCTTTCTTTTTCTTGGGACGAAGCTTTTACCTCTCCCTCACTAGCTTTGTTTTCTAGCCAACTTCTCCTCTACCTTCAATGCAAACTGATAAGCATCCTCCACTTTCCTTACTGACATCATGCTAAGCTCATCCTGGATTTCATATCTTAGGACATTTATATATCTGACAAATTTTTCTTCATCTCTCTCTCTTTGTCCAATTCTGATGTTCATCCTATAGAACTCCTCGGTGTACTCCTTAACTGTCATCCCTTTCTGTCTCAGGTTTTACATTTTCCTGAATAGATTGATCTGATAATATTTGGGCATGAACTTAGCCTTTAGCTTGGATACCATTCTATCCCAACTCTTTATATTTTTTTTTCCTTTGCTTCCCCTCTCAGCCTGAAGTTCATCCCACCACAGTGTTGCATGTGCTTTTATTCTGGTGACAACATGTCTCACCCTTCTTTCCTCATCGACGTCTTCATAGTCAAAATATTTGTCCATGGATCTCATCCAATCCAATAGCTCTTCGACATCTAAATTTCCTTCATACATTGGGACCTCTATCTTGGCTTTGCATCCCATTCTAATAACTACTCTTAGTAAGGGTTCCTTGGAAACATACTCTCCAGCAGCTTCCTCAGCAACATTCTTTCCCACCACTTCTTCACTCTCTTCCTCGTTGATGTCTCCATCATCAGTTGCTCGTCTCTGAGATTCCTCCATCACCTCTAATCTTGCATGGAGTTCTCGCATCTCCATTTCCATAGCTCGATTGGCCAAAGGTGGTTCCACTTGTCTCCTTGGTGGAATTGTGTTGACTATCTGTCACACACAGAGTACAAATTCGAGTTATTTTTATAATTTATCTCCTTTGCCTGTTGTCTGCAAGAAAAAAATCTGCTCTGATACCACTTGGTGCAGACCTCCCTTCTCTCCTAAGGGTTGTGCGACCTACCATTCTAGGATTTATCAAGATACTGAGTCTGATTGACTCTACGGGTCTCTGCTAGACCGCAAACCCACTTACACAGGTCCTTTCTCCAAATGGGCAGGTCGTCTGAGAACCGCGACTTCTCTCCAAGCGTTGTTCGAATCTTAATGCCAAACAGGTGCTATCTCCTCTCTGATAATCCCTTTCTCCCTTGTGACCACTAGCGGTGACCACACACTCGAGTGAAAGGCACGTCGCGATTTCTCATTTCGCGACCCTGGGAGCATTGCTACCTCTATTCACCCAATAGCTGAAACCGCGATGACTCGAGATATATGGGCCAGATCTTCCCTTGATCGACAAATATGATCAAGTTGGAATTTCACATTTCACGACTTCGGAGTTCCCTTGCCTTCGTTCTCTCGATAGCATAAATTTCACCCTCGACAATCAACAGTCCAGATCTATCCTCTGATCAACATCTTAGATCAAGTCGTGATTTCACGTTTCGCGAGTTCTCAGGACTCTACCTTTGAATCCTTTGATTCACAAGTTAGTGAAATGCTGATCTCTCGCCATGTGTCCTCCTTGACGATAGATGGTCTCGATGATTTTGAAATTTCATGACCTTGTTCCTCCTGTGTGCCCTCAAATACTTAATTCTAGTGCACTTTACCTTGATTGGATAGCTATGATTCTCTCATGCTAAGACCAAACAGATGAGATACTTCCTCCTCTGCACTTTCTCCTCGCTGTCTGGATGCTGATCGGACCATCCAAATCTTTCCCCCTTAGCTTATGCTTTGTTCAGACTTAGAAGATTTTTGAAGCATTCAAAGGCTTCGACCTTTGTCCTTCTTGTGAGTCTATTTATTGGATCTCGTCGACACTTATGAAAAGTGTTATTCCTCTCGAGATTGGTCTCATGAAGAATTTGATTTCCTCGCGCACTCCTTGTGTTTCAGGGATTTCAATAACTCAGATTTTACAGATTTCTCGAAGATAAATTCCTCTCTCCTTCCTGGCGTTCTCCTTTCCTCACTCTTCGATGCTTAGTTGAATCTTGAATCTATTCACTCCTTGCACCAGATATTCATGCAAGGTTAGGGTTCTTGCGGACGATTGTGCACCCCTTGCACTAGTCTCTTTGCACTCCTTGCAAAGGGAAAGTTTTGTGTTATCTATTCTGAGCTTCAGAACTGAAACATATTCTGTCAATGCACTCCTTGTGTTTTGTGTGCACACCTTGCACTACTTCCGCAGAAGAGAAACAAGTGAAACTTATCCTAACATTCATAGTTCTATATACTCAAAATGGGATTCATTCATTCATTCATGAAAACACACTACAAGGAATTGCAAACAATGTTCACACCATGCATTGGATCAATTTTCCTTTGTTATATTCATAAGCGAAAATGGTTACAACTGTAAATAAAACAACAAAAAATACTAAATTGTTCTCCTAACTTCTATTCCAGCCAACTACCAACTAGCAACCAACCTCATTTGGGTGTACAAAACCTCTATTTATCACAAAGGGTTCTTAGGGTTCCCCCCTGGCTACTTGTCTACTCTAAAACATAACCTAACGACTATCTAGACCAATCACATTAAGAGATGTAGTGGAATCTCCCACTTCGCTCGTAATCGTTCAAGCATGCCTCCAGATTTTCACGGCCTTCTTTCAAGAGTGCCCCGAAGATTAATTTCAGTGTTGAGTAAAGGCGGACTTCAAAATATTTGTTGTGACTGCCAGTGTTGAGATCCCGTAAAGATTCCTTGACGTTGATAAGTCTTTCTCCACGTGATTGCCAACAATGCTCCTACATCAGAATTGCCAATTGGCGTTTTTATGAATGAAGGTATATATTTCTAAAGTGTTATAATGTTAAATGTTGAACGGTTTAAAGGGGTTCTAATTTTTGGGTTATAGGGTTTAAATTCATTAGGATAGATTTTTGGTGTTATGATATAAGGTCGATAAAGGTTAAAGGTTGTAATGTTTAGTTATTTCTAACAATAAGGGTTATAGGGTTAAGGGTTTACAAGGTTTATAAGAATTAGGCATTCGAGGTTATAAAGTTTAAGGTTTACAATGGTTATAGTATGATAGTTATGTTTTATAATAGGTATGGACTATAATGATCAAGTATCATTGATTATAGGTGTTATTTATAGTAGAGGGGAAGTGTTTTATAGGATATGGGTTGTAATTATTAGGTATAAGGATCAATGGGAATTATACATATTAGTATCATAGGTATTATGATAATTTGGGGTAGGGATTAGGGTTCATATGAATTAAGGGAAATATGGGTTATATGTAAGAGGGATTAGGAACTATAGTGTTAAGGGTTATAATGACTAGAATATATAGAATATATAAGGGTTGGGTGTTAAGGGTTAAATTGGCTATAGGATAGGTGTTACTATTTATATTTTAATAGTGATATGAGTTAGGAGTTACGAGGGTTATATGGTTTAGTATCTATGACTTACATTAGTTAAGAATTTGGGATAATCAGGTTTGGAGGTAAAGGGTTTTAGGTTTATAGAGACCATAAGTGGGTAGTTAAATATATTTATAGGGAATACAAATGTAAGGTTTTATAGTATTAATATTTAGCATATATGATGGTTAAGAGTTTTATAAATGATAGTTTTAGGGTTATAGGGTTTACATGAATCAAGGTTTACCAAGATTACGGATTATTATAATTATGGATAACATGTCAAGGGTTTTAGGATTTAGTTATTATATGGGATATGTGTTAAAAAACTTTAGGTAATATAAGTGTGATTGAGGTTATAGGATTTAGTAGTTATTAATGTTATGGGTCTAGTTTTATAATAATTTGTGGTTAGAGGTGCTTGGAATTAAGGGTTTATAATATGGATTATGTGGTTGGGTTATAGGTTATTATGGTAAAGGTGATGTGTTAGGTTTTAATAATTATTATAAGGATTATAAATATTACGGTTCTAAATATTATGATAGGTGTTTTTGGGTTCTAAATATTAGTGATTTTTGGTTAATCACACAAGGATTAAAAGCTATTGGAGTTATGTATTCTATGTGTTGTGGTATACAAAGGTTAAACATTATATGTAATAGGGGTTATTAGGGTTATATTAATTGTAGCTTATAATAAGGTTTCCTAGTAAGGTGTCATAAAGGTTAGGCGCTATAAATATTATAAGTTTATCATTTATGAGTTGTGAATGATAGGGACAAATTATTATAGATGTTACGATATATAAGGGTTATATGGGTTAGGGGTTACCATGGTTATACAGGTTAAGGAACAAGTGAGTTCATGGATATATGGGTTATTAAGGTTAGGGGATATGGATTATAGAGGTTACAGTTTATAACAACTATATGGATTAGTATTTATATGGATTAGAAAATAAGGGTTATGAGGGTTATACACGTTAAGGGATATTTGAGTTAAGGTGGTTTAGGTAAATTTTAAGCCAATAGTAATGGGGTTACATATTATAGACGTTAAAATGATTTGTAGGGTTTTGAGATTAGTGATAATATGGCTTATAGGGTTAATGGTTCATTGTGTTTATAGGAGTTAGGGATTAAAAGTTATATAGTTTAGGTTTTATAATTTTCAACTATTAATAGTTATAAGGTTATGATATTATGGTTAAGGGCTATATGGGTTAGGGAATATCGTGGCCAAGCACCAATGATTATAGGTACTAGGTGTTATAGAGGTGGAGTGTTTTAAAGGATAGAAATGTTAAATGAATAAGGGGCATGGATTAGGGTTCATATGAGTTAAGGGTAATATGGGTTATATGTATGAGGGATTAGGGACTATAGGGTTAAGGATTAAGAGTTATAGTGATTAGATTTTATAAGGGTTGAGTGTTAAGGGTTAGATTGGTTATGGGATAGGTGTTACAGGATACAAAGGAAAATTTGTAAAGGGTATATGTATTAAACACTATAGTTTAGCAATGATAGGTGTTATAAATTATAACATTTATATGTTTTAGTATCTATGACTTATAGTAGTTAAGGGTTATGGAAAACAGCATTTAGAGGTAAGTATTTATAGGTGTCAAGTTTATAGAGGATAATGGTTAGTAGCTAAATGTTGTTATAGGGCATATGCATGTAAGGGTTTATAATACTAAGGGTTAATGGATACATGAGTAAAACATTTTATGTATTAAGGGATTTCAGTTATAGAGGTTATATATGAATTATGGGTTATCGAGATTATACATTATTATAATTAAGGATTACATATTACAAGTTTCATGATTTAGTTGTTATATGGGTCATTTGTTATATCTTCCAGGTATTATAAGCATGATTGAAGTTATAAGAGTGATAGTTTTATAATAATTAATGATTATATGGGCATGGATTTAGGGGTTTAGAATAGAATTTACATGTTTGGTTTATATGTTATAAGGGTTATGGTTTGGGAGTTATATATTTCATAAGATGTATTTATTAAGGGTAATATGTATTAATGATTATTTTAGTGGCAATAGGGGTTAGAGGCTATAGGATTTATGCATTATATGTGTTAGAAGATACATAGATTAATGAATAGATGTAATAGGGGTTACTAAGGTTATATTAATTGTAGGCTATAATGGTAAAGGTTACATGGTAGGGGTTATAGGGATTATGTGCCAAAAATGTTATAATTGTTAGGAGTAATAGGTTCTTAAGGATTAGGGATCACAAGAATGAGGCGTGGTAGAGAATATAGGGATACAAAGATTATAAAGATTATAGAGGACATGTATTTAGAGTTATAGGGATTATTTATCTTACACTTTTTATGTTTTCTGGAAGGCATAGTAAGGGTTAAGGCTTATAAGTGTCAATGTTTGTGGGTTATGCAATTTTAGGGTTTTTTTTAGTGGAAAATTTTCAATGATTGACTTTGTTTTGACTTTTACACACACATATATTCACTAATTTCTCATTTTCCCTTTAAAAATCCAATTTATAGTTATAGATATTATAGGGGATGGGGTATATTATGAGGGGATATATGAATAAGGATTTAAATTGTATACACACTATAAGGATTAAAATTTATAATCCTTCAAGGTTATAGTGGTTAATGGTTAGATTCAAGAGGTCAGGGGCTACAACTATTGGTTATTATAGATTATAGGGATTAAGAGTTATAAGAATTTGGTGTTATAGGGACTAGTTGCTTCATATGGGTTATAGAGGTTATAATTGATATTAGTGGTTTGGGATTAGGGGTTATAGATGTTAGGATTTATAATGATTTTTGATTGGTGATCATATGAATGATGGGATATATTTTTCAAGAGTTATAATGTTAAATGTTGAAGTATTTAAAGCAGTTTGGGATTTATGGATTATAGTGTTTACATTCATTAGGTGGTAGTTGTACTTATAAGGACAAGGTTTCAGTGTTATAGTGTAAGGATGATAAGGGGGTTAGGGGCTGTAAGGGTTAGATATTGTTGACAAAATGAGTAATAGGGTTAAGGGTTCATAGGGTTTATAAGGTCTAGGGATTAAAGTTAGATAGTTTAGGTTTTATAATGGTTGACCATTAATTATTATAATGGTTATAGTATTATGGTCAAAGGTTATGCTGGTTATGAACTATAGTGGTAAAAGATCAAGGATTATAGATAGTAGTTGAACTTGTAGAGGTTAATTGATTTAGAGGATAGTGGTTGAATTCTTAAGTATTGGGAGTGATAATTATTATAGGTATCATTGTTATAAGTGTTATGAGAATTAGGGGTAGGTATTGTTAATGTTTTACTTATACAACTATAAATTATGGTTCTTATTTATTATTATAATCATTTAGCACATTACTTGGATAAATAAGATCATTGAAAGAGAGGAAATCATAGAAGCAATAGAGACACATAGATTATCCTAGGAAACCCTCATGGGGAAGAAAACCCAACAAACATTTCCTCAATATAGATAGACCAAAAAAAAAGTAGAAGATCCTCCTCTACTCCTTCACTATGAAATGGTAGCACACCACTTAACCAAGAGATACCAAGATATTAAAAAAAAACCTCCTTGATGTCACACCAAGTTGTAGTAGGTACTCCTCCAAGACTCGCACACTTTTTCCTCTTGTTGCAGAGCACATGAGTGAGTGTACAATTGAGGTGCTAGCCTCCCTTATAAATAATGGTATGGCAAACCTAAAATTAGGTCTAGGCTGACGTATCACTTTACCCTCTTAATTTACATTTAAATTTTTAAGGCACAATAGGGCCTACTTTTACAAAGGCACAATAGGGACTAATTAACAAATATAATATAAAAATATTATTCAACACTCCTTCTTAGGTAGAATATTATTCAAAGTTACAATATTTCAATACTCCCCCTTAACAAGAAGGGTATTATACTTACAACATCAATAACGCCTGACTAGATTCAATACAACATCAAGAGGAGTAGATGTCTTCATCAACGTATGGAACAATGTCTGTCATATCTATAAATCATCAGAAGTTTTTCTCATCATCAACATCACTAGAAACTGAGTATCGTAATCATTTGCAGTGCAGAACTGGAGTAACATCATCATTATCAACAAAATGAAGTTGAAACATCAACATCAATAGCACGAAGCTAGAATAACAACATCAATGGAAACGAAATGAGATAGGAGCATCAACAATAGCAACAACAAAAAAAAATGTGGGCACTCTGAAAGACTGTCCATCCAGACCTTACATGATATTTCTAGGGATAATAAAATCCCTTAGTGTATAAATCCTAACGAGATGCCACACAACTGACCATAGAAAGTATGTACATACATAGGAACTCTGACAGACCATCCATCCGGACCTTACGGGATCTATCCAAGAATGATAAATCCCTTAAGATAGAAATCCTAACGAGCTTCCCTGTTGATGGTCAGGATACCATAGTATCATCAACGTCACTCCCCCTTTTGAGGGAAGTCCTTTTAGACTACACCAATCGTGTCTCATAAGTACTCAAAATTCACATGACACAAAGGCTTAGTCAACACATATTATACCTTCTCATCTATGCAAACATAATAGAGCTTCACATCTCCCTTCTGTACCATATCTGAATGTAGTGGTACCAGATCTCAATTTTCTTCGTCTTACCATGGAAAATTGGGTTCTCTGTCATCTTTATGCAACTTTGGTTATCACAAAATATCATGGTAGCATCCATATCTAGGTCAAAATAGACCTGCCAACAAATTTCGAAGCCATATGGATTCACAACAGGCAGAGCATGCTGTAATGTACACCGCTTCTTCTGTACTGAGAGAAATACTGGATTGCTTCCTACTTTTCCATGAATTCATGGTTGACCCTAAACTGAAACAACATCCTGAAGTTCTTTTTCTTTCTGTAGAAATTCCAACCCAATGTGAATCAGTATATACATACAATTTGAAGTCATAATCTCCAATATAACATATGTCATAGTCCAACGTACCCTTAAGGTATCTCATCACATGCTTTGCAGCTACAAGGTGACTGTGTATGGGATCCACCAGATACTGACTCAAGGTGTTCACAACAAAGTATATATCTAGTCCGGTATCCATTTAGGTACATCAATGCACCAATCACATGTCTATATAGTGTAACATCAACTATTTCTGATGAAGTATCAATCCATAACTTTAGTTTCATCTCCATAGGAGTGGACATGGATTTATAGTCCATCATGTCGAATCTCTTCAGAATTTCCACAACATACCTTCCTTGGTTAAGGAAAATATATTTTGGGCTCTGCCATACTTCAATACCTAAGAAATAATGCATCAAGCATAGGTACTTCATTTCAAATTTAGTGACAAGCTTCTTATTAGAATCGATGATGATATTTTATTCATCTATCAAGAATAAGTCATCGACATATAAAAAAATATAATTGGTCCATCATTCTCAATATTTAAGTAAAGGTTGGGATCATATTTACTCTTGTTAAAGCGTAAGCTCATCAGAAAACTATCAATCATGCCATACCAAGCTCTTGGAGCATGCCTCAACTTCCATGCATGAGTATTCATGTCCTGTACTTCAAAACCAAATTTTCATATCACGTTATACCGACCTAGTATTCTTGCTTAGTTGAAACTCAATATGTATAATCATGTGTTGGTTCTATATTGTGCTTTCTGCAATGCACTATTTGTCTCACTACCTGAGAGTATGTCCTCTACTTTTTGTGCAACTGTTCCTTCTAGAACTGGGAATCTACACCTGTAGTTTCTCTTTCTGAAGTTGAGAATGACTACCCCATTATCACTATAGTTGTTGAACTGTTAGATTAGCTCCTCTACTCCACCACCACAATAGCTTCATCTGAAACTGAGAATGGATCAATCACTGACACTGAGGGTAGCTTATCCTCTTTCGCTAGAGGTAACTCAATCTTCTATTGTAGTCATATCTCCATGGCTCAACTAATGTATTGCACCAACTGGTACTGAAGATAAATCAATCTCAAATAAAGGGATTTCTATACCTTCTCCCTCTGAATCTCATACTGTGTCGACTTCTTTTAATGAATCATGTTTGTTCTATATATATTTCTTTTGATTCCTGGAGAAAGTGTCTCATCACAGTCTTCTCCCTTTTTCTTGGAGAATCCTTTGGACACAAATCATGCTTTGTATTGTTTTCTGCAACATTCTTGATATCATATATCAATCTTGTAAGTCACCATTGAATTCCCTTCTGGTATCAAGGAAAAATCCATATCCTAGTCCTTTTGACTAGCTTGCTTCTCTATCACTGAAAAAATGGAATGTTCCCAAGAGATTTCATATCTCCTACAAGTCTATGAAGCTACAATATGGCCTTCTCAACTTATGGCATCTATATTTCTGTCCTGGAAGACATATATTTATCCCATCTAAATATTAGGTGGAATACTTCCTGAATGAAAGTATCTAAGACATTGAATCTAACTGAGATCATGCTTACTCTGAGTCTCCATGCTCCCTATTAATCTTGAATCCATATGAATCTATATAATCTTTGGATCCATCTATTGCTTCCTGTATGTCTTGTCAATTCTATATGTGTTTTCATCCTACAAAGTTTCACGAGCCCATGTTGGTCACTTTCTAGTTATTGCATTGATTCTAGGAAGGCCCTTCTTGTTGTAATAACTCTTCCCGATGACATGAAGAGTGATTAAATGCACCAAATGGATTTGTTTGGTCATATCTGGAGCCTTCTTCTCCTCATGATCTATCTTCATATGAGATGTTTTGTATATAGAGAAAGTAACTTCTTCTTCTTCTTCGATACATGGATGTATACAGTTATGTATACAACTTCGATAGTTTGCTTCATGTTTCATCTAATTTGTTTACTCCTGAAACCATCACTGTAGCTCCCTTCAACGTTATCACCCGTGACCTTCCCAGAGTAAGAACAACAAGGGAGAAACAATAAACAAGAATAATGATCTTTATAATAATTATAAACACAATAGCAAGAACAATCATCGCATTAAATATTTTCCAGAGCTATCACTTGTGACCTTCCTGGAACAAGGGTCAAAAGTAAGAAATATAATAATAAGAAATGAGAGCAACACTCTTCTAGTGTTCTAATCAATCATTCCTCCATGGTAATGTGGAACCTAGAGACTTGTCCTTAAGAATGAGTGTTGTTGTTTTTCTTATGAGTCTCCTTCACTTAGTATGACAAGTATTTTCTTCAACATGTCCTCTGTACTAAGACAATATGATGTCTTGACAAAAATATGAGTTAGGGAATAGAATCTATAATCTCAACTTTAATCAATCTAATACTTTGAATTTAATTTTGACCAATGGTTAGTATAATAACTTCAACAGATCAAAATGCAACCTCAATATTCATAAGATCACAATAATTCCATAACAAGTAGAGGCATTTCAAAGTAATCAAACCTGGGGCGCATAGTTCCTCTGAATGTGTTGGATCTGAGATCCTTATGGATCTATGATTGTTTCTTAGAAAAAATATCCTTTATCCTGTAGGTACCCTTTAAAATAATGATACAGTTTAAACATATGTAAGTACATACCTCTCACAACATCAAAAGGTAGTGGCACCATATGGAAGCAATGGAAATAAATAACGAACCTTTAACACTTCAAAGGTGTTGCAACTTGTAATTTAAAGGTAGTTGGAGACTTGCTAGGGTAAGGAACAATAGGATAATAAAAACCAATCCCAACACTTCACTAAAACTTTCACTGCAACTAGTACTTCAACTGGTGTTGCAACTGACATGAAGGAACTCGCACGAAGGAACTAGCACTGCAACTGCAACTGATACTGATACTACAATTGCAACTGCAATTGATATTGTAACTACAAATTAGGGTTTTATGAGGAAACCATAATTTCTCAAACTTCAAATTTCATAATTCTGATCCAGGGACTAGATGCACCCTCTTAGGGTGAGTTCCTATGTGTGGTTACTTTCTCCAACATCTTCCTCAAACAAGGAAAACGTCACACTTAGGGTTTATGCAAAAAACCTAGTTTTGAAGAAACTACAATACTGAAATTGAATCTTGGAGAGGGTGCGCTGAAGCTAACCACTTCTTATAAATTGTGAGTTGGTCTCCTTCAAGCCTACTCTGATACCATGTTAATGTTTTACTTATACAGCTAGAAATTACGATTCTTCTTTATTATTACAACCATTTATCACTTTAATTGAATAAATAAGATAATTGAAAGAGAGGAAATCACATAAACAATAGAGACACACATCTTATCCTGGGAAACCCTCATGGGGAAGAAAACCTAGCAAAAAATTCCTCAATATAGATAGACCAAAAACAAAGCACAACATCCTACTCTACTCCTTCACTAGGAAAGAGTAGTGCACCACTTAACCAAGAGATACCAAGAGATAGACCAAAACCCTCCATGATGTCACCCCCATTTTGATGTAGGAGCATCGTAGAAAGCCAAAGCACATGCCTAGCCAAAGGAAGAGTTGGACGTATAGATGAAAAAACGGGGCCCATTTTTATGAAAACATTTTGAATTTTGAAATATGAAGCATTAATGTAATAGGTATGAGAAGCGTACTTACATTTATGTCTTGGAGATATGAACAGATCTGGAGAAATTACTCTCATCTGTCGGATGTAATAGGAATTTAAGACTGTTAATGTAAAGTAGGTAGATATGAATGTTAGATTAGACAGTTTAGAAGTGTAGGAGGGAAAATGGATATAGACACCCTCACCCTTGTATCATTAGAATAGGAAGAAACATTATCATCATTCAGAATTCATAAGCTATAGAGATGTAGCAGAGAGTTGTAGAGAAGAACCCATGTACAGGAGCACTTTATTTAATATATGAAACTTTGACTCAATTTTCATGGTGTTACAATGCTTACTGTTTACATTTGTTAAATGGTATGTTTACATTTGTTTTGTTTCTTTGTTATGCATTTATCTGAAAGATGTGTCGTATGTTTGATTTCATGTTGAATGTATGGAGTCATAAAGAGGAGTAAAATGAGTTTCAATTCTCTCTGAGTATTCCTAAAAGGAGTGCAATGAACGTCTGCAAGGTGTGCGTTGATGAGGGTCTGATTTTTATCTCAAAAATATCAGGAGAGATATCGTTGTTCTCATACCAACAGAAGTGCAGGGGAAGCAAAGAGTCGTGCAAGGTGTGCGCAGGCTGGTGGAAGTCATAGAACTTATCAACCAAGGGGAAAGTTGAAGGACTACTGTTGAAAAGAGTGCATAGGGTTGAAGACTCAAATAACTGAAGGTTATTTCAAAGTTTGTCCCAAGGAGTGCAAGCAGGGATCTTTTTGGAGGTTTGAGTTTGCAAGTGAAAGCTTAGGAGGGGTAACACCTTTGAAGAGTTCAAAGGGAGATGGAGATCGAAACCATCACATAGAAATTAAGCTCGGGAGGAAGAACACTCAGTCGTTGGGAAGAATCCATTGAGGAGTGAATCAGACAGTTAGAATTCTCCATGGAGAGCTCACGAAACTATGAGGACCATAGGATCCAATGGAGATATAAGGCGGTTAGAAGTTGGATTAACTCACCACCCTAATATCAAGAATCAACATGAACCATTGATCGTGGTTCAATAAGAGTCGTTGATCTCATTTCAGACCATGTCATTGGACCATTTCCCAAATTCAGGGTTCATGAGTTTGGGAGAGCAGACCAAATTCTTGGTTTTCTTGAAGTTCCAAGTTGAAAGGAGTAGGGAAGGAGATCCAGACCGTTGGATCCAAGCCATGATAGAACTTTTGGATCAAAACCTTCACGGGGTATCATGTCTCGGGGGTTTGGGGTTTGAGATAATTTCTTTTCAACCACAGAAGTCGTGAAGTGTTGAGCGTTGAGGGTTCATGTGAACACGTGGCACATTCATTAGGTGGGGACTGCATGGTTGACAGGTGGCATAATAAAAAGCACCCAGAAAAAGGTGGAAGCGGGTGACAGGTGGTGGACACACGTTGCCTGGGAAGGAGTCAACCCATTGTTGACTTATCGTGCTTCAGGATTTTGCAAAGGAGTAGCACAAGGGCTCAACACTCCAAATCGTGAAGTTGCGAGTTACAAGTAGTGCTAGTGCTTAGCCTAGCCAACGGTCACTTGTAGATACACTAACAAGGAGGAGCCATACCCGTATCACATCTCGGGTATCGGTGTCTGGAGAAGGAGGAGTCGAGGGTCTTCGACTCACGAACTCGCAATATCGTGAGTCACGAAAGGTGCTTTCACTAAGGACCAATTGTGGTTGCATGGAGACATAAGACTCATGCCTGGTGTTAATTTACGTAGGGTGGGTTTTCATGAAGGACCTGTGGATCGGATTCAGGAGGTTCCAATAGGGATTCGAGGGAGCCGCTTCGGCTCAAGAAGAATTTAGATCGATCCTGTGTGGATTTTGGATAGAGGGTTGGGGTCTGCATTAGTTGTGGTATTAGAGCATAGAACAAATTCTTTGCTTTTTGTAGTAGAGAGGAGGGAGAAAATTTTACAGCCATGCCACCAAGAAGAAGAGAGAGGAAATTACCTGATCTAGCAGCGGAAAGTGAAATGTGCGAGTTACGTGCTAGGCTTGATGCTATGGAGACAAAACAGAGGTACATAGTTGACACTAGGGATATCAACGGAGATGAAAGTGAAAATGAAGCTAGAAACGAAGGAGAAGAAGTTGCAGTCGAATATGCTGCAGACGAATGCCTATTTAGGGTTGTTGCAAGGATAGGTGCCAGAGAAAAAATGGACATTCCAGTGTATGAAGGCATCTTAGATGTTGAAGAACTTCTAGAATGGATTAGAGCTCTAGACAAATACTTCGACTATGAGGATGTCGAGGAAGATAAGAAAGTCAAACATGTTGTTACTAGACTTAAAGGGCATGCAACACTGTGGTGGGATGAACTACAGGCTGATAGACGCTACAAGGGAAAGCAGAAAATCAAGAGCTGGGATAAGATGGTTGCAAAAATGAAAGCCAAATTTATACCCAGGTATTATCAAATCACTCTGTTTCAGAGGATGCAGAATTTGAGACAGAAGCTGATGTCAGTCAAGGAATACACTGAATAATTTTACAGGATAAGCATCAGAGCAGGGCACCGAGAAAGCGATGATGAAAAATTTTCCAGGTACATGAATGGTCTGCGATATGACATTCAAGATGAGATGAGCATGATGACCATTCGGAATATGGAAGATGATTATCATATAGCTATGAAAGTTGAAGAGAATCTGAGCCAGAAGCAAGGTCAAGGAGGCCAAGGTATAAATCAAAGTAGAGGCAAGAAAATTGCCCAAGACAGAATTCAGAGACCTAAAGAAGAGGGGAAGAAACCTCAAACTCAACCTGAGAGAGGAGGAAGCCCACAAGGGAGGCAGTATGTTTATAGAAATACTTTTCCTCGAACCAGAGGAAGAGGAAGAGGCAGAGGAGATGAAGTGAAATGCTTTGTCTGTGGAAAAATCAGACATAAATCCTATGAGTGTCTAGATAAGATGAAAGATGGCGGTGAAACTCACATTGTTGAAGCTCAAGGATGGAATGTCGAGGCAGAAGACACTGAGGGCGGAAGATCCTTAATGATGAGGAAAGTTCTCTTAAAGCCAGAGAAAGAGGTAGAGAACCCATCCCAAAGAAATAGTTTGTTTCAGACTGCTTGCAAAACTAAGGATAGAGTATGCAAGGCCATAGTGGATAGTGGTAGCATAGACAATATCGTATCTACAGAGATGGTAGAAAAGCTAGAGCTAGAGACTGTTGTACATCCAAGCCCATAAAGAGTTTTGCGGCTACAAAAAGGACATCAGGTAAATGTCACTAAACAATGTTTAGTTGAATTTAAAATAGGAGGATATAAAGATGAAATATTATGTGATGTCATTCCCATGGATGTTTTTCATCTATTGTTGGGTAGACCATGGAAATATGATAGAAACGTAGTTCATGATGGGAGAAAGAACACATACACTCTCGAAAAATATGGTAGGACTCACATGTTGCTGTTGATTAAGAATAAAGAGGTGAAAACATAAATGAGAAACACTGTACTTCTCATGAGTGGGAAGGAACTTCTTGATGAGGTTAAGAAGAAGGAAGACACACAATTTATTGTGGTCAGGAAGCCCAAAATTGTTTTGACCAGTACGAGAATAGATGATCTACCAGAAGAAATTAAGGAGTTGTTGGAAGAATTTGTTGATATAGTAGTGGACAAACTACCTTATTCGATGCCACCTATCAGGAGTATAAGTCATCATATCGATCTTATACCTAGAGCTAGTTTTCTGAACAAAGCAACATATTAGTTGATGCTGTAGTAAAATGAAGAAGTTAAGAGACAGGTCTAGAACTTAATGGACAAAAGATTGATTCGCGAAAGCTTGAGTCCATGCGTTGTTCCGATAGTGCTCAACCCAAAGAAAGATGAAGGCTGGAGAATGTGTACAGACTCAAGGGAAATCAATAATATTACCATCAAATACATATTTCCATTGCCAAGGATGGATGACTTGATGGATTTCTTGAGTGGAGCAAAGTTTTTTTCAAAGATTGATTTGAAAACTGGATATCATCAGATTAGAATGAGAGAAGGTGATGAATGGAAGACAAAATTCAAGATGAATGAGGGGTTGTATGAATGGCTTGTCATGCCATTTGGCTTAACGAATATGCCCAGTACTTTCATGAGGTTGATGAATGAAGTCCTAAAGGATTTCATTGGGAAATTTGTCATTGTATATCTTGATGATATATTAATTTTTAGCAAAAATAAAGCAGAGCACTTAAAACATTTAGCTGTAGTAATGAGAAAATTACAGCAAGAGAAATTGATGATCAATATGAAGAAATCATCATTTATGAGGACATAACTCATTTATTTGGGTTTTGTTATCTCTCCAAATGAGTTGAATTAGTGCACTAATGATGGATACGGTGAAGAAAAGACATAAATATTTTCACTGGATGGAGGAAGCAGATAAGAGCTTCAATCTGCTGAAGAAGAAGATCACTAAGAAACCTATTCTAGTTTTTCCGGACTTTAGCAAGACATTCCAAGTCAGGTGTGACGTGAGTGGATTTGCAATTGGAGTGGTCTTAAGCCAAGACAACAGGCCAGTCATGTATTTCAGTGAAAAACTGAATGAAGCGAAGATTAAGTACTCCACGTATGACAAGGAATTCTACGTAGTCATACAAGCACTGAAGAAATGGAGACACTATTTGGTTCCCAAGGAGTTTGTTTTGTACAACAATAATCACTCTTTACAATTCATGACTTGACAAGAGAAGTTGAACCAAAAACATGCTAAATGGGTTGAATTTATGAAAAATTTTACTTTTGTGACTAAGCATATTTCTGGAACTGCTAACAAGGTTGCTAATGCTTTGAGCAGGAATGTTTGCTTATGCAGGAATTCAGAGTCAAGACTTTGGGTTTTGATAACCTTAAATAAATGTACAGAGATGATCTAGACTTTAAGGAGGCATATGAGGCATCTGAGAATTCAATTCTCAGAGACAGAAGCCAATGGATTGAATACATGATCCAGGATGGATTATTGTTCAGGGGAAATTAGTTATGTATTCCAAAATGCTCCACGAGGGAGAATCTACTAAAGGAAAAACACAACGGAGAATTGGTCAGACATTTCGGTCATGATAAAAAGTTCTCAAAGTTGAATAGCTCATATTATTGGCCAGGGATGAGAACAAATGTTAAGAAATTTGTAGACAGGTGCATAATTTTTCAGCACATGAAAGGAAAGAGATAGAACACAGGGTTATACCAACCATTACCCATACCTGAAAGGTCGTGGGACACAATGAGCATGGATTTTGGATTGGGGCTGCCAAGGAAATAGAGAGGATATGATTCGATCTTTGTGGTAGTCGATAGATTTTCAAAGATGGCACATTTCATACCATGCCAGAAAACCAGTGATGCAACTCATATTGTGAACCTGTTTTTCAAGGAAGTCGTCAGACTTCACGGCTTGCCAAAGAGTATCATGTATGATCGAGATACCAAGTTCATAGGGCATTTTTGGAGGACCTTATGGAAGAAGTTGGGGACAAGTTTGTCTTTTAGCTCAGCATATCATCCTCAGATGGATGGACAGACAAAAGTTGTGAACATGAGCTTGGGATATTTGTTAAGAAGCTTAGTGACTGAACACCACAGTCAATGGGATCACATTCTACCACAGGCGGAATTCACTTACAATGATTCACTCAATGGAAGCATAGGGCAGAGTCCATTCTAGATTGTATATGGAATACAACCAAGGGGAGTTTCTGAATTGAAAGATTCAGAACAAAATGAATTTAGGAGTGCTAGTGCAAAGGACTTTGCAAAAGGAATGAAGGAGCTTCATAGCCAAATTAAGGAGCGATTGCACACTTCAAGTCAAGAATACAAGCGTAGAGCAGATCAACACATGCGAGAACTTCAATTTGAAGTTGGTGATCTGATTCTTGTGCATCTGAGGAAGGAAAGGTTCCCAAGGGGAATGTATAATAAGATGAAGATGAAAAAGATTGGACCATTCAAGGTCACAAGGAAATTTTTGGAAATGCATATGAGATTGAATTACCTGATGGGGTTGGAATCTCACCGATATTTAATGTTGCAGATTTGTACCCTTACAGAGATGAAAAAGAAGGAACATAGGAGGAACAGAAAGAAATTCAATGGAAAAAACAAATGCATGTAGCTGTAGAGCCACATATGGAAAGAATAATTGACAAGAGGATTATCAGAAAGACCAGGAGAAAGGAGTATTTTGAATACTTGGTCAAGTGAAAGGGACATCTAGTTGAAGATGCCAGTTGGGAGGATGAAGCAGATATTCAAAAGAATGGACAGACCATGCAAGAGCTCATGAACATGAGTTCATTAAAATTTTCAAGTGAGGGAGTATGATGTAGGAGCATCTTAGAAAGCCAAACCATGTGCCTAGCCAAAGGAACAACTGGATGTACAGATGAAAAAAAGGGGACCATTTTTATGAAAACGTTTTGAATTTTGAAATCTGAAGCATTAATGTAATAGCTAGGAGAAGCGTACTTACATTTATGTCTTGGAGATATGAACAGATATGGAGAAATTACTCTCATCTGTCAGATGTAATAGGCATTTAAGACTGTTAATGTAAAGTAGGTAGATATGAATGTTAGATTAGACAGTTTAGAAGCGTAGGAGGGAAAACGGATATAGACACCCTCACCCTTGTATCATTAGAACAGGAAGAAACATTATCATCATTCAGAATTCATAAGTTGTAGAGTTGTAGCAGAGAGATATAGAGAAGAACCCATGTACATGAGCACTTGAGTTAATATATGAAACTTTGACTCAATTTTCATGGTGTTACGATGCTTACTATTTACATTTGTTAAATGGTATGTTTACAGTTGTTTTGTTTCTCTGTTATGCATTTATCTCAAAGTTGTGTTGTATGTATGATTTCATGTTGAATGTATGGAGTCAGAAAGAGGAGTAGAATGAGTTTCAATTGTTTCTCTCTCTGAGTATTCCTGCAAGGAGTGCAGTGAACATCCGCAAGGTGTGTGTTGACGAGGGTCTGAGTTTTATCTCAGAAAGATCAGGAGAGATATTGTTGTTCATATACCAGCAGAAGTGCAGGAGAAGCACAGATCCGTGCAAGGTGTGCACAGGCTGGTGGAAGTCTTAGAACTTATCAACCAAGGGGAAAGTTGAAGGACTATTGTTGCAAAGAGTGCACAGGGTCAAAGACTCAAATAACCAGAGGTTATTTGAAAGTTTTCGGCAAGGAGTGCGAGGAGGGCTCTTTTTGGAGGTTTGAGTTTACAAGTGAAAGCTCAGGAGGGATAAAACCTTTGAAGAGGTCAAAGGGAGATGGATATCGAAACTGTCACATAGAAATTAATCTCAGGAGGAAGAACACTCAATCGTTGGGAAGAAGCCATTGAGGAGTGAATCAGATGGTCAGAATTCTCTGTGGAGAGCTCATAAAATCGTGAGGACCGTAGGATCCAGTGGAGCTGTAAGGCAGTTAGGAGTTGGATGAACTCACCACCCTAATATCAAGAATCAACATGAACCGTTGATCTTGGTTCAATAAAAGTTGTTGATCTCATTTCAACCCACGTCGTTGGACCATTTCGCGAATTCAGGGTTCGTGAGTTTGGGAGAGAAAACCAAATTCTTGGTTTTCACAAAGTTTCGAGTTGCAAGGAGAAGGGAAGGAGATCCAGACTGTTGGATCCAAGCCATGGGAGAACCATTGGATCAGAACCTTCATGGGGTATTGCGTCTTGGGGGTTCGGGGTTTGAAAGAATTTTTTTTCAACTGTAGAAGTCGCAAAGTGGCGAGCGCCAAGGGCTCGTGCAAACATGTGGCACATCTGTTCAGTGGGGAGTACGTGGTTGACAGGTGGCGTAATAACAAGCACCTAGAAAAAGGTGGAAGCGGGTGATAGGTGGTGGACACATGTCGCCTGGGAAGGAGTCAACCCATTGTTGACTTATCGTGCTTCAGGATTTCGCAAAGGAGGAGCACAAGGGCTCAACACTCGAACTCATGAAGTCGCGAGTGAGTAGTGCTAGTGCTTAGCCTAGTCGGCGATCACTTGTAGAGGTGCTAAAAAGGAGGAGCCATACCCGTATTGCATCTCGAGTATCAGCATCTGGAGAAGGAGGAGTCGAGGGTCTTCGACTCACGAACTCGCGAGATCACGAGTCACGAAAGGCGCTTGTGCTAAGGACTGATTGTGGTCGCATGGAGACAGAAGACTCGCGCCTGGTGTTAAGTTACATAGGGTGGGTTTTCACGAAGGACCTATGGATCGGATTCAGGAGGTTCCAATAGGGCTCCGAGAGAGCCGCTTTGGCTTGAGAAGAATTTAGAACAATCCTGTGTGGATCTCGGACAAAGGGTCAGGGTCTGCGTCATATTTGCAACAACTACTCCTCCAAGAATTGCACACTTTTTGCTCTTTTTGTAGAGCACATGAGTGAGTGTACAAATGAGGCACTGGCCTCCCTTATAAATAGTGGTTTGGCTAGCATAAAATTACATATGGGCTGACCTGTCACTTTACCCTCTTAATTGACATTTAGCACAATAGGGCCGAGTTTTACAAAGACACAATAGGGCCTAATTAACAAATATAATATAACAATATTATTCAATACTCCTTAGATAAAATATTCTTTGAAGTTACAATATTTCAACATGAATTAGGGTTCATATGAATTAAAGGTAGTATGGGTTATATGTGAGAGGAAAAAGGGATATAGGATTATGGGTTAAGGTTTATCGTGAATTAATTTTATAAGGGTTATTTATAATAAGGTTTGGAAGTAAGGGGTCATAGGTTAAAGGATAGGGATTGTTAGTTAAATATGGTTATACCGAATATACATGTAAGGGCTTATAATATTAAGGGTTAGGGGTATTAGAGTCAAGATTTATATATTATAGGTTTAGGGTTATATGAATTAAGTTTTATCTATATTACATAATATTATAATTAATGATTACATGTTAAGGGGTTTAGGACTTACTTGTTATATGGGTTATGCGTTAGAATATTTTAGGTGTTTTAAGGGTGATTGAGGTTAGATCTTATAGGAGTTAGAAATTATCAGTGTCAAGAGTTTGTTTTTATAATAGTTAGTGGTTATAGGGTCTTGGAATTAAGGGTTCAAAATAGGGGACTTTATATTTTTGGGTTATAGGTTATTTGGGTTAGAGGTTATATGTTAGGGTTTGTGAGTTATCTATTTTATGATGCTTAATTGTTAAGGGTTATAAATATTAGTGACTATTAGGTTATATGTTAGGGTTTGTGAGTTATCTATTTTATGATGCTTTATTGTTAAAGGTTATAAATATTAGTGACTATTGGTTAATGTCAATAGGAATTAGATGATATAAGAGTTATGTATTTAGGTGTTAGAGGATACAAAGATTAATAGTGAGATGTGATAGGGGTTATTAGGGATATATGAAATGTAGGCTATAATGGTTATGGGTATAGGCTATATGGATTATGTGTTATAAAGGATATAATTATTAGGAGTAATATGTTATTAAGGCTTATGGATCAAAGGAATGAAAGGTGTAGATATTATAATGATTACGAGTTATAGGGATTATATATTCTATGCATTTAGAGTTATATAGATTATTTATATCAAGGTTTATAATGTTTCCTAGTAGGGCATCATAAAAGTTATGGGTTATAATGATTATAAGGTTAGCAATTATCATTTGTTAAGGGTAGGGAATAAGGATTATAAATGTTATAGTATGTAAGGGTTATATGGATTAGTGGTTATATGGGTTAGGTGTTACCATGGTTATGTATGTTAATGGACATATGAGTTACTGGTTATGTGGGTTATTGATCTTAGGGAATATAGATTATAGAGTTTAGGTTTACAATGGTTATATGAGTTAGAACTTAGAGGTTATGAAGGTTATATTGATTAAGGGAAATATGAGTTAAGGGTTATATGGTTGTGTTACCATGGTTATACAAGTTAAGGGACATATGTGTTAGTGGTTATGTGGGTTATTGATCTTACATAATATGGATCATAAAATTTAGTTTTATAATGGTTATATGGGTTAGAAATCAGAGGTTCTGAGGGTTATATTGATAAATAAATAGATGAATTAAAGGTTATATGGTTTAGGTACCATTTAGGTAGTAACGGTTATAGGGTTACATATTACAGAGGTTAAAGTTTATAGGGTTTAGAAGGTTATATGGATTAAGGATTATAGGTTTTAGGGGTTACCTGAGTGGTGAGGAGGGATGAGAGGGGTTGAGAGTTATAAATATTATAAAGGATGGGCTATAATATGAGAGAATATATGGGTAAGGATTTAAATTGCATATAAATTATAGGTATTCACATTTATAAGCCTTCAAGTTCATAATGGTCAAGATGATTAGGTGATTGAGGTTAGGGTTATAAGTATGGGGTATTATATCTTATAGGGAGTAAGGGTTATAAAAATTAGGTGTTATATCTTATAGGGAGTAAGGGTTCCAACGGTGATCATGGCCACTCCCATCAATTCGTTGCCTCCCCTTATGAAGCTGGTGCTTCCGTTCTCCTCTTCTCTTCAAGTGATGTTCTCCTCCTACTCTTCCACCGTTCCCGACTCTCTTACAAACACAAATGGAGATACTACTGCGCTTAAAGGAGATAATGGGGACATCGATCTCGACGGCCTCATAGAGAAAATATCCCAACGCTTGGAATTTATCGCTATCATTGATATCTATATCTGCATGGACACCTGCAGATTGAAAACACAGTTGACAGGAAAGAAATATTCCAGTGAAAAGAGGAGAGAGCTCCAAACCCTTACCACACATACCATCGTGAAGAAAGAAAAGTAGAGCAAAGAAGGTAGAGGAGTGGGTTATTTAATTTGATTGAAATAAACAAAACGTGAAGAGAAGAACTGGTAAATATTACCGCGGCATCATCTTTAGAGCCGTTGGGAAATAAAACGGTAACTATAAATTTTAAATTTACACTCATTTATTTATCAAGCATAATCTTTAGAGCCGTCGGGAAACAAAGAGCCATTGAGAAACAAACTGTAACCATAAATTTTAAAATTACACTCATCTATTCATTTATAACTGTTGCATCAAATGTGTTATGATTATTATGCAAAGGATATAAAATTTTAAATTTTAATTTAAAAAATATAAACTCCTTTTAAATTTTAATTTAAAAAATATAAACTCCTTGTATTAAGTCTCTTAAAAAAATCAATGACCATGAATGACCATCAAGAGATGTTTATCTACTTGTCATGAATTGACCTACTGAAATGTTGAACCTAATGAAACATACAAAATTATATTTTTGATAGTCAAAATAATTATTTAATATTAAAATATATAATTTATAAATAAATATAATATTTATTTAAATAATATTATAATTTTAAAAAAATCTATGAATATATATTTAAAAAGTTATGAAAATTTATTATGATCATTAAAGTAGAGATATAAGTTTTTAAATTAAACAAGTTGTTAAAATTGAAAATGTGTAAGTGTTTTTAGTTTGTTTACAATTTGATTAAAAATTATTATATTAATGAATTTTTTTTATGTTACTATTCAAAATATTATATTAGTAAATTTACATAACATTTATTTTTATTCAAAATATTATATTAATAAATTTACATAACATTTATTTTTAAACTAATGATTTAATTCCATAATGAATTTTCTTTGTTTGTTTGTTAATTTGTGCGGGACCTGTTGGAAATCGCGACTCACACTCTGTCATCGACTTTAACATCACAGAGTGGCTTAACAACACACTCCATCACCGACTGTCCTACACCTCTGAGACTATTCCATAATGAATTATAATGTAGACTTACAATTTCAATAACTTGGAAATTTAATTTAATTTTTAAAGTCTATTATTTTATAGTCTAGAATTTGAATTAATACAAATGTTTTTTTTAATAATAACTTAAAGTGACTGTTCTTTTCTTTAAGAATTTAAAATGGTTTTTCATTTATTGAGAATATTAAGCTCATCATTAAATAACAACTATTATTTTTCCAATTACATGTTTCTTATCCAATGATTATTTTTAATAATGTTTAGCACATAATAATGGTATTGAGATGGGTATTTTGAAATTCAAACAAAATAATATTCAACTTGTGTTTTTCAGTCATATAATAATGAAGGGCTTTATCACTAATAATTTAATTAAACCTTTTGAATTTAAAACTCTTTTGGATTTTTTTATAATTATTTCTATACTCAACATGAAGTTTATAATTATTTCTAGAATTATTTTTATAGTGTTCACATTAAGTTTCTTATTACTTGAATATGTGTTATTTTACACGAGTGTGAATGTAAGAGATAGATGTGTAACTTAATATAGAGTTAAGAAGTAAAATTAAAAAAATAAACATTATTAACAAAAAAAATTCAACCCCCACCACAAATACAAATTTCAATGTACATCTTAAATTTTATTTATATATGATGATTATGATTGATGGTGGTGGTGGTTAACTTCCATCATCATTGTTCTATGATACCTTAATGATTGAAAAGTATTGATAGACTTTCCAAGATCACTAAACTTTAGATGATTTAGAAAGTTAGTGGGTATTTTGACAAATATTTTTAAATTGAGATCTAATTTGGGTGGAACTCTAGGAGAAAGTTATTTTCATATTCAACCCTCTTTCTTTCACAATGGTGACATATATTCTTTCTTACCACTAAAATTTCCATAGCTTAGAAGATTTGTCGGTATTTTGACAAATATTTTTAAATTGAGATCTAATTTGGGTGGCACTCTAGGAAAATGCTTTTCATATTCAACCCTCGTGTTTTCACAATGGTGACATATATTCTTTCCTACCATGGTGTTTTGGGGATTGACCAATGTCTAGTATCACTATCGAGCTCGTAAGAATAAGTTCTTTTGTTCTTATTTTAGCCTACAGTTAACTACTTCCTTATAATATCTTAGTTTTATTTTATCTTGTAATTCTTTATCACACCATAGATTCATCATGTATTATGTAGAATAACTTCTTATTTTAGCCCATAGTTAACCACTTCCTTATAATATCTTAGTTTTATTTTATCTTCTAATTCTTTATCACACCATAGATTCATCACTTATTATGTAGAATAACTTCTTCTTTTATTCCCCACTTAGCCATTGGTTATTTTGGCTACCACTTGCCATCAACGTTGTTTATCCTATTCTTGTACATTAATGTAATTCTCATTAATCCTAATAATTAATCAAATAAACTATTAACCATGAAATGATCTATGAACATGGCTGAATTCTTTTGTAAAATTACTAATAAATTCATAATTTATAATTGCATTTCTACTTTTCTTAAATAAAAAAGTATTAAGTATAAAACTACTACACAATTCCCAATTCCCATTTCCAAATCATACTAGTTTTTGAAAAAAAACTAATAATAATAATAATAGCATTATGCATCATAATTTTGAAAGTTACCTAGAAATGAATTTCATTTTCATGGTATGTTGTCATGTCGCGATAATTAATAATCATCATATACTGTCATGCCATGATAACTAATAATCATATAATTTTTAAGGCTCTTAAATAACTATCATTTAACCAACTTAAATATAAAAAGAAATCCCCATAGAATATTCTTCTTCCCCTCTTTATCAAGACTTGTTGGCAATATTAATCAAGCGTCATCTACAAATTCAATGTTAAGGACCTAACCCCTCACGTAGGTAGACTAATATATTTCCATGTAATAAAGGTCAATATTAATAAGGCTTAGCAATAAGGAAGAATACATCCAATGTAAGAAGACCTAATAGAAGTTTCCTCTTCTAGAAGGATCTTCATCTAGATTGTTCTTTTGATAGACATATTTAGTATAAATAGAAGTCGAGGGTATGAGAAGTTTTGTCTTGGATATTATTGTAATAGAGCTCTGCTCTACTGGAGGTTGCCCCCTCGAAGAGGCAAGTGAACATTGATATCAGTAACCAAAGTTCTCTTTCTAGTGTTCTTCTGGTATCATTTTGGTATTATTGTGGAATTGTTCTGATTATATTGTTGTTCATCTTCCATTTCTAGCTATTTATTTTTGTTATGCATAGCTTTTTATATCTAGATTATTACAAGTGGTATCAGAGCACCTTCCTTGACAAAAAATTGTCGATTAAATTTTTTTCAGGGTAAAGATGTACCCCGCGTCTTTAAGCTACATAGATCTGTCATTACACACATAAACCCGCGGTCAAAGATTCATACACGCAGGAAATATAAGTGGTACTTAAGTGCACATATGTTAGCCACCCTTGTAACCCCTGTTGGTACCGCTTCGAGTGGTAGCGCATCAGACAACACATGTATACATATCATCCTAGATCTCCTGAAGCCCTCCATAGATAAATCGATCAGCCACTTGACTGCTATAGTGCCACCAAGAACAACACTTATGAAGATACTCTCTAGTACCTAGGTAGTTGGGTAGTAAGACTAAGGGTACGATCTAGCCTCCTTAGTTGGTGCCCTAAGATATTGGGCCGAGTACTACTGTTGGACCCCGCACATATATTAGACAAGTATAGCACATGGAAAACCCCTGTCTATAGAACCCTTGAATACCTTAACCCTTGGGAAGGAAACATAAATAGAACCAATAAGATCATTGTCATGCCACAATATCTTCTGCATTTTGGCTACAAAATTACTAAACATTTCTTCCTGTTAAGCATTTGGGAATTTCATCACTGCATTATTCTTCAGGCCGGAGTACAAATCTGTAGGAGTAAAATAAAAAAGGAGTATAGTGGTCCTGCCGACAGACTTATTTGGGGCCTATTCCATTGGATTCCCCTTTTCTCCCTAATCACAGTCATACCCTTCATTTTTAATCCTTTTTGTTTCAGTGTACCCGAACCCTTTCCAGTGTCACTAATTTGTCGCCTATCCCATTATATTTCCCTGCAAGCATTGATCGTCATGGTGCCTATCACTTCTAAGTCTTTTTTTGTGGGCCCACCCACCCATTTTCTCCTTACGCGCACTTTCCCTCTCCAAATGGCCACCACTCACAACCAAGATCTCCAAAATTCCGTCAATCGAGCCCATGTCTTCATCGAACATCTCACATCTCAGCTGCATTCCACCAGTTCCCACATTGATTCCTTGGAAGCCAACATCACAACCCAATTGACCTCCCTCTAGTCTGTTGTCAATCAATTGTTGAACCGCCATACTGGTCCTTCTTCATCAACACAACCAGATGCTCTTGATTCCTCTCAATCTCCACATTTTCACTCCAACTCCTTTCATCATGAACCCCATCTTCCCCACGTAGAGGTCAATAAATTTGATGGCTCTGATCCTACAGATTGGGTCACTCAAATGGAGCATTATTTTTCTCTGCATGGTATTACTAACGATTTGGCCAAACTTCGCTATGCTCTCTTCTATATATATATATATATATATTGAACGATGGAAATGGTGGAAATGGAGCAAAAATTCACGTCAGGGGTATATTTCCTGAACCCAGTTTGTTGTTGAGATCTATGCCTACTTTTATATTGATACCCACTATCTAGGTTGTTTGACCAAGTTGAAACAGTCAGGCACAATGGAATAATTCATCATTGCTTTTGAGCATTTGGCCTTTCGAATAGAGGGAATGTCAAATGCATTCTTCCATGAATTCTTTATTAGTGGTCTCAAGGATGATATTCGATCCCACGTTCTCATGGCCTGACCTCCCACTTGGCTGGAAGCTACTCAACGTGTTAAAGAGGCCCACCAAGTTGTTTTTTCCGGGAACAAAAAAACCCCTTTTGTTCATCACCCTCACCCGCTAATCCTAACCCCCTTGTTACTCCCCTCAAGATCCAGAAACTAACTAGGGATGAAATGGTTGAATGAAAACTAAAGGGTCTTTTCTATAATTTTGATGAAAAATATTTTCCGAGGCACAAGTGTAAGGAACAAAAACTATTTATGGCCATCTCAAAAGATGTTCCTGAAGAGGATGTGACAATTCCCCTTGTTGAAGAACCATCCCTTCCCGATGCCACCTAAGAGCCTACTGACCCACCTAAAGTTGACCCACTTATTTCCTTGCATGCCCTCACTAGCTTGTTGGCCTCCCAAATGATCAAGCTCATTGGATACATTAAACACAGGAAGGTCATCATCCTTGTTGGTAGTGGTAGCACCCACAATTTTATTCATTGTTGCAATTCCCAGGAAACCAATTGCTATATATGTGTTGTCAATAATTTTAAAATCATGATAGCCACTACTCGGTCCATGAAATGTGGTGGGTGGTGTGAAAATGTTCGTCTTCAAATTGGACATTACCAACTAAAATATCATATGTTTTCCATTCACATGGGAGGTGGTGACATTATACTAGATGTTGAATGGTTATGCACTTTAGGTCCCATTCTTATAGATTTTAAGGAATTAACCATGCAATTCCAACATGAAGGACAAAAGTATCAATTAAAAGGTCTCACAATTGGTTCTCCTGAGATCATTAGTTCCCACGTATGGAAAATCTCCTCAAGAAAGTCCACTCTGGTATCATTGCTCAACTCCATTCTATTCAAGTCATTGAGACACCCTCTGTGCATCCTAACTTCCAAGCTATCCTTTCCAAACATCAAGTTGTTTTTTCCACCCCTCATGGCCTTCCTCCTTCTCATGGTGTTCATGATCATTATATTCCCCCTCTTCATGGCAGTCTTCCTCCCATGTTCACCCTTATCGCCACACCTTTGCCCAAAATAATGAAATTGAGAAAATAGTGCAGAAATTGCTCCAAGTGGGTGTTATTCGCCCTAGTACCGGCCCTTATTCTTCCCCTGTGGTCATGGTACTTAAAAAGGAAGGTACTTGGTGCATCTTTCCTGACTTTCATGCCCTTGATAAGCTCACCATCAAGGACAAGTTCCCCATTCCTTTCATTTCTAATCTCTTGGATGATCTGAGTGTTACTCAGTACTTCACTAAAATTGATCTGCATTCTGGCTACCACCAGATACATATGCAAGAAGCCGACATACCCAAGACTTCCTTTCGAACTCATGATGGTCACTATGAGTTTTTGGTCATGCCCTTTGGCCTGTGTAATGCCCCCTCCACCTTCCAAAGCCTCGTGAGTCATGTCTTCCATCCTTTTCTCCGTAATTTTGTCTTAGTTTTCTTTCATGATATTCTCATCTATAGTAAAACTTTGCAATCTCATCTTTCCCATGTGGATCAAATTCTCCATCTACTCTTGCAACACCAAATTTTCCTCAAACAATCTAAATGTTCTTTTGGCACCTCAAAAGTTGAGTACTTGGGTAACATTGTTGGCAAAGCTGGTGTTAGGGTGGATCCTAAAAAGATTTGATCTATGCAAGATTGACCTCGCCCAAAGGCTCTCAAAATATTGCATGGATTTATTGGTTTAACAGGTTATTATCGCAAGTTTGTTAATAATTATGGAAAGATTGTGGCACCTCTCACCGCTCTCCTTAAAAATAATTCTTTCACTTGGACTCTAGCAATTGCTCAGGCTTTTCAAACCTTGAAAATGACTATGTGCGCCACTCCAGTCCTGGCCCTTCTTGATTTCACAAAGACCTTTTTCCTGGAATGTGATGCTTCCAGGAAAGGAATTGGCGTCATCCTTATGCAAGAGGGTTGGCCTTTGGCCTTTAACAACAAACAACTATCAAAGAGAAATTTTGGAAAATCAATCTATGAAAAGGAAATGTTGGCTATTTTGCATGCTGTGGATCTTTGGTGCCATTATCTATTGGGGAAATGCTTCCGAATTAAGACAGATCATGAAAGTCTCAAGTATTTTCTAGAACAATGCCTTTCCTTCCCTTGATCAATAAAAATGGGTGACTAATCTCTTTGGATATGATTATGAGATCATTTACAAGAAAGGAAAAGAGAATGTGGTTGTTTATGCACTTTCCATAAAATATGAATATGGAAGGTCCCTTTTTTCTCTCTCCTTCATTGTACCAGATTGGCTCCAAGTTGTTCGCCAGGAATGGCTACAAGATTCCAAACATTTGCATCTGATACAACAATTGAAGTATAATTCTCCAGTCTCTGCAGGGTACTCTTGGATCAATGATGATCTTCGATACGAAGGCTGTTTGTATTTAAATACCTAGTCAACACTTAAATCCATGATACTTTATGAGATTCATGCTACACCCATAGCTGGGCACTCAGGGTTTACCAAAACCTATGACTGGGTCAAACGTTTTTTTTTGTGGGATGGTATGAAACAATACATTCGTAAATTTGTGGCTGAATGTGATGTGTGCCAATGCAATAAGGGAGAAACAGTAAAATCTCCTAGCACACTACAACCGCTTTTGATTCCACTTGCTATTTGGCGGGATATATCTATGGATTTTATCGTAGGCTTACCTAAATCGGGAAATAAATCAATCATCATGGTGGTAGTTTATTGTCTTTCCAAGTATTCTCATTTCTGTTCTCTTCAACACCCATCTACAACCTCCATTGTGGCTCAAATTTTTATGGATCAAGTCTTCAAGCTTCATGGCATGCCACATTCTATTGTTTCTGATCGTGACCCAACTTTCACCAACAATTTTTGACAAGAAATGTTCAAGCTCCAAGGGACCCAATTGAATCTCAGCACTTATCATCCCCAGACTGATGGTCAAACTGAAGTGGTCAACAAGTGTTTGGAAACATATTTGTTGTGTTTTGCATCAGAAAGGAAAAATCTGTGGTCTCAATGGTGACCACTAGTTGAATGGTGGTGCAACACTTCTTACCATACAACTACCCACATGAATCATTTTGAATCGGTATATGGACAAAATCCACCTTCAGTTCTCTCATATTTTCCCGGTGTCTCGAAGGTCTAGGCAGTTGACCAAATGCAATTCTCCGTACCCTCAAAGAAAATTTGGTCATGGACCAGAATCGCATGAAGCAACAAGAAGATCAAGGTTTCTCTGAACGTCAATTTGCAAAAGGGGATCAGGTGTTTCTTTGACTGCAACCTTACAAGAAAACTTCCCTCAAGGATGACCATTGTCAAAAACTGACATCTAAATTTTATGGTCCTTATATAGTTCTCAAGCATGTGGGACAGGTGGCCTATCAGTTAGCTTTGCCCAGTCATTCTAAGGTCCATCTTGTTTTTCACGTTTCCTGCTTAAATAAGGTGATTGGAACTAAGTGCCAAACTCAAGCCGACCTTCCCGAGTTGGACAAAGAAGGCTCCATTTGGCTTCAACCACAAGCATTTTTGGACCAGTGTGAGCATCATCTACATTAGTGAACCATCAAGGAAGTGTTAGTCCAGTGGAAAGATACAACTCCAGCAGATGCCACTTGGGAACCAACTACTATTCTTCAACAATTTCCTCATCTCAAGCCTTGAGGACAAGGTTGTTTTGAAGGGGGAGGACATGTTAGGGACCTAACCCCTCACGTAGGTAGAATAATATATTTCCATGTAATAAAGGTCAATATTAATAAGTCCTAGAAATAAGGAAGAATAAGTCCAATGTAAGAAGACCTAATAGAAGATTTCGCTTATAAAAGGATCTTTCTCTAGATTTTCTTTTTATAGACATATTTAGTATAAATAGAAGTCGAGGGTATGAGAAGTTTTTTCGTGGATATTATTTTAACAAAGCTCTTCTCTTCTGGAGATTTCCCCCCTCGAAGAGGCAAGTGAACATTTCTCTCAGTAATCAAAGTGTTATTTTTGGTGTTCTTCAGGTATCATTTTGGTATTATTGTGGTGTTGCTCTGATTATGTTGTTGTTCATCTTCCATTTCTAGCTATTTATTTATGTTTTGCATAATTTTTTATATCTGGAATATTACATTAAAAAATGCTCATTTCATGATGTAAAAGGATCCTATGAACTACAAAAAATTTCTTGTACTTTATATATTTGTAGGTTACTTAGAAAAGAAAACTAAGATAACTTTGTGGCCACCTCCTTGTATAAAATAAGCAATCCTATGATTTTCATATTCTCATGGTCACAATTATTCTACTACATTTAACATTTAGAAAATTATTTATAGATAACTAGCTATGTATTTCATATAATTTTAAAAAGTATCAAACTTAAGATAACCACCATTAGCACTCAATAGTTACACAAATCTCACTTACCAAAACCAATTCCTGGGATTTTCATTTTCTAGAACAACTTCAAACCCTCCATACATCGACCATTCTGAAAATACCCGTAAATTATAGTCCATGATACTGCATTTTGTTCAATAATTTTCTCAAACACTTGGTGTGCATCCTCCAATCCTCCTTCGAGACTTCAACTCATTGCATCCTCATAGAAGAGGTGTATATATATTTAACTCTTATAGAGAAATAGTCTCCTCGATTTTGTCAATGCTCCAAATTCCTTTTCCATTTCTAATCTCATAGTGTCAACCGATTTCCTCCCATCCATATTCAGGAAACACTTATTTCCCTAATACCTTTGAGATGTGTGGGTCCATAACTAGTGTTAGATTCCAAAATGTACTCAACATGGATTTTACCATCGGTTGGTAAGTATCCAAAATTAGTGAAGATAGATTATTTCATATCACATGTATCATTCAATTAATATTCATGTATCATTCATTTAATATTTCCATCCTACAATTTTTTTGTACTCTCCTGGTACCCACCACTAAACCATGAATTACACCATCAATTTATAGACTCCCTCAGGCTGGCCACCTCACCCCCACCCCCCATGCAAAAATTCCAATTTTTTCCTTTATTTTATTTATTTAATTCTTATTATTCATCCCCCATGTGTAATTATGTTCTTTTCTCTTAATTGTTCATTTTTCTTAAATAATTTCTTTTAGATAAAATATCAATATTTTGAAGACCCCCCTAAAAGTGGGTAATTAACTTAGGAATTAATTCAACCGTAGGATCATTAAATTTTTCCTTGTCTTAATTCAACATCTAGAATGATTTAGTTGTTGGGGAGTATGGTCATCCCACCTTATTGTGTGCCCCCCCTAAAATTAATCATAAAACCATATATGTAATTAGAGACTCCACGTCTCTATTGAAACTCCATGCCCCAGTTGAGAATCCACATCTATGTTGAGACTCCACGTCTCTACTGAGAATCCATGCCTCAATTTAGAATCCACATCTATATTGAGAATTTATTGGTTATGGCCCACACCCATCTGTTGGAAAGTTGGAAAGTATTTCCATGTATCTTGCACATACAACCACCACATATATAGCACATAGGTAAATATCATATATGAAACATAATACTGAATTGTATAATATTACCAATTACCCTCCACATATATTTATTGTTTGACTCCAAATTTGGAGTTTTCCCCAAGAGCCATATCCATCTACATCCTCCTCAGGTAACTAATGTCCTACACCACACAAGTCATGCCAAAAAATATAGATATAGAATTTAAGAAATATGATATTACTGAATTTAAAATGTTTCCATTAAACTTTCATGACATTTAAATTTGGATTCCATAGCCTTTCTCTTCCTTGAATCAACTTCCACCTAGAATTCAGGTAGATCATGTCTACCTGACACAAATTAAGCTTTCTCACAACATAAGTTTTCATTACATAAACAAGCAATAACATATATCAATCATAGTGTATATGCTAATTTACTCACAATTTAAATTTTCATTGCCTTGTGTCAATTAAGTACATTTCCCCAAAACACAGTCATTAAACTCTTCATTTAATCTTTGGATTGAACTCATAATCCTTTCTAAAAAGAGAGTTAGTAAAGGAGGGGCATTACATACTTCCATACTTAGAACAAAACTTGGCCTCAAGTTTTTTATGCAGCTCCTAAAAGACTTGTGCTCTACAAATCAAAATTTGAGTTCAAAAAAATGAAAGTCTATCATAGATTTGTTTTTAATCTAGATTGTTCAAACTCCTCCATCGACTTGTGTTATAGACAAAAATAGGTTTAACATCACTTGTAGGTGATGAAAATGTTATGATATTTCAAATTTTGGTTTATCTCAATATTATCTCATACAATATAAAGAGATCAATATGAAATGCCACATTGAAAAAAAGGCAAAAGATCCCCCAAAAAAAACCAAGAAAAGATTTTCAAAAAAGTTAATTTCAACATTATAAATGTATGCTCTCAGCACTTTTTAGAAGTCACTCCATGGCATATCCCAACATGTATAACAATATAACACTGAGGAGAGCCCTTTGGAGTTTCTCATACTTTTTTCAAAATGGATAGAAGTTGTTGAACTATACATTGAATGGAAATGCATTCTATCACTCCATGGCATATCCCAACATGTATAACAATCTAACAATGAGAAGAGCACTTTGGAGTGCCTCGCAATTTTTGAAAAATGGATAGAATTTGTTGAACTATACATAGAATGGAATTTTATTCTATCACTCCATGGCATATCCCAACATGTATAACAATCTAACTCTGAGGAGAGACCTTTGGAGTGCCTCATACTTTTTGCAAAATGGATAGAAGTTATTGAACTATACATCGAATGGAAATGCATTATACCTTGGTGAATCTTTAGTGGCTTCAAATTTCAATTTTCATAGTTAACAATGGTTCATTGTTTCCCAAGGCAGAACCATACATGTTTTAAACCACATTCATTATGTTAGGATTTACCAACTACATTCCAATATGTTTGAGTATCAATGTGGGATGATATAGAATGGTATTTAAATATGCATACCATCTTTGTAATTTATAGGACACCTTTTATGCTTGGATTTGGTTGAATTATTTTGCATGTATGTTCTTCTTGTTGACTCTAACTTGAGTTTGGTAGTTATAACTTTTTTATGTAGGAATTTATGCATGGGAATAAGTTAGATCCTTGGTAGTGCGAATATTATAATTACTATACATAACTCTTTTAGCATAAAAATAGTTTGTACTATATCTTCCAATAAGTTTTACAATGGTTTCATTTGAGTGCATGTTGCATATTGAATAAGAAACAATATTTCCACTTATTATGATAGTGAAAAATATATATTTAAATTTGAACTTGGTTCAAGGAAAACAACAGAAGTTGAACTACATCATAAAAAGTTGCTTATTCAATACTTTATAACTTATAAGTGAGATATTGTATAGAATATATGAGTCGCACTAGTAAAAAGAACTTGAGACTAGATTTTGTCCAGTTAGAGGTGGATAACATGCTAATGGAGATGAATTTTAAATTTGTTAGAAGAAATGGTTTATTTATGGGGGAGGAGAGTATTGGACACATTAGAATTTTTATCCCCCATTTCTAGGGATAACTAAGGAGATAATGTCTCAAGGCCCTCAAGTTGCAGCAGACATGGAGTGTCGAAGGATAGATCGACTTGCGATGTCCACTTACACAGATGGAGACCCACTTCACCACCACATTTCTCGGGTTCATCATGATGGCATTCACCACCTCATCCCATTTCTAGAAGACAATGGGTCCTGCTCCATGGGGTACAAGTTAGGTATTGTGGTAAGTGTTACTTTAATACCTGAGGCATCTGAATATGTTTCATTTAAAAATTCTTTTCTATTATAGAACGTCACCTTGGAAATTATGCTATTTTTCTTATTTCAATTTGGTGGTTGACATTGTGCCCTAGTAAGCGGTCTCCCTTGGGGAAAACTTTTTCTAATGGGTGGTCTCATTTATGAGTCATCATACCATTCCCAATCATACTTATCATTTTTTATACTTCATCCTTTTTGTCACCTTTTCTTTAGGGATTTTTGGGTGTACTGACCCAAGAAGGGATTGTACCTCATTTCATGGAAAGAAGGGGCTAAAGGCCCAGTGGGAACGTAGCTGGAAAAAGATAAAAGACAAAATCATAACCTTCTAGATGCTTTCCCAAAGAGGTATTGAGAACAATGAAATATTTCTCTTAAAATAATTTAATACCTTCAAAAAAAAAAATTTCAAATATGTAAATGCCCCACTTCTTGAGGGATATACACAAGTGCGGTATACCTTTTTCTTTACCTATATGAGACTTTGTGTACCTCTGCCTTCAAGTGACATTGTGGTTCGTCTTTCAAGTCTTATGTTTCCAGATTTTAGTACCCAATTATTTTGGACTTTAATAAATTTATGGCAATAAATGGGCTTGGAAAAAGGATGTATTGAAAATGAAGGTGCAAAACACCCTCTACAAAGGAACCCATAAATTAGACAATACAAACCCTTATATGTCATGCACCCCATGCCGAAAGGTCTTGCCCCCATCCAATCCATATTTCTTACATAGCTTAGAGAGGGTCCACCTAGGAAACACCTCTTGACTTGAGGAATGACTCACCCAATAGGTCAACTTGACAACCCTCCCATACCTAAACTTTGCAAGTTGCATAGGGTATTTGAGCGCTTATTTAATTTGATAAGGTAGTTTTGATGCCGATGCATAGGTGGATCTTGTATTAAATGTGACTTTACTTGCCATTATACATTTTACTTGAGACCCTTGGAGGGCACACTAATTTTTCTTTGCAAGACCTATCTTGGTGGATGATTTGGAGTGATGCAGGAGCATCACAGTCAACCGTGTTGAGAAAAACCCATCAACATCAAAGAAAATGTATGTGAGCTCAACACTGGTAGTTGCAATAGATATTATGAAATCTACCTTAACTCAGTGACGTAATTAATCTTTTGAGACACGCTTGAACTCAGTGGGAAAATCACGGAGGCATGCTTGAACTATTACAAGTGAAATGGGAGATTCCACTTTGGCTCTGGAATGCGACTGATCCAAGACAGTCGTTAGGCTAAGTTGTAGAGTAGACAAGTAGGCAGGGGAGAACCCTAGGAACCCTCTGATAAAGAGAGGCTTTGTATGCCCGAATGTAATTATCTAGTTAGGAAGATAGAGAGTTGCAAGCGAGTAGCTACAAGTTAGTAGGAGATTTCTGAGTTTCATTTTTTGTTTTTTCATAGTTGTAACCATTTTAACTTTGGAATAGAATATAATAAATTGATCTAGTGCATGGTGTGAACATTGTTTGCAAGTCTCTCTCATTATGTTTTAATGAGTGAATGGAACTGTGAGTGTTAAGATAATTTTCAATTGTTTCTCTTCTATTGAAGTAGTGCAAGGTGTGCACACAGAATGCAAGGAGTGTGTGACAAAATCTGTTTCAATTACAAAGATCAGAAGAGATAACATGAAAATTTCCCTTTGTAAGGAGTGAAAAGAGACTGGTGCAATGCGTGCACAGTCGCCTGCAAGAATTCAAAAACTTGCATAAAGATATGGTGCAAGGAGTGCATAGATCCGAGATTTGACTAAGTGTCGAGGGGACTTTGCAAGAAGTAGAGCCAGAAAAACAAGACGCCAGGAGGGAAAGAGGAAATTTATCTTCGAGAAGTCCTTGGAATCTAAGTTATCGAAATCCTAGAATTGCAAGGAGTGCATGGGAAATTAAAGTCTTCACAAGACCAAGCTCATGAGGGACAACCCTTTTCATAAGTGTTAACGAAGTCCAAGAGTCAGACTCATTGGAGGAACAAAGGTTCGAAACCTTTGGGCACTTAGGAAATATTCTAAGTTTGAATATATCATAAGCGCAAGTGAGGAAATATCTTAGTCGTTTGATCTGAATGCTATAGAACCAGAACCGTCCATTAGGAGGGATGTCTAGCGAACGACCAATGTTTCGTTGTTTCACACTTGGGAGAAGTCAAAGGGAAGAGCGCCAAGAACTCACGAGGCCTGAATCCATGACTCAATCTGAGCCATTGGATCCAGGAGATATCTGGACTGTTGATGTCTAGGGAGAAATCATCGACATTTTGGGGATCAGAGGATCTGAGGTGATAAGTCTTACGACTTCATGAAACGTGAAGTCTTGAAATCCTTGTGACTGTCAGATATGAACATCGAGAGTTCAGACACCAGAAGGATAGAGGTACCTTATATCGGGAGTACCCGATACGTGAAACCCCGATGTGCTCAGAGGTTTATCCCCAGGTCATAGTGAGTGGTCACGTGGAGAGAGGAAACGTGAGGAACTAATGAGTGTTAGGTCCTTCTCATAATTTTGACGATCAAGAAAGTTAGAGTGGCTCGTGCACAAATACTTGACTCACGAAATCACGACGTGCCTTTGGAATAGGTGACTAGTCACAACCATGGCCACGTAAGAGAAGGGGCTTAGCTAGAGAAGGGATAGCACCCGTTTGGCGCTAATATTTGAACAACTCTCAAGAGAAGGCCAGTGGGTCTCATACGATCGATGTCTTTGGAGAAATGACATGTGTAGGTGATTTTGGGGTCTAGCAGAGGCTCGAAGAGTCCATCCGACTCCATTTATTGATCGATCCTAAACCAGGAGGTCATGCAGGCCTTAGGAGAAAAGCTAGGGGTCTGTGTCAAGTGGTGTCAGAGCCTATTTCGTCTATATATTTTAGGCAAAGGAGACAAGACAATTCAAAGTTGTACTATGTGTGTGACAGAAAGTCAACACAATGCCACCAAGGAGACAAGGAGAGAAACCTTTATCCAATCGAGCTGTAGAAAGGGAGATGCGAGAAATTAATGCAAGATTAGAGGTGATGGAGGCAGTGCAGAGGAGAGCACCTGATACTAGAGACATCAATGATGTAGAAAGTGAAGAGGCAATGGGCAAGAATGTTGCCGAAGAAGCTACAGGAGAGGATGTTGTCAAGGAATGCTTGCTAAGAGAAGTTGCTATATTGGGAGGTAGAGTCAAGATAAAAGTCCCAATGTATGAAATAAATTTAGATGCTGAGGAGATGTTGTATTCGATAAGATCCATGGACAAGAATTTTGACTATGAAGATGTCGATGAAGAGAAGAAGGTGAAACAAGATGTCACCAGACTCAAGGGACATCCAGCACTATGGTGGGATGAACTACAGGTTGAAAGAAGAAGCAGAGGCAAGAAAAAGATAAAGATTTGGGACAGAATGGTAGCCAAGATGAAGGATAAGCTCATGCCCAAGGAATATCAGATCAATCTATTCAGAAAGATGCAGAACCTGAGACAAAAAGGGATGACAATGAAGGAGTACACCAAGGAATTCTATAGGTTGAACATCATAATTGGACAAAGGGAGAGAGATGAAGAAAAAGTTGTCAGATATATAAATGGTCTGAGGTATGAAATCTAGGATGAGCTCAATATGATTTCAATAAGAATAGAGGAGGATGCTTATCAATTTTCATTGAAAGAAGAGGAAAAGTTGGCCAGAAAACAAATCTAGCGAGGAAGAGTTAAAAGCTCGGCCCTGAGAAAAAATAAGGAATTTACCCATGATAGAGCATATAAGCCTAAGGATGAGACTGAGAAACCAAACAATCACTCGAAAATAGGGGGAAGTTCCTGAGAAAGACAAAATGGTGGGAGACACTCTTCTAGAGGAAGAGGTACAGGAGGAATAAGATGTTATGCCCGTGGAAAGATAGGCCACATGTCTTGGGAATGCCCCAAGAAAAATAAAGAAGAAAGATGAGAATCTCACATTTCAGAAGCACAAACAAGATATGTTGAAGAAAAAGGAGTAGAGGATGGAAGATCCTTGATGTTGAGGAAGGTTCTCTTAAATCCAGTGGCAGAAATTGAGAAGCCAGTGTAGAGGAACAGTCTCTTCAGAACAACTTGCAATACTAAATACAAAGTATGCATGGTGATAATTTACAGTGGGATAACTGATAACTTAGTATCCACAGAGATGGTGGAGAAATTGGAGCTGGAGATTACTACACACCCAGAGCCATACAAAGTATCATGGTTTCAGAAAGGACACCAGGTAATAGTTACTAAACAATGCTTGGTTGAATTTAATATAGGAGGATATAGAGATGAAATCCTATGTGATGTAATTCCCATGGATGTATTCCATATTTTGTTGGGAAGACCATGGCAGTTTGATAGGAATGTCATTCATGATGGGAGGAAGAATACATACACCTTGGAGAAGAATGGTATAACACACATGTTTCTTCCAATAGAGGAGAATAAAGTGAAAGAGGAAGCTAGCACAAGTATAATTCTCATGAGTGGGAGGGAAATCTTGAAAGAAGTCAAGGAAGAATAGGAGATGCAGTTCACTATGGTGAGGAAACCTAGAGTTATCCTTAAAAGTACATTGATGGATGATTTTCCTGAAGAAATTCAAGAATTGCTGGAAAATTTTGTTGACATAGTGGTGGATGAGTTGCCTAAATCATTGCCACCCATCAGAAGTATCAACCACCATATTAACTTGATACTAGGATCAATTATGTCGAACAAAGAAGAATACAGATTGACACCTTGAGAGAATGAGGAAGTAAAGAACCAAGTCCAGGAATTTCTAGACAAGGGTTTGGTCAGAGAAGGCTTGAGTCCATGCGTAGTACCGACTGTGTTGAGTCCAAAGAAGGATGGAGGATGGAGAATGTGCACAGACTCAAGATCCATTAACAATATCACCATCAGGTATCGATTCCCTTTACCAAGGCTGGGTGATTTAATGGACTATTTAAGTGGAGACAATTTCTTTTCTAAGATAGATTTGAAAAGTGGATATCACCAGATCAGGATGAGAGAAGGTGATGAGTGGAAAACATCCTTTAAGACAAACAAAGGTTTGTATGAGTGGCTTGTTATGCCATTTGTCTTAACAAATTCCCTGAGTACTTTTATGAGGCTAATGAATGAAATAAGGAATGATTTTATTGTCAAGTTTGTGGTTGTGTATCTGGATGATATACTGGTCTTTAGTCAGACTAAAGAGGAGAATTTGAGGCACCTAACACTAGTGATGAGTAGACTACAACAAGAGAAGCTGCAAATAAATCTGAAGAAGTCCTCTTTTATGAAGACATAACTCATTTACTTGGGTTTTGTGATCTCTTCAAATGAACTGAAGATGGATCCAGAGAAGGTGAAAGTGATCAAAGAATTCTCATCACCAAGGAGCATGTTTGAGGTAAGGAGATTCTATGGATTAGCAAGTTTCTATAGGAAGTTCATCAGATACTTCTGTGGAATTTGTGTGCCAATGATGGATACAATGAAGAAAACACACAATTATTTTAAATGGAGAGAAGAGGCTGAGAGAAGCTTCAATATACTGAAGGATAAGATAACAGAACGACCAATTCTGGTCTTGCCAAATTTTGAAAAAACATTTATGGTGAGATGCGATGCAAGTGGAGTTGCAATAGAAGAATTTTTGAGTCAGGACAATCAACTTGTTGCATATTTTAGTGAGAATATGAACGATACCAAGAGGAAATAATCCACATATAACAAGGATTTTTATGCCATAATTCAAGCCTTGAAGAAATGGAGACACTATCTTGTCCCAAAGGAATTTGTCTTGTATTGTGATAATTAGTCTTTACAATTCATAACCAGGAAGGAAAAATTGAATCAGAGGCATGCAAAATGGGTTGAGTTTATGAAAAATTTTACTTTTGTCATAAAACATATCGCTCGGAATGCTAACAAGGTTGATAATGCATTAAGTGGGGGATTTTTTATTCTGCAGGAATTCCAGGTGAAGACCTTGGGTTTTGAGCACCTTAAGTACATGTATTGTGATGATACAGATTTCAAGGAGGCATATGAAGCATGTACAAACCCTGTGCTGAGAGACAAAATCCAATGGACATATTATATGATTCAAGAGGGATTGTTGTTCAAGGGAAATCGGTTGTTCATACCAAAATTCTCAATGAGGGATAACCTTTTGAAGGAAAATCATAGTGGGGGATTGGATGGACATTTCGGCCATGATAAAATGTTTGCACAGTTGATTAGTTCATACTATTGGCTAGGTATGAGAACAAAAATGATAAAGTTTGTGAACAGATGTAGAATCTATCAATATGAAAAAGGAAAAAGATAGAACACTGGATTGTATCAACCATTTCCAATACTAGAGAGGCCTCAGGATGCAATAAGCACAGATTTTGTGTTGGGAATTCCAATAACACAAAGAGTATTTGATTCCATATTTGTGGTGGTGCATAGATTTTCAAAAATGGCACATTTTATCCCATGCTAGAAGACCAGTGATGCAACACATGTTGCAAATATGTTTTTCAAGGAAGTTGTAAGACTTCATGGCCTACCCAGGAGTATTGTCTCAGACATAGACACAAAATTTGTTGGTCACTTTTGGAGAACACTATGGAAGAAGTTGGGGACATATTTTGCCTTCAACTCAGCTTATCACCCTCAGACAGATGGGAAGACTGAGGTGGTAAACAAAAGTTTTGGAAACTTATTGAGGAGTTTGGGCACAGAACATCATAATCAGTGGGATCAGATTCTTCCACAAGAAGAATTTGCATACAATGATTCACCAAAAATGAGCACTGGAAAGATCCCATTCCAGATATTGTATGGAATGCAACCCAAGGGAGTATCTAAGTTGAGAGAATTGGAATAGAGTGAGATCATGAGTGCTGGAGCAGAATATTTTTCTATAGAAATGCAGAGGCTTCATAGCTAGATCAGAGGCCAATTGCAGAGTTCTAACCAAGATTACAAGCGTAGAGTGGATCAACATCACAGAGAAATTCAATTTGAAGTAGGAGATCAGGTTCTGGCACATCTTAGGAAAGAAAGGTTTCCTATGGGAACATATAACAAGTTTAAGATGAAGAAGATTGGACTATGTAAGATCTTGAGGAAGTTTGATGAAAATTCCTATGATATTGAGATGCCAAATGATGTGGGCATATTTCCCATATTCTTACCTGTCTCAGATCATAATATCAAGAGAAGATCCAATGGGAAAAACAAATGCCAGTAGCAGAAAAACCACAAATGGAGAAAATCGTTGATTAAAGGATTGGTAGGAAGACCAGGAGGAAGACCTATTTTGAATATTTGGTCAAGTAGAAGGGACACCTGATAGAAGATGCCAATTTGGAAGATGAAGATGTTATCCATAAGCATGGAAGGACAGTGCGGGAGCTCATGGACAAGAGTCCATTAATTTTTTTCAAGGGGAGTATGATGTAGGAGCATCATTGTCAACTGCGTGGATCAAAACCCATCAACATCAAAGAATCTTTATGGGAGCTCAATGTTGGAAGTTGCAGTAGATATTTTGAAATATTCCTTAACTCAGCGCCAAAATTAATCTTTTGAGACACGCTTGAACTCAGCTGGAAAATAGTGGAGGCACGCTTGAACGATTACTAGTGAAGTGGGAGATTCCACTCTGGATCTGGAATGCGATTGATCCAAAATAGTCATTAGGATAAGTTGTAGAGTAGACAAGTAGCCAGGGGAGAACCCTAATAACCCTCTGATAAAGAGAGGTTTTGTACGCCCAAATGTAATTAACTATTTAGGAAGATAGGGAGATGCAAGTTAGTAGGAGATTTCTGAGTTTCATTTTTTGTTTTTTCACAGTTGAAACCATTTTAACTTTGGAATAGAATAGAGGAAAATTGATCCAATGAATGGTGTGAAAATTGTTTGAAATTCTCTATCATTGTGTTTTTATGAGTGAATGGAACTATGAATGTTAAGATAAGTTTCAATTGTTTGTCTTCTATTGAAGTAGTGCAAGGTGTGCACACATAATGAAATGAGTGTGTGATAGAATCTGTTTCAATTCCAAATCTCAAAAGAGATAACATATAAATTTCCCTATGTAAGGAGTGCAAAGAGACTGGTGCAAGGCGTGCACAGTCGCCCACAAGAATTCAAAACCTTGCGTAAATATTTGGTGCAAGGAGTGCATAGATCTGAGATTTGACAAATTGTCGAGGGGAATTTGCAGGAAGTCAAGGAACCAGAAAATGACGATGCTAAGAGAGAAAGAGGAAATTTCTCTTTGATAAATCCTTGGAACCTAAGTTATTGAAATCCCATAATCATAAGGAGTGCATGGGGAATCAGAGTCTTCACAAGACCAAGCTCAGGAGGGAAACCATTTTCATAAGTGTTAATGAAGTCCAAGATTCAGACTTGTCAGAGGAACAAAGGTTAGAAACCTTTGGGAACTTAGGAAATATTCTAAGTCTGAAGAAAGAATAAGAGCAAGGGAGGAAAGCTCTCAATCGTTCGGTCTAAATGCTAGAGAACCAGAACTGTCCATCAGGAGGGACGCGTGGTGAACGACCAACATTTTGTTGACTGGCACTTGGGAGAAGTGAAAGGGTGGAGCGTCAAGAACTCGGGAGGCCTGAATCCATGACTCGATTTGAGCCGTTGGATCCAGGAGATATATGGACCATTGATGTCTAGGAAGAAATCATTGGCATTTTGGGGATCGAAGGATTCGAGGTGATAAGTCTTTCGACTTCGCAAAATGCCTAGTCCCGAAATCCTCATGATCATCAGATCGAGGGAGGATTTGAACCATCATATCTAAACATCGAGAGTTCAGACACTAGAAGGATAGAGGTGCATTATATCGGGAGTACCCAATATGCAAAACCCTAATGCGCTCATAGGTTTAGCCCCAGGTAATAGTGAGAGGTCACATGGAAAGGGGAAAAGGGAGGAACTAGTGAGCGCTAGGTCCTTGTCATAATTTTAGTGATCAAGAGAGTCAGAGTGGCTCACGTGAAAATACCTGACTCATGAAATCATGACGCACCTTTGGAATAGGTGGTTGGTCACAACCATGGTCATGTAAGTGAAGGGGCTTAACCAGAGTAGGGCTAGTGCTTGTTTGGTGCTAATATTTGAACAACTCTCAGAAGAAGGCATGTGGGTCTCATACAACCTATGTTTTTGGAGAAAGGACCCATGTATGTGATTTTGGGGTCTAGAAGAGGCTCAAACAATCAATCAGACTCAATTTCTTGATCGATCCTAGACCGAGAGGTCCTGAAGCCCTTCAGAGAAAAGGTGGGGGTCTACGTCATAAAGGAACAAGCCTAGATTAGGCCTTGAATGGGGCTTAAAGCCCACAGTTTAGATGCCATGAACCACACCTTTGAAGTATCCAGAATATGGATGTTTCCTTTTAAGGAAAGAGAAGACACCTTGAAGGAGGATACCTAGCCCTCATTTTCCCAATGTTTAACCTTGGAAAGTCAGAATGTCTCTCTCTTGGGCTTGACATCATGATTTTGGGATAGGGTTTGATGATAATGGTGATGATTTGATGAATTGGCATTCTTGATGGAGATAATTCCCTAGCGCATGAAGGGATGGAATTTGAAAGCCCAACAACTTCCTCTCCAAGCTCAACGTTTTGCTAAAAGTGTCAAGACGTCACCTAATTAAGGCATGACATCATGTTTTTAGGGTTTCTTTTGTGCAAAAATCATTTTAATTTTGTAAAGGGGAAAAATAAAGGAGGTTGACCTTATTATTTTTTGGTTTAACCTAATTTTATGTGGATAAACATTATATTGAGGTATTTTATACATAATAGTCCAAATCATTTTCATTTTAACATAGCTCTCTCATTAGAGAAGACTACTTAGCTCAAATTTGCGCCCTATTTGGGCATTTGATCTCTCCCTCTATATCTCTCTTGTGCAACTCTTTTGGATTCTTGTATTGGTATATTGTTTAGATAAGGTGGTTTAATCCTCTTGGAGGATTGTCTTTTGGCATGTGGATGGAAATTGCTTGGTGAACTAGGGTTTTTATTTGTTATCTTTTGAAATTGGTAAGGAAAATTCTACATTTTTGTTATATTTTCTTCTTGTTTCATGATATTATCATTTATAACTCTTGAAGGAGTATAAGGGAATACACCCTCCACCAAGATTCATCTTATTTTCTATTTGATAAATCATTTTTACAAGGTTTCTAGATGGAGTAAAATGGCTTACATGCTCCTAGATTTACCTTTGTTAGTTTTTCATGCTCTAGGGAGTAAAAGGGTTTACACCCCTAGATATATTGTGGATCCTGATATTATAAACAAGACTCCATTTACCAAATATATTTAAAGCACTAATTTGAAAATTGCACTACATAAATAAAATACTTGCATTGAAAAATGTGTTTTATTGAGATATGTCAATTGTCTAAAGTGGAATCAATTTTATAAACTTTTAGCTTGCTTGAGCCACTAGGGAATATAGATTTTCCAAGTATCTCTTGCTGATGTAATCAAAATTTTCTATAGCCATTAGGGATGAAAAAATCACTTTTAAACTCTTACTTTACTCACTAATCTACTATTGGAATCTGCTTACAAGTTGTTATTGTTAATCGACTTGGTATTGGCTATTTGTTGGGAAAGTTGTATGTTGATTTATTTAAGTATAATTTGTTTTTGTAGGAATATTTTGATACAGCCACTTGGTTGTTACAATAATTCTCTGAAAACACTAGAAATTTCCTCTATTGCCAATAAAGTATTGCTTCATTATACTTGAGTTAAAGGTCTAGTAATTGCTAGCTTAGTCTCTTGCATCTCTAATAGGATTTTGGTGATACATTTTGTAGTTCTTGTTACCATTTAATTGATGATATATATTTTTGTTTACTTCTGCAATATAGGACAACAAGCTTCACTTGCTTTTACATTTAATATTTTGTCTTCTATATCTCCGCTTTGTCTTGTCTCGGGTAGGTATAATATTGTTTTGCATGTACACTTCACTTTTGAAACCTACCCTTATCCACAAGACTCTTACACAAGCAATTTTCCACTTGCTAATGTGAACTATAGGGGTTTTCACTCTTATCTTCTCACTTTTAATTTCATTCCCCCTAGGGTCACTAGGACTCCCCCTTTGTGGTTATTTTCATCATCACTATAGTGAGGAGAGTGTCCATATAAGGTGAAAGTGGGTAGATACTCTCACATTTGTCCCACATTTGTGGATTGGTTTAGGTTTTTCCCAACCTACAATCTATGTGATAACATGTTTTCACTATTGTCGGGGAGGATTTTGAATCCTATTTCATGCCCTAACGACACTTTGGAAATATTTGATCCCAAATCCTTTACCTCTAGATTTCCTTATGACTCCACTTGATGAAGGTTCCCTTTCCCTTTCTTTCCTTGATGAGTTGAAGCTCATTTGGCGATTTCACCACCCCAAAATTTGTCTTCCCAAAAGACCCTCCCCCCTAGAAGATTCAAACCTTCCAATGTTTACAGCATAAATCCTTTCTCATCTCCCCCGTTGTCAAAAATATATTCCACGACAATCTTCCCTTTGCACCAATGGATTTTCCTTGGTAAAAACACCTCTACAATCCCTTGAATATGGCTTCCATTACTGGATACCCCAATACCATGCCTAAAGAAAACAACAAATGGTTTCCTAAGTTTCCAGGAAACAATGTGGTCATAGCTAAAGATAACCTATATGAAATTGGTCAAGACATGGAAAATTAAGCAGTGGAACAAGAAGATGTGGCAATGAAGCTACTAGCCATGTACTTGACTAGAGATTCCCAAAGGTGGATCTAGGGATTGTCTAAGGATAACCTGGAAACATATGAAGATTTCACTAAGTTTTTCTAGAGAATATGGGAAACAAAGAAGGATAGTGGAATTCTAATGACTCAATTCAATCAGATTAAGAAGAAGGAGAACGATACAATGAGTGAATTTGATACCATATTTGAAAATTTATATATCCAAATCCCAAAGGATTTATGCCCATCATATCTGGTTATCTATATCCTTTATGTGAATTCCTTTGAGGGGTAATTTGGTTTCATCCTAAGGGATAAAAAACCCAACACTTTGGCATTGGCCAAAGAGTACAATGAAAATATCAAGGAGAATATTCTCCACCCCAAGATTGATCTTGTTCATCATCCTCATGCTAAAATAGAAGCAAAGATTGAGATATAAATAAATATTTCACCGGATCGAATAGCTCTCATATCTCAAAAGATTGATCAGATGAATACTTAGCTTGTCTCGAATCATAATAAATTTCTGACTTGATTAACAAATTTGGAGAGAAATCAGAATGCTCTGAGACGTCGATTCATCAGACAACAAAAGGATGCTATAGGATGGGAGGCAAGGCCTGAAAAGGAGGAAAATGATTATGATATTTTAAATCTTGTTGGGATGGTCAAGATTCATGTATCACAGTGGTTCTCTCCTTGTCAAGAACCTCATCTAAAATTGGAATTCCCTAGGAGAGAGGAGGACTCACCTAACAATATTAACTTCATAGATACAATCTTCTCTTTCCAAGATGATAATGATGATAATGAGTATGTGTACATAAAGTAGGAACAACTTGATGAAGTCCACAAAAGAGGAGCTAAAGAAGGTTGGCTCAAATTACTTAACGATACAACTGAGAATCAAATAAAATAATTGAAGAAGAGGGAAATCCTAACTTATGCTGGAAGGAATAATATTCCTATATAGACTTCAGTTCATCCACAACCAAAGAATCAAGCTCCATCATAGAGAAGAAAAGAAGATCCTTCCCAACTATCAAAGAGAGTTGATATGCCTCTCCCACCTCCATACCATGATTTTCTTCTAAAACCAACACATTCAAATGAAGAAATTTAGTTGAACATAGATGTCCCAACCATGATCGGTAAGATAAATATATCAGTTCCTATGGTAGAAATCTGCAATATTCCTTCTGTCAAAAGAAAATTCTTGAAAGCACTGAAGGTGTCAACTGAATCAGAAGAACCCCCTATGATTTTGAACACCATGTACCATGGATGATAAAGGGATGCCAACCCTCCCTTTTGCATATCTCTTGGTGTGAATGGTATCTGCTTAAACAATTTCATGCTAGATTTTGGGGCCTCAACAAATGTGATGTATTTGAAGGTCATGAAACAACTTAGCTTGAAGACAAATCACCCATATGGTAATTTCTGTGTAATTGATTCAAAGAAGTTGAGGGTGTATTGTCTCATAGAAGACGTGGAAGTCTACTTGGAAGATTTCCCTAACATTGGCCTTATCATGAATCTAGTGGTGATTGTTGTTCCAGATGCTTGGAGCATGCTCTTATCAATGAGTTAGGAATCCACCCTTGGTGGATTTCTCATTGTGGACCTCACTCATGCACACATTCCTATGGGAGATGGTACCTTCAAGATTCTCTATAACCAATAGGCGTCTAGGAAAAATATGTTGGATCAAAATGACCTTGATTATAGTAGCGAGGATGATTTTGATGAGGTTCCAAATACCATTGAATATGATCCAACATACCTAAATTTTATGTAGGATGACTGCATAGATGCGCTACTTACAAAAATAGAAAAATACAAGGAAAATCTTGCAAAATTCCAAGGGAAGGAGCCATGGTCCATCAAGATATTAAAGAAAGAAAAAAATAAAAGTGACGAAGAACACGAAAAGGCCATTAAGGATGCATTTAACATATAAATTCCTTGGTATCCCTACTTTGAGAATATACCTTACATCAACTACAATGAAGGAATCCTTGCACTCATGTGGGATAAGAAGAAGGGCAAGCCCAAGTATGATCAAAATAATAATGTCTTTTGGCTTGGCCCTTACGTCATCAACAAGAAGTCTAAGAAAGAGAATTACTACTTGTCAAGCATGGATGTGAGAAATATGCCATTACCAATGGATGGGTCTCTTCTCTGACCCTATATTCAAGGAACTTGACTTATTCAGGGCCCAATCCCTAGATAAGTAGGTAGATCATCTTAATTTCTTGCATTTTCATCTTGATTTCTCGTGATAGTTTAGCTGCATTTCATTTTTTATTTTCATTTTTCTCTACTTGCATTATTAATTTACATATTTTTCTTTCATCATATTACATCGAAAAAAGTAAAAAAAATATTTTCTAGATTAGCTGTCAATTTTGAAGTGTTGATTTTTTTATATGAGAAAAGGATGAGTGAGCCACTCTAGATTTTATAGTTTGTTGTTTCAGTGTAGGAACATGTCTAACCAAGAGATGTTGAGTTTTTCATGCACTCTATGGTGAGTACGTGTCCTCAAGTAGGAGCCAGATGTTATCCCCCATTTCTAGAGATAACTAAGGACATAATGTCTCGAATCCCTCAGGTTGCATGTAATGTTCCCCAAATTTACCAAATATATATAAAAAAATTCCTTAGGGACATTAAAAATATTTCTCTTCGAACAACTCATCTCGAAAGTCCTACTATTATTATATGTAGGTAGTTTTCAAAAATATTAAATTATTAAAGTCCTACTCATCCCCTTGAATGACCAGATCTCCACTACGTCCTTAGGGATAGGTCATTCCATGATGGATTTTATTTTCTTTGGGTCGACTGCAATACCTTCTTTAGATATTACATGTCCTAGGTACTGTATTTTCTTTTGATAAAATTCACATTTGTCGAATTTAGCATACAGTCTGTGTTTTCTTAAAGTTTGTAATACTATACTTAGATGTTCTTCGTGTTCTTTTTATGTTTTAGAATACACTAGGATATCATCAATAAATACAAAAAAGAACTTATCCAAGTATTGACTGGAAATGTTGCTCATTAAACACATAAATGTTGATGGTGTGTTAGTGAGACCAAATGGTATAACAACAAATTAGTAATGTCCATATCTCGTCCCGAATGTTGTTTTACTTATGTCTTCATATTTTATTCTAACCTAGTGATAACCAGATCTTAAATCCAACTTAGAAAAAATCTTTTCCCCACCTACTTGATCAAACAGATCGTTGATTCTAGATAGGGGGTATTTGTTCTTAACATGTTATTTTTTTTAACTGTTGGTAATCAATGCATAATCTTAGAGTTCCATCTTTCTTCTTAACAAAAAGGACTGGTGCTCCCTATGGTGAGACACTTGGCTTGATGTATTCCTTGTCCAAAAGTTCTTGTAGTTGAATCTTTAATTCCGTTAATTCAGGTAAGCTCATTCGGTAGGTCACCTTAGATATAGGAGCTGAACCAAGAAGCAGATCGATAGAAAATTCTATCTCTCTCCTTGGGGGCAGTTCATATATCTCGTCAACAAACACATCTCTAAAATCATGCAAGACGAAAAAATATTCTAAGCTAGGTTTATTTTCTTTTTCCAATAGATTTCTCACTTGGATAGCATAAATATGAAAACCTTTTCTCATGCACTTCTTAAATTGTATTGTTGAAATCTGCCTAACTGAGACTGGTTTCCATATGCCTTGTACTATCCTAACAATTTCATTTTTTTCTTTGTAAGTAAGTGTTTTTTCATAACTATCCAGAACTTCTTTATGACTCTCTAACTAGTCTATTCCGCTAATTATATCATAATACCCTAACAGTAGAATATTCAGATTTATTTTTGTGTTTTGACCTCCTAAATTGATCTCATAGTTAGAAATGAAATCAATTACTTTTGTTTTTGTTCCTGTTGCTAGTTGGACTAGCCAATATTTTTCATGTCTTAACTTCTTAAGTTTAATTGAATCCACTACACAAAGAGCGATATAACTCAAAGTAGCCCCTGGATCAATTAAAACAGAAACATGATTATTGCTAACTTTACCTTCAACTTCCACTATAGTGGACTGGTGATCATCTTGTCAGCCATCCATGACTGCATTGATCCGATGTAAGCTTCTTCCCACATATCCCACTGTAGAGGCTTCCTGTAGGTTGTGAACTGTAGTCCTGACTGCAGAAGTTAAATGTGGACAGTTCCTCCTTAAATGAGGTTCTCCACATTCCCAGCATTTTAATAGTTCTCTGGGGCTGTCCCCAAACTACTTTGTTCCCAGATTACCTGGTTTACCACCTCCTTGCGTGTTCTGGTTATTGGGGTGAAAATATTTCCTTGGAAAACCCTTTTCTCTATTCTAGAAAGGGGTTGGCTGATATCCCTTCTTTCATTGGTTCATTCAGTCTTATTTATTGTCTTTCCAAGCCTTGGGAAATTCTAACCGCTATTTATATTTGTTGTAACACATTATGGCCTTCCTAAAAACTTCACTTAAGGAATTGAGGGTGTCGAATTCAATTATGTCCTTATAGGATTGTGGTAAATAGGTTAGGAACCACTAAATATTTACTTTGTCCTCCCAGATATAAGGCACGAACCTTAATAATTCTAGGAATTTGTTTATCAGGTCATCCATAGTCATTTGACTGAGTCGTAGCTCATAAAACTGTTTGGTTTTTCTTTCATAGTAACTTTCAGATAAATATTGTTTCTTAAAGTATCTCTTAAAATATGACCACTCCATTTTTTTTCCTTTAGGCACTTGGCCAACTTCAGGTCTTACCACCATATGATTTTTTTTCCTTTCAAGTTATAGATGGCCAGTCTAACCTTCATATTGCTAGAATAGTTTTAGATATGGAAATATTTTTTTATGTCTAGTAACCATACTTCAACCTCCTCCCCTATCCTGTATTCCCCTTCAAAGTTGGATCTTTTGATTTATCTAAAATTTCCATCTAGGTGGTCTACCTGTTTCCCCTTTCTTCCTGTAGTTGTTTTATCTTCTGCTAATGGTGTGAATTCAGAAGATTTGTCCCCCTTTTCTGCTTCAGGGACATAATTTTTGGAGGCTCTCTTGCTAACCTCTTATTCCTCATTGTTATCTTTTGGGATATTCTTTGTTACTATACTACCCAACAATACTTCATTTATTTCCTACTATTCTTGTTGTGCCTATTGAGACCCAAAATTGACATCCCAATTACCCTATGATACTCTTCATCTATACCTTTGTGGCTTACCTAAATCTTGGTTGAATGACAAGAACACCACCATTAGCCAGTGATAAGGTCATAAGGTAAAGTATGGTTAATTCATGCATTTTGTGGTTTATTGAGTTAAGGAATTAAATATTTCATGTACTAATGCTTCAATTTTCCATGTATAATCTTTCACCTCTAGATATCCAGCCTTCCTATACCAGATCAACTATTCGGTACTTGTGCACCAAGACTGTCGATGTCTAAATCCGGTACTAAAATATCATCTGTTACGATCCGGTACCAATGGCCATGGACTGTCATGATCTGGTACCACCATTTGCGCACTGTTGTGATCCGGTACCATCTACCTGTCATGATCTAATACCAATATAGAGAACCGAATGTACCAAGTTTAGCTCCAGATCGCCCAAGACAATTGGTGGATGTTTATTTGATTTAGCAAGGCTATGTTAGAATAGTTTGTTGATTGCCTCATCCTCATGCACTTCATGTCATGAGGATGAAGCTAAAATATGTAACCAAATAATTAAATTTAATCATTTGACTGATTTGCAAATCATTTCACCTCTTTGTGTTTCATGACTAAGACTATTAAATAGTCATGGCAAGGATGGTGGAAGAGAGGAGAGTTAGCATATTACCAACATGTGAAGCAGCGTGTGATATTGTAGAACATATTCTGAGTGAAGACTGTTATCCCCGATATCTAGGGATAACTAGGAGATCATGTCTCGAGGCCCACATGGTCCTAGACATGGAGTACCGAGAGCGGGATTGACTTGAGCATGGCCCTGGAGGGCCCATCTTTCTTCTTCTTCGTCAGATTTATCCTGTCAGCAGTAGCAGTTTCCATAACCATTGTCCTGGACTTGCATCAGAGAGGACTCTTGCTCCATGAGTTAATTGGTCCAAGGTATCATGGTATGTGTCATATTTGATTGTTATAACCTTCTTATATATGCATTAGGTTCCTTTCATTTCTGATGACTGCTTGGATCTTACACTAATCCACTTG